>SRHC01003886.1:43247-113007 GCA_004794325.1 Pomacea maculata
AAAAAAAAAACCAACAACAACAAAAAAGCAAACTCCAAAACCTAGGGGCAGCAGTGCAGTGAATATGCATGGATCACTATGTCTAAGACAAAGCAATTCATGACGACAGCAGAGCTGGATTTACCCTCTCTGCTAGATCAGGTACTTGATTCTTCTTGAAACTGGTTGGGTTGGTAGGGGAAGTTTTCCTTCCCCAGTTCTGAGCCTTAGACCTTGGACTTCTTCACAGGCATGGGTACTAACTACCAAACTACTATGACGTGTGTTTAAATGTAATAATGTTATACATTATAATATGGATCATAGATCAATATATTCAAACATTCTCAACATTAAATCGTTAAATCAAATATAAAAGGCACTCAATTTTTATCTCTGAAGGACACAAAAAATATGCAATTCATCAATGTCTGGATATATACTTTTTGCAATTAATGTCTTTTGTCATCAACTGTCACACTCTAGAACATGCACTGCTCTTTAGTCTGTTGGTATGCAGAAAAGACCAAAATATTCCTCAAAACATGTTTCTTATCACTATCATTAATATTTATATTTTTTTGTGTGACTGATTTTTTTAAAAACATTTATTTTCCATTAACACATTAAACATATTACAGGCTTAACACATACTATGCTTAAACAATTCACACCTGTTGCACTGTTGCAATAGAACATATATAACAATATCACAGACATATAAGGTAATGCATGTCAAAATATATATATAAAAGTCTAGTCACTTTAAGTTCTAGTCGACAAGTTGTATACAACGTAGCCAGTGTTTTACAATTTTTTTTTCTTTCATTTCCAGGTGTGCATTAAAAATTTCAGGTTTATATCTATGCTGCAGTATCCGAATGAATGGTTGCAACTGGGGTCTGTTTTTTTTTAATCTGCAAGAGTATATAATTCAGCAAGCAGTAAGATTAAATCCAGTACTGCATCTGTCTTAAAGTCATTACTGCATCCAAATAAAACAAGTTGTTCACTCAAAAATCATCCTTGTCATTAATATTCGTATCAACTCTTCACATTAAGAACAGGTCACTGTCGTATGTCTTAAAGCAAATGTGTACAAACAAATATACAAACCACATCAAGGAAAGTAACAGAATAACTCACAGTAGCTGTGCCAAAATTCACATACATGTGGAAAATATTTCAGTAAAATTAAAATATGTATCCACTCTGCCATTTAGTGTGCATCATTTTAGTTTTCTCTCTCTCTCATACACACACAAAGAGAGGGTAATAAAAAGACAATAAAAATTTTAAGATAAATTTTGCAGTTATGTAACTGGGATTTATTCATGTGAAAAACAGCAGACAAGAAGAAGAAAATGGTGTCTGTCACAGAGGAGCACTTTCCCACTGATGACAAAAAGTTGAAGGAATGCTAGATTCCTTTTTACACTTTTTATAATGATACTTTTTATGTCTTTGTGAGGAAATAAGCCATGTGATTATTTAAACAAAGTATATTTATTACAAAAAAATTCTTTTAACTATATTTATTACAGTAAATTCTTTCAACTATATTTATACAAGCTCAGGTTGTGTTTGAACAAGCAATATTTAAATCCAGATACATAACACTAACTGGTCTTGATTATAAAAATGATTTCTTTTCATAACATTAATAAACTGTAAGATGTATATTTCTGAGATGCTGTTAAAAATTACTACCCCGAGGCAATGCATTATAAAGGCATGCATGCATGCATTTTATGTATAACATGAGATCCAGCTGGGATATTTTAATAGTGTAGCTGCCTTTAATTAGGACAGAAACGTGTCCAATATGAAAATATAGTGTTTTGCAAGGTAAACGTTAT
Organism: Pomacea maculata; assembly: GCA_004794325.1. Classification (NCBI taxonomy): domain Eukaryota; kingdom Metazoa; phylum Mollusca; class Gastropoda; order Architaenioglossa; family Ampullariidae; genus Pomacea; species Pomacea maculata. Next base: position 45,086 of record SRHC01003886.1, read on the forward strand.
GCTCATGCTTAGGCAATAGCCTTCTTTTGTCTATAAGCTTAAATGTAGGTGTTGCCTACTGAAAAAAGATAGTATCTAAACTTTAAGAATATTATTATACAAAAAAGGCACATGCACTGCTATTTATCTACATTTGAAAAATGATTATATACATTGTGTGTGCCCTTCTGCTAACAGATGTCATCTAGTTTACAATTATCTTCTTCTTTATAACTTGCATTTCAGTGTTCTCGTTATGAGGGAAAATGCAAGAGAACCAATTTAAATGAGTGAAAGTTATCAGAACCTGTGAATAATTTTTTGTTATGCCAACTAATTAATGTGTATTAGCCACAACCTATTAATGAGTTTTCTAACTGGTTCAACATTTGTTAGTTCCTAAAAAGTAATGTCTGTTTTAAAAATTGCCTTCTTCGAAAAACTCACAACTGGGTTCACTTCTGTATCCTCAATAAATTCAATATGGATTTCATCACCATCCATAAAATCAAAGCGACTCAAAGGCAGAGAATCTAGGAACAGTTCATCAAATACTTGCTCCTGCTGGTGTGGTCCACAAGCAAAGTGAAACATACGGAAAGATCTGCAGGAAAAATTACAAACCCTTGTAACAATGCTGCTTTTGTTGTTAACAACTTTTATTAAAGTAATATAAGGAATAATGAAAATAACTTCGCACTTCTTTAATCAAATGTACTTGCATGCACCATAATACACATTGTGCATTCACACCTATATGTCCAGTAATCTTCACCCTCCTGCTCCCACCTTCACAAAATTATGCATATCATATATATTTTTAAAACATATAATGCACAGGCATGCACATACATACATAGAGACTTACTTCCATGGGATGGCTAGACGTTCTGCTACCATAGTCCTCAATTTTCCAACTGGCTGCAAAACACTCACAGTTTCCTGAAATTCTTTCACTCCACAAAGTACAAAGGTCAGTGTTGCATCCTTTTGAAATCTAACACCAAGGTCAATGTCAAGCAAAGGCTGTATTGGGCCTGTCAATGAAAAAAAAAATCACCAATACTAATAAAACAAAAACATAATTCAAAAGTACTGCATTACAACAATGTACATTATTAACTGCTACCAGATCTGCTTATTCTAATTCTGTGGTACTGGAAACAATTTTCAATCTGATGTAAACGACACTCAGATATATTTTATCAAAGTTAAAAAATATAACTCCTACATACCATGTTTAGCCACTAGCTCTTTGTAGCGAAGGGCTTTTTCTTGATCATTCAGAAAATGTCGAAGGTAGTGTCTTTCTGCTTTTTCTCTCTCTGTTGGTGTAATTTCGCTACCATTCAGAACTTTGATGCCAGGGAGACTAGCAACATAACATATGATGAACAGTTGCAATTATCATCTTAATTAGTTTCAACAATTATTTGATGTTTTCTTGATAGCCCCTTTGTCTATCTCCCTTAATTGTCAAATGAATTCTATTTCCATGCATTATGAATGTTCAAACAGAACAAATATCATGTGCTCCTTAAATGTCCAGAATATGCCCAACTCATAAGAAAGTGATTGTAGAGCATGTTACAACACACGGGTTGTCAAGTTTTTTAAAAAATGAAACTAGAACTTATAACTTAAGCAATTATTTTGACTCCTTTGTCACAAAGACAGATTAATGTTAAGTACACATACCAACTAATTCATGTTTTGAAGTTAGTGTGCAAGTTTTCTTAAATAAATGTTTCTCATGTGCTAGGCACATATTCCCTCAAGTTTTCCCTTTGGTGATTGTAATAAACAGCCTTTACACTCCTAAAATAACATTTAATAAAAAGCAGATAAAACAATACACTTCCTCCAGAATCTGACAATAATCAACATGCCCATTAACTACACAAACCTTGCCTTTTTACTTTGTAATTCTGACCATTATTGCACTAACACGGAGTGAACTAAGGTCAGCCAAGTGTGCTGATGCAAAAGTGCCCAGTGTTACATAGTAAATATCATGGATGCACAGTGTTAAACATACAATATTATCAGTGCAACTCACCTTGCCACAAACAGTTTACGCCTATCTTCTTGTCGCACGTCAGAAAACAAAGCTATTTCCTGAAACACACATGAGCAGCCTTAGCTTACAGATGTGTTGCATTAACTACAACGGTGTCTCCGACACTCCGAGTTGAGATTTATTTTTTTCATAAATAATGATTCTTATTATGATTTCATGCAGTGCTTTTAATATAAGTAGACTTTCTTGGTGTTTCATAAGGTATACCATATAACAAGGGGCATGGTTTTGGTTCAAGCTACAATTCTGCATAGAAAACAATTTTGTTGCAGAAGGACACAAAATATCCCAGCTACCATGATTTTTAATGACTTCAGCTGTGGAAACTGGTTAAGAGCCTGCAAGTGTTTGACTTCACAAATGGATGTCCGACTCAGACACAAAGTGTCCAACTTCTCAAATGGAGACAACTTCAGCTTTGTTGTGCACTTGTTATGGTCTGCTTAAAATATCAAAGAAAAAGAAATAAAAATTAGAAATCAAAATAAAGAGGAATAACCCTTTGTGACTGAAAACAGTGCCTAGCAAATATGTGATGTGTTAGTGTTTTTTTCTTGTACTGTCACATTTTGAAACACTTATCTGTTTTGACCAAACTGAAAACTCAGTTATTAAATATGTTGTAACAGTTCTGGAAAATTAATTCTGAGTTAAAACATAAATATTTACCATATGAACTTTGAAAACCATTTTCCCTGAAAACAGCCCTTCTACACAAATTTAATTTGAAAAATACACACCACTGGAGTATGCTTCAGTTGGTCTGCCATTAACAGAATTATTTACCACATCTAGTATCACACCGGAAGCCTTCAATTTCATTCTGTTTGTTTCTTGTTGATTTGTTTTCCCTTCATCTTTAGTGACACAGTCAATAGCAGGTTTTTTTCTCAATCTGCCAGCGGCATGAAGTTTCTGTTCTCCAATGACATGCTGCCATGCACTGAAAACAATTTCATCTAAAAGCTCATACACTACTGATGGATGCCAGTTAAGTATGGAGCAAGGCAGTTGTAATTTGCTCTTGTCTTGTTGGCTTGCTGCATTATTCTGTTGATAAAGGACTTCTTGCTTCAGATCATGTTCCTCTTCAGTCTTTGTTTTGTTCTGGTCTGTGATTACTGTGGAACACATGTTAATATTTTGCAGGATGACTCTGTCTTTAAGCACACCATCATTTGCAAGAGCAACCTTATCAGCAGAAGTTGCCAGTGCTGAGACTGACCCATCAGCTTCAGAAAAGAATGCCTTGCTGCAGTAACTGCCTTCAGGCACTACTTTTGTGGCACATTTGCCAAATGAGGAATCTTCTCCATCACTATAACATGTATTGTCAAAGATGTCAAGGTCAAACATGGCTAAGTCTTCTTTGGAGTCAGAGCTATAGAAAACATCACACAGTGGATTTTCAGACAAGATCAGTTGTTTTAAGGCAGGAAGACCGCGCAGTTTCCAAACTTCAGCCCAGCTGTAAAATGACAAGCCAAAAGTATCGAACAAATGCAGTTTGATATATATATATATCAAATTGTATATGTTCAAGTTCTTATCTGATTTGTTTTAGAACCACCACTGTCATGAATGGTTTACATGAATTTACTGATGTGATTATTTTGTGGCAAACAGACCCATCCATATTCAAGCCAAAACTTTATGACAGCAAGGAGTCCTTTATCATCAAATCTGGTAAAAGTAAATCCGAAGCTTTTTAAATAACCAAAATTTCATGTAATTACTGATCAAGACACAGAGGTTTTTGAGCTAGTTTTGACCAGAACAAATACTACAGTGCTTTATGTCATTTAAAGAAATACATACTTATCATAATTGTGGGGTTTCTAATCTATTATTAAGGGTACAACATAACTAAATAAAAACACTGGGAAAAATAGTGATTTTAGCTTTGGATAACATATCTTCTTGCTTTTAATGGTGCACCAAGCAAGCCTAATTTAGTTATATAAGATGCTAAACAAAATTGCTTACCTGGTGATGATATTTTCATTCAAACGCAAACACTCTAGCTTGGCCAAAGCCCCTTCATTGATAGCTGCCTCAATGTTACCCAAGTCTTGATAGTCTAAACAAAAAGACAAATTAACCCCAACTAAATAAATAAAAATAAAAACAAAAACAACCGACAAATGTTTCAGTGCAAGTAATATTATTCAACCTAAGTGGCTTAAAACATGAACATTTTAGCTTATAAAAAAATTAATGAAATATCATTTACAGTGTTTAAAAAACTTGAAGATGCTTAATTTCTAGTTTTTCAATGGCAAGAAATTTATTTCTAACCATAGAGGTTGGGCTAAGATTAAGTTTGCCACCATGACTTCCTTACTGGCAAATTATTCCATAACTAGAGTTTTGTTTGAATGTTTTTAAACTGCAACCTATAAATCTTTATTTATCTTGTTTTATGTTATAGTTACTATGACTCTTTCACAATAACATACACATATTTCTTTAAGCTGATCAAAATGCATACATTTTTACATAGCTGTTTCAACAGTAAATACCCATGCACTCCCAATCTTTATGTATAAATTAAATTACAAGCACACAGTGCATTGGTTCCAGCTTTAGAAACAGTATCGTAAACCACAATCATCGTTGTTTTGATAACACAAGCATTCATTCATAGAATATCTTGATTATACCACAGTAAATGAACTACTGGTCAACAGTTTCAAAACCAGAACTGAAGACTTTCACTGATCTCATACACTACATTAATGGCAAGATGCCATTGAAGCTGAGTGCACCATTAATCACATATAACAACAGTAAAAAAACTATACCACAATCAAAAGATAGAATCAAAGTTAGTAAATAACTGATCACAGGATCATACATACTCAGAAAAGACCTAAAAAGTCAATGTACAGTTAGAAGTATCATGTCATAACTGACAATGCAAAAAAACAACATACAGTTACAACATATGTGCAATTCTCGTAATGCAGGCATCAGACTTGCCAGTGCCACCACTTCCCTCAGGGACACACCAGTTGAGTTAAGCACCACATTTTCCAGTCGAGGCAGAGGAGCTGACCATCTCCACAGCACCTCCTTAAAAATAAAATAATGTCTATGTTAATCATGTTATATGAAGAATGCACTGTTAAAAAAATTATAAAATTTCATGATAAATACTGACAGAAACTTTATTTTATATAATAGATTTTTGAGTTAATACTTGCTGTTTTATATGCTAACAATTAATAACATACAGACTACATTATTAATGCAATAATTCCTGAAAACTGCAATTCCACAATTAACTACTTTTATTATTTAACAATTATTAAGTTAAATACTCTATACCTTCTGCTGTGTGATATGATTGCGACTGAGATTCAAGAATGTGAGATAAGGTAAGTTATAAAGAATAGGTAGCACTTCCGCCCAACTCTGAAGCAAATTTGATGAAAGGTCAAGGTCAGTGACATTTGGACACAAAGACACAAGACCTTGGTGTGGAATTCCACCAACTGCAACTTGCTGGTTGTTCAGAACCTGATAATGAGAATGGAAAGGATAAAATGTCAGTATTTAAGTAAATGTACTAATAAAATAACAATGCTACTTCTAGGGTTTTGAATTTAGTATATGTGGTATATCTCTCTTTTCTATGCGTACTTTTTAAAATAAAGTTTCTGGCTGGCCGCTTACCCTATATTACAATTTTCGAAAGAAATCACGTCATAATAAGGACAGTTTGAAAGAGACTGCTTGTTCTTTGGGTTATACCTGTCGTTTCGACCCGTATCCAACACTTCAGACAAAGCTACCATATCGTCCAGAGACGATAAAGGCTAAAGTCGAATCCTTCCATGCTCAAAAGACGAATCAATCTCAAATGACAGGAGTACCTTTTTAACGTCAAATATTATCAACAGAGCCACGCGATGTTCGAACAAATTCAGCTACCATTGTCTTATAAATAGCCGTTTTACAATATGTTAAGTATTCGGAGAACAAATTTCACTATGATACTTAACGCAATTTTCTTTTAAGTCGTTGGGATTCTTTGCTTGAAAACAACTTTATTGTCATTATTCTTCTGTTTGGAGGTGCGTATTAAATGTTAGTCGTCCCTTGACTTGCACCTGTCGCTGAGGGGAGCAAATGATAGACGCCACAGCTGACAGCGCCCGCCACGCATGCCTAGTATAGAGTAATCAGGTCGACCAGCCCAGTCTTTGACGTTCGATCGTAAGCCAATTCTTCCTCTGGCCACCGCGGCGTCAACTACCCTCCGACGTGCCTTGAAGGATAGTATTCGACAAGACGTTGTTCCGGGTCACATGGCCAAAGAAGACCATCTTACGTCTCTTGACTGTTGAAAGCACGAAGTTTCTGGTTTCCTACGAATGTGGCAATTTTGTTTCGCACAAAGTCGTTGGTTCTATATTCTCTGTATGAGATCTGGAGGAGCCTTCTCAGGCTCTTGTTTTCGAATGCCGGGATTCTCCTTTCCGCTTCGGCGAGCAGAGACCACGTACGTGTCACATCTGTAGAGCAGGATCGGTACTACCAGGGATTTGTCCAGTTTGTACTTGGTAGTGAACCTGATCTTATGGCTATGCCAGATTCTATCTAGCTTAGCCATCAACGCTGTTGCTTTTACGATCCTGATGCGGATATCTGGCATGCAGCTGCCGTCCTGAGAGAGGGAGGCTCCCAAGTACATGTATTTGAAGCTGCTTACCTCTTCCAGCTGTTCCCCGTTCATAAAGATAACTGCTTTGCCATTGCTATTGATCATAACTTTGCTCTTTTCAATGCTGGTCTGCATTCCACATGCGTTTGAATTGTCAGTCTGTTGGTGATGTCTTGCACTTCTTCAGCTGTTAGTGCCTGCTAACAAATCTATGTCGTCTTCAAAGCTTAGGCTGCAGATCGGCTTTCCACGAATTGAAATGGAAGTATGATGGTTGTGGAGGGTTTCGAGCATGATGTTCTCCAAGGAGATATTAAACAGCACCGAATCTAGGGTACATCATTGACGTACGCCTAGTATGTGCAAAAGTAAGCTTCTGTTTGGTTATCCAGTAGTACTGCACTACCTACAGCGCTTAGGTGGCTTGAACGAATTAAGCCTTCTTCTGATGTTGAATTTTCGCATCACACGGCATAGCCCCTCGTGCCACACTCTGTCGAATGCCCGTTTGGAGTCAATGCAGTTGTGGTAGAGGTACCACGTATGTCGAAGATGCTTCTCTATAACAATGCGACAGCTGAAGGTCTGCTCTACTGTGCTTTTACGTACGTAGTCTGAAGCCAGCCTATTTTTTTTTTTTTTTTTGCGGTGGCGCTGATGAGGTTCTGTATGACTTTCAGCATGACGTGGCTTTGGTGGATGATAAAGCTTAAGATTCTAAAGTTTTGTTTGCTGTCTCCTTTTTGGGGGGTGGGGTGGGGGAGGGATATGACTCTTTGGCAGAACAGTGAAGGCATTTGTTGTTTCTTACCCAGCCTGCTTGAGCAGCTCATCTGGCACATTATCAACACCTGGCGACTTTCCTCCATTCAGACAGCGTACAGCTCTTTCGAACTCTTCCCGTATGACTTGAAGTCTGCAGGTTCAGTGTTTCTAGTCTGGCTGTCGGCGTTGGTCTTCGGCTGGAAGTTGTACATGTCTGTGCAATACTCAGTACATCGGCTGAGTACGCCATTGCTTTCTGTGAGAAGGCGGCTACTGCTGTCCTCAATGACTGAGGTCTTGTGCCGATCGGACTTGGTGAGGGGCCTTATAGTAGCTGGTAGGCCTTTTTGCTGTCACCTCGTGCCATTCCTTCCGCTATGTCCCAGCATTGGATCTCGATCCAGTTCTTCCTAGATGCCTTCTTCCCTTTCTTGATGGCATAGTTTACTTCTTTGTATTTGGAAGCTGTTTCGGGTTTGCTTTTCTTTTCTCTCTCCAATGTCCTCCTTTGGTCATAGAGATCTAGAATGTCATTCGTAACCCATGGCTGTTTTTGATTTCTTTGTCACCCTAGAACCTCCTGGACTGTTGACATTAGCCCCTCTTTGATGTTTCCCGCGAGGGTGTATCACATTCCACCAGGTTTAGTGCAGCAAAATGCATATCGGTTAAAATCTCACACTGACGCATACACGCGATTTTCTCTTAAATTAAAAAAAAGTTGTTGTCATTATTCTTTACCTAAACCTTTTCATAATGAAGACCGGCGTAAGACAGGGTTGCATATTATCACCAACAATCTTCCTGATGGTCATAGACTGCATTATGCGCAAGACAACCCAAGACAACAACACTGGTATCCAGTAGACCTTCACCAAACAGCTAGAGGACCTGGACTTTGCAGATGACATTAGTCTCCTATCTCACTGGCAACAACATGCACAAACCAAACTGAGTAAGCTAGCGGAGGAAGTAGAGAAGACTGACTTAAAGATCGACAGAAAGAAGACAGAAGTGATGAGAATCAACAACAAACAGGAACTCCCAATCCAGCTTCAAGGAGAGAACATCCTGGAAACAGACCGGTTCACGTATCTGGGGAACATTGTCAACAAGGACGGTGGAGCAGACGTTGACACCAAAAGCCGCATCAACAAGGCCAGGCATGCTCTCAGCAGCCTACGCCCCATCTGGAACTCCCGATGACTATCCTTCCGCAGTAAGACCCGCATCTTCAACACAATGAATGTGAAGGCAGTCATACTGTATAGTTCTAAAACCTGGAGAGTAATAAACACCATCAACAACAAGCTCCAGATCTTTACCAATCGATGCCTACGCCATATTCTGGGAATAGGATGGCCTGAAAAGATCTCCAACAGCAGCCTGTGGAAAAGAACCAACCAGAATGCCACTAGCCAAGACATCACAAAACGCAAATGGGGCTGGACAGAACACACCTTGCACAAACCAGCTGTAACCATTGCCATGCAGGTACTTGACTGGAATTCTCAGTCTGAGTTCATGGTTCTTGGAATGAAAGCGCAGACTAGTTGATCTCCCTACTACGACCCAAGTTCCTGGTATCGATGAAAGTGTGTTGATCACAAAGTAAAGAAACTTAACGGAGCAAGAGAGGTAGGATATATACTTCTCATCGGGAGTACAGCGCGCGCCGACGTACACATGTACAGATTCAAAATCTTAATTAACGGAAAATTTAGCGACGAAGCACCAAAGTCAAAACTTTAGATAAGATGGCCAAGGATATAGGTTGTAGAGACGGTTATTGGAAAAAGAGATCTGCAGGTAGAGACGACAGGCACAAAACTATCCTGTTCAGAGGTATACTGCGCAACATCAGCACAAAGCAACAGCTAGAAACATTGTCGACATTGGTATACGGTCAAGAGAGAAAGAGTCTCCTTAAGTCTCCTTACATAACATTGGACGGAAAAAAATGACTTATCAAGTTTAAAACTCACAACATTTCGCAGATGACCGAGTTCTGCTGCATTATTTCCTTTGTTTTTGGGTTTTCCTCTGATCGTCATGTCGATAATAAACTGAGACCAAACGTCATTCTCTTGATTGCAATATTTTTCTCGTATCGCGTCCGTAAAGGACCTAGCTCTCTGCAGTTTGGTCTTTGACAATGAAGACGACACCTCCGACACATTTTCAGGATCGCAAAGGATCTCATCTATTCCTTCCATTGTACCCAAAATTATTTATAGGTCTGTACTCATCATTTCTTAAACAGATTCGACACCTCACTTGGTTAGCAGACGTTTGTTGTGGAAAAGCCCGATGCTCTTAAAGAATATTTCGGTTCTTCAATTATCACTACGCTTAAATTAATCCTTAATAAATAATATTTAGAATTTTAGTAATGTTTACTCAGTCTAATAAAACAAGCATCGATCAATAATTATTAAAATCATACTGAAACAGGATGAAAAGAAAATGTAGTTCATCACATTTTGTGAAGCATAAGATCCAATCGGAATGTCGAATTTTTTCTTTCCGGTCCTGTGCTCAAACGACGTCATCAGACATTTAGTAATTCAGCATGTCGGAATTCGAGGCGTTCGATCAGCCAGAAAATACCGAAGAAGATCCTGCTGCTGAGTTTTTGGCTCGCGAGCAGTCAGAATTAGCAGGACTGGATGACTTTGAACCAAGTAATATTGCCGAAAACCAAGGTAAGCAATGTGATTTATTTGAGACGTATTTACCGGTGATACCGATACGCCCCCTGTGGGCTCTTCCTATGCGCATCCTGAAATTTGCGTTTGAATGATAATATTACTTGCAGATGGGGGCTTTGATGCGTTTGGAGGCGGACAGGATGCATTTGTTGATGACTTTGGTGGAGGTGGTGTAGATTTTTCTGCAGAGCAGGTTGGTGTGATCATTCAGATTCATATCAGTCATTACAGTGTTAGACAAAAAATTATACAATATCATTCTTAGTTTTCAGCTCCACTTCCAAGAATGAGATTTCATGTTTAAAGCCACTTTCGTGACAAAAAATGTAATTGATTTTGTCTTATGTTTATTTATATATTTATTTTTGTAGGTAAATGGACCATCAGACATTTATGCATCTATTTCCCAACAAGATTCATTCCGCGCAGAGCCCGAAAAAATCCGCATCTGGCGTGAAGAACAGAAGGCTAGACTTCAACGTAAAGGTATGAGCAGTTCTACTTTTAAATGGTGTAAAAATCATTTGATGTCGGAGTAAAAGTGTGTTTTTGGGATGATATCTTTCATTAGATTTGCTACACTGTCATTTCGTCAGCAACTTAACAGCTGACATTTCTTTCTTCTTTTTTGTTTTTTTTTTTGCAGATGAGGCTGAGGAAGAAACAAAAGAAGAGTGGCGGGAAAAGGCTAAAAAGGAGCTTGATGATTGGTACAAGAAGCATGCTGAGCAGTTGGAGAAAACACGAGAGAACAATAGGTAAAAAAAAAATTGTTGGTGCATTTATATATTTGTGTCAGTGTGTGGATGCTTCATACTGAACTATATAGTACTTAGTATATCATAGAGAATTATGGCGCATTTAATTAGGGGCATAGCATTTATGTAAATACTAGTTTTAAACATTATTATTTAGAAAGTACACTTCTCAAGCAAAGAAATTAGTTCATGAAATATTACTAGAATGGCTCAGTGAATTATGTTTCAGCATGGAAAATATAGTGTAAATATGATTGTGGTAGTTAATTCACATCTGTGCTTGCACATAATTCATCAGTACTTCCTGTTTTGTTTTTTTTTTCATTTAAGCTCTAAACTGTTCTTTTTGTTAATTTAACCTCAACTCACATTCTGTCTGCCTCAAGGTCTGTTACGGCTTTGTGATCACATGCATGCATGCATGCATATACAAATCATGCTTGCATATACAAAATCTGAATGACTTGTAAATGCGAAAATTGTATGCAAATAAAATTATTGTCATATCTTTAAAACAATTATATAAATTCTTGCCTGCCAAAACAGCAGAGTGAGGAGTGTAAAATATTTTATTTACAAGCTGATCACATAACCCTTGAATCATTTTGGAGAAAAGTTTGTCATGCTTTGGTAGCTCTCTCTCTAGATTTATATATAAAAGCCTGCAAACATGTATTCTTGGTATATTCTGTAAATGTAAGTATTCTTCTACAATGTGATGCTAAGCATGTAGCCTAGCCTCAACAGTACATGTAAACAGTTGGACCTAGAGCTAATAGTGGGACAGATATTTTGAAGATCACTATTCTTTCTAATTTTTGGTCTTGCAAGGAGCGAGAATGAACGCTTCCTGAAAGAAAGGTAAGCAGGAAGTCCACAGTTCCTGTCTGTGTCTAGTCAGTGGTAGTTTTCTACCCCTTTTTTTGGTCATTGTGTTAATGTGGTGTTGGAATTTGAGCAAGCTAAGAAAATGTATCTTGAGCGGTCGAGAAAAACACATTATTGGTGGAGGTGTAATTTCTCTCTGCAAATTTGTATATGTGTGAGTCACAGTGAGAGAGGAAGGGTGGGTGGGGGATGGGGTTTATGAGGGAAATGTGCATCTTTTTGTGAATTTCATGCATGTCAAATACCAGTAAAACAAATTTTGCTGTTGTTTATCCGTGGTATGGGTCTGTTCTAATTTAAGTTTTCTTCAAGGAAACATACATTTTGAAGGTAATCATGCGCATTTTCTAGCTTTTTAAAAAAAAAAAAATTCATGCTCAAAACAACGTAGCAGAATTTTGTGCAACTGGATCACTTAACTGATTTTTGGCCAGAGATGATTTGCAATTTAAGGCTTAGCAGTTTGGTGAAGTTTAGTTACAATATCACTGCTACTTTATTACTTTTAGTTTTAAATTGTTGTTTTTCATTTTTCAATAACAATTACTTCAAAACCTCTAAAGCTTGCTAGAAGATTTGTTGTAACTATGTGCAGGAAAATTGATTACTCACTCCTCTTGGTGTAAATTGCTTTCTTATCTGACCTTATAATTATAGACGTGTTTTGCAGAGTTCATTCATGGTCATCTTTTGAAAAGACCCAAAACAAAGAACAGACATTTTGTATGCAGGTTGCAAGCTGTTTCACTTCTGTGGTGGGCATGCTGATGACTCATAGAAGCTAATGCCATCTAATTCTTGAAACAGCAGCATTAATTTTCATGCAAAAATTAATTTATGATTTACATCTGGCATGCATCTAAATGTAATCTGTGATACTTCCTTCTTTTGTTGCATGATAATGGTCTGACTATTAACTGTATCGTTTCCCCAACCATGGACAAAATAACGCCACTGATAGCAGTAGAACACTGTTTAATTCTGCCCCTGTAATGCTCAAGGTTGACTGTTTTCAAACATAAAATTCCAAGTCTGACTAACACTTGGGTTAATGCCAAGGAGGTTAAAGTTTTTTTTAAAATCTGATTTCATAGTGACAGCACTTACTTTTGTAAATTATACAGGCACTTTGTGTGCCATGGTAACACTGCTGTTATTATACCATGGTTTTGGTACCACTAGTTTACTCACGATGAAAAGATGGGATGTGTTTTGTGGACTTTTGCATCATCCTCAATTTCTCTTGAGAAGAGGACACAATGCCCAATAACAGAGTTTTGCAATGCAAGATGTGAAGAAGTGGTGAAAGAATTTAAACTAGAGAAAACATGCTGATTCAGCAGGTTTTGATCTCATTTTGCTGCTTCAGTCATACCCTCTTGTAAGTAGGCAAGCACCAGGTATGGTGTACTTTCTAGCCCTTGGGTGCAGATAAATCATCCTGTCTAGTGAATAGAAATCAACTTTTTGATGCAAACCTGTGCCACATGGAACTTTAAAATTTGTGTATGCTTGTGCATGTCCATTTTTTTATGGTAGGAATTATAGTATGGAAAGGAGAACAATGTTATTGCCTTAACTTCTTTTAAAAAAAATACTATTTGCTTATAAATTGTAGGGTATTGTCTGTCTGTTCATCCTTATGCACGACAAAATATTTTTGTAAATTTTTGTGTTTATAATTTGTATTTTGACTGTTATTTTAGTTGTCCTTGCACAGATACTTTTATTAGTAACCATGGATTAGGGTTTTTTTTTTTTTTTGAGGAGATGAAGTTCTAAGCATCTCTCTTCATATAGTAATGTTCTGAAAGAGTGGTTTTTGCAAAGAATCACCATCTCTCCCTATCAGATTTCCTTTTCAGACACATTCATTAGCTCAGTGATCACAGAGCTGAGGAGTTAGAAAGTTACAATTTTCAGTTTTCTGTGTGTGTGGTGGGTTATGTGTTCTTCCAGAAACATTTAACCATATTCATGCTTTCTCAGATATATGTTGGAAAATTTAAGAGGCTGGACCCTTTGGATGTAATAGGTGGTCCAGTGATGCAACAGTTAGTGCCTGTCACCAATTCAGTGAAGGTTGGCTGCCTTGGGTTCAGCTCTCATCTCAGGCACACTGTTCTTTCTCTAATGTGGCATCTGTTTACAGGGCTGGCTGCCTTGCAGTGATATAGCTTTAGTTGCTGGCTTGGTGTAAAACACCAACACCCCTCCATCCCCTTTGGATGTAACAACTCACCTTGGCTCATCTTGAGTTTTGTATTTCTCCTTGCTGCATGTCTAATATGTCAATGCACTCCTTAATTTTATAAAGGGGAAAATGTGGAGAATATTCACTAGAAAAGATGCACAAAAAGATGATATGATTATGTTGCTGCAAGTCCTTCATGTGTTATTCCTGGAGGCAACTAAATCATACACATTATGTAGGCTGGTAGGTCTTGTAGTAGAATCAGAAGTGCACAGAAATACTTCTGCATATCAGCAAGTTATGGCAAAACTTGTAAATAACATTACTTTTCTGTAACGCTCTGTAAAAAAAAAGTCATTTTTATGAAGAAATTCAAACAGTATAAAAAAAAGCTAACTGAAATAAAAAAATTATACCAACAATATTGCTTCCCTCATCATAGAATGCCCTTCTCTGGTTTAGATTTGACTGTTAGATTTATATTTAGGCACTTCATAAAGTACTGCCTGAGTTTATCACTCGGGCACAAAGTGTGCATGCATTCCTGCACCTTTTGCTTGCATAGCTGTATCTGAACAATCCTTGTCCCCTAGGGAGGAAGAACAGGAGCATTAGCTTTGGAATGTAGTCTACACTAGCAGGTGTGTTATGAAACTAATGCCAGACTTGTCTTTCCACAGGGCTGCAGAAGAGGCATTCATCAAGGACAGAGATGAGAAAGTGCCAGGTCAGGCATGGGAGAAAATCACTAGACTTTGTGAGTTCAACCCCAAGAACAGTAAGAACACAAAGGATGTGAGCCGCATGCGCTCAATTTTGCTGCAGCTGAAGCAAACACCTCTTGTGCGCTGATCCTTCTTACCAGGCCTCGTCATTCCTGAACTTTCACTTAGCTGGCAGGATAGGTGTTAGTCATCATGTGGAACCAGGTTACAAAAATTAAAGGTGTGCATGCTTGTGTGGGTGTTCAACATCAAATGTCATTGCATTTTGATCTGAATTGATAGAGACCCAGGAGTAGACTAATTTAGAATGTGTTGACAGCAATCATTGTTATCATTTAGATGTTTGCATCTTAGGGCAAGGTAGCTTATTTAAAATAGCTGAATAATTTTGACTGCTTATCAATATGGAAGTTTTTTTTTTTTTTTGAAACCTTTGAATAGGATATAATGGTATTTGTGTTAGTCCGTCACTAATTTGGAATTGCATGCACAAATGCCCTGTGGTGTTTGTGAAATGAATACAAGAATTTATGCTTTTGGTTTGGGGTTAATGATATGCAACTTTTGTGTGATCATAATCATAGAGGCTACAATAGATTTGATGAAGGCTGTAACATTTTTTAAAATGTGAACACTGTAAGCATAAGTGGTTATGCAAGTTTAAAGAAAAGATATATGCATATTAACATCATGTAGATGTGAACCATTAAAGCACATTATTTAAAAAAGATGCATGAACGCAAGTTTTTAGTGCCTGGATTTTTGGTGTACACTAGGCTATGTTTAGTGTATATTGCTCCCATGTATGTTTCTGCATTCGAGGATGTTACCGGTGGGTTCATAATGAAACGTTGCTACTGCCAAACTTTTACTTCAGTGATGCTGTACGTGGATACACTTAACCCAAATGAAGTGACTGAACGCTGACAATACAATTGCAGCTGGAAGAGTCTGCGGCAGACAGCAACCTGGGCAAACCCAGATACCCTGGATAGCGTGCCACCCAAGCAGTAAAAATGAATATTCCCTCCCAAAACTTTCAAAAGCATCTAGCATAAAATGGAGCAATTGAATGGACCAAGTGCTGGCATAAAGAAAACATGCATGACTGGTGATAGATACATTTTGTTTAAATATCTGTTTCAGCTGTAGAGAGTGCCAGGTATTAAAGGAACTGCATTCGAAAAATGACCATATTAATAATAACCCCATCACAGAAAAACAGAAATGCTTTCTTGACCGAAAAAAAAGTTGTGAATGCTTCTGAACTTAATTGCTGACAGCGGGATGCAGCATCACAAAGGTTTTCTGGTATTGGACTTTGGCATAAGGCAGAACTTCGTCTGGCCCACAGAATTGAATGGCATCGTCCATTGTAGGGGAAGGTAGGAGTACACATGGTGCTGTCCAGTTGTCTCCAATTACTAACCGAACAATAGGCAGGGTACAGATCGCAGGCACTGCCAACTAGCCTGGCAATGTCTTTCTCAACCGACCAGTGCTTGCTGTAGGATCTGAGAGCTGAGGCAAAACAACTTCTATCTGAACATACTGTCAGGGTTAGGACAAGTAGACAAAAATAGAATATATAAAGGAGAGAAGGATGAACAGTGCTAATTAAACTTAAAGAAAACTGAATTTTCAAACTTAAGGCAGTTGCGTAATTGATGTTTCCCTGTGAAAAGTTAAGAACCTAGATTGTGCACCTAACTAGGATTCTTTTCATGCAGCAATCTAGGTTCTTAACTTTTCACAGGGAAACATCAATTACGCAACTGCCTTATTAAACATTAATGCATTATCTTACAAATCTAACCTGCTAAGTTTGTTCATATTAAATTTTGTGCAATGACGCAACTGCCTCATTTTGGAAAGACACTCGCTTATCTTACCACAACAAGACTGTAAAGAGTTTGCCTTAAAGTACACACACTTCTATGATGTGGCATTTATTTACAGGGATGACTACCAGGGACTGGCTCCACACTCCCTTTTTGTCTCACTGCGTAAAATCATCTCTACGTCACATTTGCACTTATAGGTTTAAAATTATTACAAATTATTTTCACAGTTTTTATTTTTTCACTAGGAAAAACATTTAATACAAAGATGTACACATTTTTAATATTTTTACAGCATAATATACAACTAGAGAAAAAAAACAAAAACAAACAAAACCCCAAAATGCTGCTGGTGAGCAAATTGAATCTACACCCAGCATGAAAAAACTTGAACAAATAACTTGAGGGCAACAAATTTTTCCCTTTCAGAAAAAAGCAAGGTTCTTATTCCATGTACATTATTTGGTGAAATGGTAGCATTAACAGCACAGAAAAAGAGAAACTGCGGCAAGATAGCCTTATGGGCTAATTACAAGCAAAAAAGCTTTCATGCCCACACACAAGTGACAGGCACATGGCAGGGGGATTAGGGAGAGCAAAGTTAAATGCAACAAAAGCAAGCTTCTTCATCATTATTATATAGAAAAATGGCAACCAACACTCTACATTAAAACTGATTAATATTAGAAACATGCTTGCTTGTTCCCAACTTCATACAGTGGTCTGAAAAGGCCAGTCAACAAATTTACTGAGCCAGAACCACTTAATGAAAAGAAAAGATTCATTCAAACACTTGTTGAGGGTGGCTTGTCAAAAGAAACAAGTTCAAAGGGCAATGACCACTAATTGTTGTAAAAGGCCATATGTTGTGAAACAATGTATACTTGATGGGGCTATGTTGTCAAAGGAAAGTTGAAGCAGATGCTAGTGTGGAAGGAGTGGAACCTGACTGTAAGTCTTAACACATCCAACTTGTTGAATGTCAAGCTATTTTAGCTGCATACTGCTCATCTTAAAAAATAACTATTCTTACATATGTAGAAAAATATCCAGTTATTAAGTTCACAATGTTGTAAATAAGCCTTAGGGTTTCACTAATTTGACAAACTTTTAGCCAAAGAAAAAACAAAAATACTTGGTGACTGATATCTATGGACAATCCTAGTCACATACTATTTGTTCACTGGGAAAAACCTTGTGAAGTATGACATCCCATTCAAAAATTGAATAAAACTACCCAATTTAGACACTCATCATTCCATTTAACCCTGCCCCCTCTTTAATGCATGGATAGCCAATGAAACATTACGGATAGCTCCAGCACTTGAACAAGAAATGCCACTGATACTTTTTAGTCTATGAAACGCTTCGTACAAACTGCAAGAATGAGGAAAAAAGAAAAGAGAAACATGGGAATGCAGACAGGATTATGGAATCTATAGGGTTATGCCAAAACACACACTCCACATACATAATTTATCTATTATAACACATAGCAATCTTTTCAAATTGCAATTTTTCTACTATCTTCTAAAGGCTGGAAATGAAAAACTTTAAAAAAGTGTAACAGGTATACAACTGATTTGTTTACTTAAAAAACTCGGCTAGCTTGAATTATCACTAATATTTTATGAGTACTTGCATAAAACTTCATTTCTCAAGTAACACACCTTTTAAATTGCCATTATTTAATTACGCTCATCATGTTAAACCCTTTAAAAGTTTGTTTATACATGCCAGTTCAAAATAAGTGGTCTTATATTCACAATATTTATGAACACTATAAAAGTGGTTTGTTTTGAAACATATTTACTTTTTGCTTTATTTGTAAAAGCAATAATACTACTCTTTCTTCATTACTATATTGATTTAAAATATGAATTGTACACAATGCATGGGCACATTTATAAATGCACTATGAACATGTTGAAAAGGAGAGTGGAAGGATCCTACACAAACCTTTCTCTCATTCATTTATCCTGGTCATGACAAATTGAACATGCATGACCTTAAAGCACATATACAACCAATCTATGACCAACACTAATTACCTCATGATTGTATACTACAAACACTTCTTCACTCTTTGAATGATGAAAGAACTGACTTCTGTTAATCTTTGTACAAAAATGCCTGTTCAATGGTAAATTTTACATGATGCTCATGTGTGACTGTACATGGAGTAGAAAATCTGGTAAATAACATTACCACTGATTGATAAAATCTGTGACATAAGCTGAGAGAACACATTTTGACTTTTGACCACCTTACAATTTCTGTACAGACAGTGCAAACTGCATAAAAGAATGCACTGTAAACAATTTATACAGCTTGTCCAAAATTTACATATTGCAGTCTTTACCAAAAACATCTAATGTTTTGCAGAATGTCAGAGAATTCAAGTAGTTATGTGTTTAATATTTCTGTATCAAAATTTGTTTCTATAACAGCATCTGTACACAAAGGCTTTGTACTTACATAAGCTGTACAGGCAGTGAGCGATTCAAGTTAGCTGACATGACTTATGCACAAATGAGTGATTACTATTTTACTTCTTGTACCCTAGGAAATAGAAATAAATTTCACGTAACAATTCAAATAAAAGACACACCTTCTCTCACATGCTCACAAGATTAAAACATACACTACTGCTTACAGGTTGTCTCCCTTGTCTTATTCCCTCTTCTCACTTGATGATCACGAGATTTTTCTGGGGGGGGTGGGGGAAGGGAATTTGAAATACTGTTGTCCCAATTTACAATATAGTACAATGTACACAAGAAACTCTCTAGTAAGAAGGCATTAGAATATGCTATATAATTTGCTTCTATGTAATCCTTAGAATCTGCATACAACACGTTTACTAACCTCCAAACTTTACAAACACTACTCTTTTGCAGTGCACAATTTACAGCTTAAAAATGGTATGTGAAAATAAAACACGATATATTTAATAATTAAAAAAAAAACAAACTCAAACATGCAATCACTAAACTGAACATACCAACCCTGTTTTCTATTTTGGAAATTTTTAAATTTACTTTTAAAACAAAGTTTAAAAATATATTTCACTATGTTGAAGACACTAATGCCTCTTATTCAAGTGCCAAAACGAAACCCTATTTCAGCACTCATCTTCCAATTTTTTTTTTTCTGTTTCTAATGGGTCAAATTTCCATTAGCACAGTGGTTTTAAGAGGCAGAGAAGTTAAACCCAGCTCTTAAACAAATAAAGGCACTAGGAATAAGTTTAAAGCTAAAGAAATGTACACAAAAAAACTAGCTATGCAAAAAGTTACTACAGACAAGCACGGGAAAAAACTTTCTTATTACCAATGTTAATCAATCCAGGAAAGGAAACGATGTTCATTAGAAAATTTTAGAACGAGGAGAAACCCACTACCAAAAGTATACTTAATGAGTACACATGCATAAAGAAATGGAAATCAATTTTCAGGAAAAAGGCAGTACAGACTAGGTTCTAACATGCCTATTCTTTTAAGATTGTGCTTTTTAAAAAAGTAACCACCTATCCACTTTTCTATGTCGGTAAAGCCACATACAAAACTGCATAGCCTTGAGAGAGAGAAAATGACAAAATTTTCCTCTATACACTTTCTCTTTCACATACATTAATTGGGGCTAATAGAGTGGTAGTCCGAGGAACTTTTATGTAAATAAGTGGGATTCTGGTGGAGTGGGGAGGGAGAGAGGAAACCTTCTGTAAAATCCACAAAACCCTCATTGGAAAGAAAAAAACGAACAAACAAAAACCACCATTACACATATAAATTGCTGCTGTAAACCAGTGTCTTTTTCCAACACCAAAATGAGATGTGGATATTTCACAAAGCAATATTTAAAAGTTTTTTTTACATAACAATATACTTAATTTTAAAAAAAGTTTAGTGAAGTGAAATGTAATGTTACATATTTTACACGAGTTACAGTTCCACGTTTTTACAGCCCGTGGCAGCATATCTTTAATTTCAATGTTTGCAATAAAAAGTCTGTTTCCCCCCTCAAAAAAAATTGTCAATGGCAAATGGTACTAAATTACACATCTAAATGGTTAGATAAAATGGACAAAATACGCACGACTGAGTGATATGGGATGATTCCAATAGCCATAAAAAATATACATCCTTGTTCTCTACTATATACATCATTAACTACAAATTAAAAACGCAAGACCAACATGCTGGAAAATGAGAAATGCCACAACTTGAAAGCTCAAACCAAATATATAATCAAAACAAGCAGCAAGTCACAAAAATTTCCTTTATGTCCCATTTCTTTACTTTTGAATGGATTTTATTCTTGAGTTGCCTATTTCCTGTTAAAAAGACTAGGCTAAAATGGAATACAGCTGTGAAAGAAAAATCTTGGAAAAGGAATCACAGTGATACCTTCAGATCTCTTTACCAGCCAACTTATTTCCGCTGGCCTTTGCACGCAAAGGTTCCATTTTTTTTTTAATACAGCTATTTCTGCACTACAATGTTCTTCAACAAATCAAGATGAAATAAACACTTCCTTGTGTACCACACCTTAATTTGATGAATGCCTTGACTGACTTAACTATGTATTAGAAGCCTGTTCACAATATTATGTCTGATGCAGATTACTAGGGTTAATTTATGTCAAGAACACTGTACTCTTTAAGAATATCCAAGCAAGAACTGCTGATGTTTATTTGAATAAAAGATTCTTGTTCCCTGTGATGAACAAGAAATTACAACTGCAGACAACTTCAACAAGTCAGCTTGTAAACTAATGACAAAAACTCTACTCCCTATATTAAAAATACTATGTTTTAAAAAAATGTACTCATTCAAACATGGATCCCCCTTTCCTTTTCTGGTTAAACAGCAGACTGCAAGATAACAAGCAGAACAATTCTGTACAAAAAACTGAAATGACAAAATATGAGGTCAAATTGATTGCCGCCCGCACAGGAAAAGAACCTTCGCTATGCCACATATCTGGTCCTAATTCACTTTCACACGCTTAAGGGATGCGGGAAAGGTGCCAAACATCTTGGCTATGTACAAATGTTATCTTACATAGCAGCAGACAAGGGTGCAAGTACAGCAGAATGCACACTTTACACCAAAATGTATTAACGAATATGAATGGCATGAACTATAGCATTTGCATAGGCAGTGGAAAATATGTTCAATGACAAGGGGTGATGGGAGAGAATTTAAAGGCAAAAATTGGAGAAAGTGATGGAAAACCAGGAAAAGCAATCTACTTACCAAAATCCAAAAAGCTTCAACACCCATCAATGATTTTATTAAGGTTCGAATACATGCAATGAAAACAATTTTCTTCATAGCAGATGCAAATGAAAGTCCCACCTCTCCCTGCTTTGCTCCCTTACAGAAAGCCTACTGTGTGCTAGTGCTATTAAATTGTGCACAGTAAAAGTTGTTGTTTGCCACTTACGAGAAAACGGGCACAATTTCTAAAATATTTATGACTGTTTGTGAGGAGAAAGACCAAAATTTCAGAATATCCCGAAAAAGCATTTTTATTAAAAAAAAGGAAGTGATATTAGAACTACTATGCTTATAAAAAGCGTGTTCATGATGCAACTAGAATTATCTGAAAATTTATTTATAAGGTGTACATGTTAACTACCAGTTTGCCCTTTTCGCAAAATTTTAAATGTGTAATAAAAATTAAGATTTTTGCTACTTTTCAAAAGAGAGGGCTGAAAATGTTTTGGATGAGTAATTAAGGAAAGCAGCACCCCAAACTATGCTTCAGATGCATCTGCTAAAGCAATGAAGTACAGAAATAAAAAAATATACACTGTACTAATCAGCTTATTAAAATGTGACAAATATTTCAACAAAAATCAAACTTTAAAATATGATGAGAAAAGTGCTTAGAGAATATGTGTAAAGTTGAAAATGACGACACTCATAATTCCCATCTACCACAGAAGACATAATACAAATATATAGATTTCTTACATCTAGATCGTGCTTTTTTTTGTGGAAAACAATGCACAGCAACAGTTAGTATATACTACTGACATTCTTAAGTCAGAAGATTGGAATACACAGATACATTTACAAAGCTGTATACAAAGGCACAGTGTCCAGACACAATGCAGGACTCATATCTAGGGCTCATCTTGTATTTCAACGCACGAAAAGTCAGCATTTAATTGTACAGTTATACACTAGGAATGAAGAAAAAGCAGACCCGACACCATCTTAGCCAAATCTTATAGAACAAAACATGGCGAGGAAGGAAGGAAAAGACATTGCCTCCATGGTCATTACAACAATAATATAACCCATCTATATTTAGACCTTGTAACATGATGGACAATTCCTTTTAGAAATGTCTCTGCAGCAATGGTGGACAAACTATGACTGTATCTTTGATAGGTACTCCCAGAAACCCACTAACTTAAAAAAAAAAAAAGGAAAAGGCAATATATGCGCATTAAAAAAAGTTTCACATCTTCAGTACAATTAAAACATTAATTTCAAACAGAAAGCAGCACACACTACCAACCCCAATTACTTTATCACCTGATATGTAAAACCAATTAGCAGTCAAATAATCCAGCCGATCTTCCATCCTCTGTGGAGGAGGCTATATCTTAGTTGGACACCAGTTTGTACAGAGACCCCCACCCCCTTTTTCACCTAAAGGTGAAGTCACGACGAGACATGGCTAAAATTATGGTGTCACAAATTCAAACAATACCATTTGCCATTAAAAACTTTGCCACATGAATTTAAAAAAAAACTGTCCAACCCCCCCCCCCACCCCCCAAAAAAATCAAAACCATTTCTTAGACTTCTGTTCAACAAACATTACATTTATCTAGAATTAAGAGAGCATCCAGTGCATATGTTGCAGTTTCAAAAAAAACAATCCATATTTTTAACATTACAATAAAACTTCTGCTATGAATGCTTTTCTTCTAAGTACCTGCTGGCTTTGAACACTGCATGCATATCTGCCCATTGTTGTGGGAGTGAGTGAAATGACTGCTAAGATCATACCAAGTATAAGCACACAAACTAGATAAGCCTAAGAACACTTTTGGGGGTGAAATTCAGGGTGGGGAGGTGCCTGCTGTACACTTCTGGTACAAAACTCAAGATTTGTGCCATCCATTTCATATGCACCAATTTCTTTTTTGTTTCGTGACAATTTAAAGGCAAAAGAAGCCTTTCTTACATTTGCGCAGACAGCACGAGCACGGGAATGTCAGGCAGATCATAAACGAGAGAAGGGGCACAGATGTGGTTGGCATCATCACACCCTTCCTTCCTTCTGCACCATTGCTAAATATAAACTCTTGCAACTACCCAACAAAGCAGTGTAAACAGGTTTTCACCAAAATCTTCTCAAAGCCATAATATATAGCAACACTTGCCTGTGCCTAGTGTTGCAAGATTCTTAAATGCTTGTGGAACATGCAAGCACAAGAAAAAAAATCTTTTCAACAAAATGCCTTCTGTGACTGTGAAAGTTACACCATCATGTCTTTAAAAAAATCACTTTCTTGATGAGGGATTCTATGAAAAAGGTAACAAGCATACTAATTTAACCTATTTCAGCTAGTCCCCCTCTCAAATTGACAGAAAAAGGTTCATGTTGACTTTACTATGACAAAGCACTATTAGGGGGTATTCCAATGGGCCCGAGATCTGACGAGTTTTTGAGAAAAAATTTTTCAAGCTTGGCAAGAATATGTTTGCCATAGGTGTACTTCCGAAGTGTGGCAATATGTGGTCTTATCTTGTGCATCAGAACTTTTCGCTGCTGAGGCTCAGCAACATCGATCATTTTTTGGACAACATAGTTAGCAAACTGGTCCTTCATCATGGTGTAAAGTGCACTGTGATGGCTGAAATAGAAAAAAAACAATCATTATAACACAGCCAAATAAGACAGTGCAAAATGAATATCCTGCTTATCCAAGGAACCTGAAAAAGCTGTAGTTAATCTCCAAAGAGACCATCTTCTGTACCGTACAAACTCTTAAATTTTAGTTTATAGTACACCTTCACAACAGTTTTAGCAGGTGATGTTTTCATTTGTTTACTTGACAAAACACATCTGTTAATCTACTGTCACAAAAGGAGTTCTCCAGCTGATGATATAAAACTCCTATGGTCATGTCATCTGGTAAACTTAATAGTGCTGTGTTTCTATATAACTGTATTCATCTCCAGAAATGTCAGCATGGACCACAAGAAGAAAGAACAAATTCATTATGCTTGGCAGAAGTGATGAGTTTCACATAAAAAAAAAAAAACTAAACAAAAAAGCTCAGAGCATACGTCAGAAAAATTTCTCTTAATATTCAGACATACTGAGAGGCACTAACACTTACCCATCATTCATTGAACACACTTCTTCAATTAACATGGCCTTCTCTGCTCTTGATGAATGTGAAACACATTTTTCTACCACATTGCTGAAACAAAGCAATCACTGAAGTAAACATGGATACATATATCTAAAATGCTCCTTTCTCCCATGCTGTGAGATAAAATTACAGATAAAACCAAATGGGAAATGTAAAATGTAAGTGGTCAACCGCTTTGTAAAAACAACTGCATACAATGATTCCTCTGTTCATTTAAGATGTCTGTTTTCATCTGTTTTCTTACTATTGCAAACATTTGTATAACTCCAGTTTGATGTCATTAGTACTTGCAAGATTAGTTTGCCTACAATAAGTAAAAGAAGGTCTATGCATAAGAAAAATAACAGGAAAATAATGGATAGCATGCACATACAAAAAGGAGGTATTTCAGCTCTCATTACCTTGCAAACTTGTGCTGACTTAGAGGAAGAACCTTGCCACGAATGCATGCCACTATTTTGGCTCTATCTTCCTGTCGTCCATGTTCCAACACATGTTGGATAACATAGTTTCCATACTGGTCCTGAACAAGCCTTTCTGTGTTTTCATGAAGTTCAGCCAAAACTCCAGCAGTTTGTTCTGGTGTGCAGTGTTCCAGAATTCTCTGGATCACACGACAGCCATACGGATGTGTTGACAAAGAGAACACCTGTACATTGGAAAAATACAAAAAGACTGATAAAAGTTTTATTAATAATAAAAAAAATTATTAAAGCATTCTTCATGTGTCCAGGCTAAATAAGTACTACAAAAACTTACTGAACAAGTACTATGTGTGAAAAACACCAACTCTTCCAAAGATGCTACAGGAAGAAAGTGAAAACGTATGATTTGTAAATTGGAAAAACTGATGTTAAGAATTAACAACAGAAAAGAATGGGGGACATGGGTTATTATCTCACTGTGGTCACACCGGCAAGCCACAGCTGGTGGCTCACCTTGTTTAAGGAATCACACCTTACACACATGTACGGTGCTTTATTTTTTAATATGTGAAAGGTTAATGCCACAAAAATAAAAGCTCATTTTAAAGGCGCAACTTCTTCTAGCCAACAGAAGAAAACAGTTTCGCCCATGTGAGGGAAGGTTTGAGTACATGTGGTGCTGACAACTAGTGTTCAGTTGTCTACAATTACTACCCAGACAATTGGAAGGTAGAGATCACACGAGTGCTGACTAGCCTAGCAATAAAGTGTCTTTCTCATTCGACAAACTTTAGGGTCTGAGAGGTAAGGTGAAACAGCTTTTTTTCTGAACATACTGTCATGAATGGGCCTTCATTTAGGTCCGTGCTGTCATGGTTAGGACTGAATGTATTTTTCATAAACAAACAAAATAGATTATAAAGGAGAGAAAGATGAACAGTGCAAATGAAACAAAAATAAAAACTGTATTTTTTATTGCTTTCTTTCTTAATTTTCCTGTTTCTCTTTATCTTTCTATAATAAGCAGGGATGCCAATATTAAACATTGTCAATTCATTTCCCTAGAGAGACCACAGCCAGGCATGTCGAAGGCTAAAGAGAAACAGCTTGTGAGGTGAGCTTATTGAGAGAATAGCATGTACACAAATCAAGGTGTTGAGGCTTACCTGTCCTTTAAAGGCATCTATGATGAACTGCAGATATTTTGGCTCCACACACTCAATACACTTCTGGACAACATGGTTTCCATTCTGATCTTTTACACATTTGAGTACATGTCCATCTAGCTCCTTGACTATCTCTACCTGTAAACAAAAAGGGAAAGGAGTAAGTTAAAATGAAGACAAGCCACATTTTAACTAGAAAACAATCTGCATAAAAATTATAAAGTTCCAACATGCATGACTAACAGTGGTGTTTTAGAGTAGCATCATTATGAACCATAAACAGAATGCTTAACTTGCACATGTAATGGTGTAAAGTTAGCTGGAAATGTAAGATTTACATTCTGGCAATATAATCCATGCCCCATTCAGCCCTACTCACCTGCATGTCAGCAGGTATGGACTCCAAAGCCTTCTGAATGACCCTACAGCCATACATCTGTAGTGCTAGGGGCAATACGTGACCCCTCACTCGCTGGGCCAGTGTCTGTTTCTGGTCAGGAGAACCAAACTCAAAGAATTTCTGAATGACATAGTTCCCAAAAACATCAGTCATGAGGCTGTAGGCAGCACTGAGAATCTCATTGAAAACCATTACTTTCTCCTGAGGTGTGGCCCTTTCCAGTTTCTGCTGGATAAACCTGCACAAAAATAGGTGGCAATGAAGGGTTTTGACAGACAGGAATCGATTTGTGCTACACAAAACAATAACATAAAGTTATTATTTTTCCAGAGGTAGCATTTTATTCTAACAATGGAACTTCACACACGCTAGATCTTACTTACCGTGAGCCATGCTGGTCTTGAGAAAATTCCACAACATGGTTGTACAAGTCTTTCAGCTGAAGGTTAGGAATTCGGTTATTCCGGAAGTCTTCTAACAGTCGACTTCGCCCAGTCACCTCTTTTGACATGCTTGCACTTTAAGGAAAAGGAGAAACAAAAAAAAAACCCTTTACTAATCATCTGACAAAACAGTCATATTTTTGTGCTCTTTATGTTTGTTAAGAGTATTTTCCATATCACAACCATTATTAAACAATACTCAAACAAGAATAAAGGCAAGAAAATCAATTTATCCAGAAACAGGTTTTGCATAATAATAAAAATGCCTTTTAATGTGAAAGTATACTCTAGAAATTGTTTTGTTTTAAAAGCTTTTAACAACATTTTGTGATGGAATAATCAAATATAAAATAACTATCTAAAAATGTTTTAAAGTGGTTACGATTACAATTTTGACTGTAATGAATTATTTTTTAAAACAAAAATGTACTATTTCAAAATCACATTCAGATAATTGATTTTAATATGTTTGAGTTTTGGAAATATGTGTGGTCAAAGTGAGGACAACATGAGAGGCCACTCCAGAAAGCAGCAGTTTTGGGATGCCATGGTTGAGATAACAGATTTTGATACTTTGATATATGATACATATGGTTCAGTTGCATTTTTGCCAAAAAGGAGTGTTTTAATGATAAATAAATTTTTCACATTTTTTTTATACAGAGGGTGGCAATGTGGTCAGTGCATGACATATCCTGGTGAAACCCTGCTTGCTATGGTGTCAGTCTCTCTAGAATTACCCTTGTCAGGACTTTGCTGGGGATGGATAGCAGCTTGATTCCACACGTTGTTGCACTGGGAGAGGTCTCCTTTCTTTGGTAACTTGACTGGGTGGCCTAGCTTCCAGTCTGTTGGTACTAGCTCTTGTTCCCAGATCTTGTGTAGAAGGGGCTGTAAAATTGTTGCTGTTGTTTCTGGATCTGCCTTTAATGCTTCTGGGGGTATGCCATCTGGGCCTGCTGCTTTGCCACTTTTCATGCTTTTGATAGCTTTGATGATTTCTGTCTTAGTGGGAGGGCTGGTGTTGACGTGAAGTTGTTTGGTTGCTGGTAGTATGTCAGGTAAAGATGGTGGACCAGGTCGATTCAGGATCTCTTCGAAGTGTTCCATCCACCGGTCTCTTTGTCCTGCCTCATTTGTTATGGTCTTGCTGTCTTTTGTCTCTCATGGGCTTGTTTGGGTTAATGTTCCTGCCTGACAGAGTTCATGTTATTTTGTATAGTCGCTTTATGTTTCCCTGTATAGCTGCTGTCTCTGCTTCCTCTGTCAATTCAAAGGTGAAGCGTCTTGTCCTCCCCGACAGACTTCATCACTTGACGGTTGACTTTTCAATATTCAGCTCTGAGACTTTTCTTCTCTTGTTAGTCTTGACACTGGTTGAGCTTCTGTTTCAGTCTCGTTCTTGATTGAATCTTTGCCCAGGTCTCCGGAGCCATCAATTCCTTGTGTTTTCTTTCCTCTTCCCTTCAACATCTGTACCGGTTATCTTCCAAACGCTCTTGAGTGTTGACTAGTGTTCTTCCATCAGTCCTGAAAGGGCCTTATACTTATTCTTGACTTCACAGTCATAAATTTCCATTGTTTCCTTGTTCTTGAGGTATTAAGTTTTGAACTTGTGGTGTGGTCCGCCTGCTGGATCAATAAAGGACTTCAGCTTAATCTTGAAGACTGCCACTAGGAGCTTGTGGTCTGAAGCAGCATCTGCACCTCTTCTCACTCGGACATCTTAGACGCCTTTTCCACTTTCGAGCAACTGTTCTTTGGTCAATCTGGTTTTTTTGCCTGGCCATCAGATGCTCTTCGAAGTGCCAAGTTGTCTTGTGAATATTTTTCTGTGGTCTGTAAAATCTACCTGTGTTCATTGCAGGTGCCAAAGCCATGATGAGTTCCCTATTAATCTTCCATTCTGGCACTTAGGTCTCCCATAATGATCTTCAGATCTCTTCTTGGTGTGCCGTCATGCAGAAACTACAAGGAGCCGTAGAAGTCTTCTTTTTCCTCTTCATCTGCTGCATTTGTTGGTAATTAGCATTGGATGATGGTGATCTTCCTTCCATTAGTGTTGAATCTTGCTGACATGAGATGTGGTGAGACTGGTTGATGGGCCATCAGTGCCTTTGTTGCCTCTGTTGACATCAGCAGTGCTACTCTCTGAGTACGATTGTGGTCCGGTTCTTTGTGGTCAGAGTAAATAATTGTTTCTCCTGATATTATTCTGGTCTGGCCACTTCCATTCCATCTGGTTTCAATAACCTGAGAACCCTGGTGTTCGTATTTTCTCATTTCGCTTGCCACATGAGCTGACTTGCTACTTTCATTAAGGGTTCTGATGTTCCAGGTCTCTGATTCTTGCCTTGGTCGTCAAAAGAGGAGTTGGCGAGCTGGCTTCCCCAAGGCTTTCACCAGTACGCGTCATAAGCTCTTCTAGAAAGGAATCTTCCAGACCAGGCTGTTGTGGTTTCACACACACACAGTCAAATCTCGCTACTATACCACCTCGCTACTATGCCACTATCGGTATTATGCCACTTTTGCTCGGTCCTGACTATAAATTCAATGCCAAAAAATTTTACTATGCCACAACCTACTCTCGCTACTATGCCACTATTGTGTGATTGTTAAAAGGCACAAGTTGTGAAATTCCGCGCAGTGCTCGATTATTATACTGTATGGTAGTGTGTGACATCGCAGTTAGGGGGGATGGAACATAGCACGCACACAGGGAGGGTGGAGGCTGGCGATGGGGGGGTGGTCACTGGCCGGGCGACAGAGGGAGAGCGGGAGGGAGTCGACTAGCGACAGGATGCAGGTGCGCGGATGTGGTTGGGAGGGGTGGAGGATGAAGAGGTGAGGGGGAGAACGAGAGGAGACAGCTAGTGCCAGCCGACGCTTCTTGAGAGCTTTGGACTTGAGCAAATAAAGCCGTTTTTACGAACCCTCGGTATTATGCCACTCTCGCTACTATGCCACTTTTGCTCGGTCCCGGTAGGTGGCATAGTAGCGAGATTTGACTGTATATATATATACGAGTGGGTTGTTAGCTCAAAGCAAAATACCCAACCTGGAGGGCCAGGGTGCAACATTTTGGTTCCCCTGACAGACCTGTTCAGCTTGGTTAGACCTGCCAACATAGCTCTGTGGATTGGCAGGGCTCGCACGTCACCACACCACTACAAGGTAAGCTGCACCAGCTGGTGGTGGGCATCAAGAAGTAGGGATCTGATGAAAGGATCTTAATAAAACATGACTAAAAACTGCAAAACTAACCTTCGTGGGGGCATGTTTCTGGTGGGAAAGAATGTGTTTCCAAAGAATCCATTGGCAGGGGAGATCAGGCCAGCACGGTATTTTGCTTCGGCTCCAGGTGCAGCAGAGTACGGCCGTCCATTTCCCCCAAGATCTACTAACACAAGCATTAAACCGAATACCAACAAATTCTACCACTACAAAAAATACTAACAGGAAAATATAAACCTACTTCAAAAGCTTAAGCTTTTACTTCTTCACAAAACAGCCACCAAAACACAACAAAGGTTAAGAAATTATTCTCTTACTTGCCCTTAACTATGACATTTGTCGGAACTAATAAATTTCAAAGCACTGTGACGATGTAGCATGAATTTTTTAATGAAGGAATGACATTCAGAAACTGTCATGCTTGAAAAAATTAAAGGTAAATGTTTCACCTCAAAAGCTTCAATAGTAATGAATATAAAATTCTTCAGATGACAAAGACTTTTGCACATCATTGCATGGCAAAACTTTTATCTTCAATGCTGAAAGGGACTGATGTCACATAATCTAGAGTACAGCAAGTTTGGGCAAAAGTACTTTTACCATGTTTTGAAAATACATTTTAGATCTAAATAAAACTGACATTTTAGGGTTTAAGTTAAAAAAAAAAAATCAATATAGTTTCATTTTCAGGAGGGTTATGCTGATTACCTTTCCCAGTGGGTTTGCTATTGATATGTTAAGTTTCCTTACTTTCCAGCACTTGCGTGATAAGCTGACATGCACATTTCTTACTTTAGTGTTTTGAAGCAATCAAGTGTTATTCAATGTAGCTTTTCAGCCAAAAGAATTTAGCACCAGTAATAAGACACATTCAATGCACGCCATGTCAAGACTACAGTAAGCTAGTCAGAATGGTATTAAACATATGACAATTCCCTTTCTCAAAATTTGTTTAATAAAACACCTATTTAACTGCATTTTAAAAAATACTTTAAAGATGCACAAATGTTAATGATGGGGAATGTTATTTAATGGTGAACCAGCAACTGAGGATGTACCATGGCAAAGTTGCTGATATTACTGAGCAGTTTTCCAAATTTTGTATGGGCGGAAATCTAAATTTTTCAATAAAAATTGCTAAATGACGGACTATTCTGTCAACCGCTGAAATCGTATATAAAATATACAAAAAAACTAGTACCATCCTCAAAGCAGTAATATTTTCCAGAACTGATTAATAAAAACATAACTAACAGTACTGCAGGCATATACACACGCTCCCATTATACTGTATATTAGACTTTGTTTGCAAAATGTAAATGAACTCCACGATACTGTTGTCAATGTCACAATAAAAACATAAAGTGTAAATAGACTGTAAAATCACGTATAGTCATTTCCACTATATCTACTGTTAACTTCATACTTTTCAAATATTCTGCCTTATCTAGCAAATGAAGGCAATAATATTTCAAAACAGCGCTTTCAATGCAAGCTGAATTTTCCTCCACAAAATTGCATAACATGTAAATAAAGGTTAATGTTAGCAATATGAGAATTTCTCCCTGAAGAAACAAAAAATGAAAAATAATTAGAAGTTATTTATTTTGTGGACACTCACTAATGGACAAATTTGAGGAGGACCCAGAAAGAGATGGAGGTGGCGTCATGGATTGACCAGCTTGCAGCATGCTTCCAGGCCCGCCAGGTGATGGTGCCATGTTCCCAAGAGGACCACCATAATAGCCACCCATTGTAGACAGCTGGGAACGCTTGATATCAAATGATTCTCTCCGCTGACCTGGCAAGCCATAAATGAACATTGCTAGATTTTTTTTACATCACACCAAACCATATCATGACCATAATTTTATTACATTTGTCATAACCAATGAACACTACTAAGCCCTCCAGTTGCATCAGCTGACATGCTTTGAAACAATACTTTTTGGATACTAGCATGTAGTGTGGTTATCTATGACTTTCAGTGACATACTAACCAATGGGTCCTGGGGTGCTGGAACCAAGGGCACCCAGACCAGTGCTGCTGTAGCCATTTTGCTGCTGGGGATTAATGCTAAGATTAGTGGTGATGGGTGTGAAAAGGCTGGTGGTCACTTGAGTGTACCCCAGGCTGCTGTTTGGAGAAAAACCTGAGACAAATTCCGTTCAGTTCAAAATCAGAAAAGGCCGGGTAATGTTTGCATACTGTGCTCCAACATACAGCTGGACAGAAAAATACATAGTTGTTTAATGTAATTTTTACCCACAGAATGCAATTGCTAATTATTCTGTAGAATAAGTAAAGTGGATGACATCTATATCTTAATTGGCCGCCTAATTTAGACACTAAAGAATGTGTATGAATTGAAAATTACCAGCCGTTTAACAGTCAATTTGTGTGCTTGTTGGAAGATCTAAAGACACGCTAAAATATAGTGAGAAAAAGTGAAGGATAAGTATAAATGAAATATAGAACAAGTTCTATTTCATCTGTATAAGCTGGGAATAAAAAGGTGGTAGGTAGATCCTTTTTGCAGCTCACAAGCAGAACCATTAAGTGGTGAGTAAGGGAAAAGAAATGACCATACAATACAATGAGCTAATGTTTATGAATAACAGTACCAAGCTTCAGCAACAGTGCAAAATTTCTCAGGTTATCTTTTAAAAAAGTAGTAATATTTTAAACCCCCACATTTACACAATGCAAACCTTGCTGTACAGATGATGCATCCGAACATTACAACATGCTTGTATTCTAAAGAAATGCAAACCTGTTAAATCCTGAGGGCATAAAGAGGAAAGCGGCAAACAGGGTAAATGATAAAAATGGAGACGCTAAAAGTCTTGAGGAAATCTACCACCACAATAAGTTGAATAGTTTATTCCATGCTTATGAAAAACAGCCTTGTGTGATAAAAACATGCAGCCTATAAATTGATGGCCTTTTTTCTTCTTCAAAACTTCTGCTGGGATCAAAGAAGATTAAGATGTCATAGAGACCCCACTGATGCAGACCTTGCTATCCACAATACTGTGCATGCTTCCATAAGAGATACAGTAGCCCACCTTTGGACAACTGCTTGAAAACATCAGTCTTGTGTTCTGCATGAACTAAAGGGACATCATGACAAAGAAGCCAAACTTCAAACAACCGCTTCCCCCCTTCACCAAATTCTGTGATCTCTTTTAACACTAGAACTCAAGGCTACAGCAAATAACAACAAAGAAATAAGATGATTAGGAAGAAGAGGAGTTTCTAGTATTTATAATCTTTTGCATGGTTACCATGCTAATGTCAGACAATATACGGTGTGAAAACTGATTCCTTGGACACCAGAAAGCTAAAACCATATCTCTAAGGAATAGCTACTGCAAATCCTCAGATCAAAGGGCAGGAAAGCAATCAAGACCAAGACAGCACTTCCCAAAGCCAGAAAATGTGACCAGTCTGAGGCATCTAGCATAATGCCAGCAGCCTGCCACCAACAGCAAACAGGAACAGTTCATCTAAAACATTTCCATTCACTCTACCTCAGATTTATTCTACATCTCATTTGAAATTGACTTTAAAGACCAGGATGCCAATGTCTGCCTATGATATCTACAAAATACATGTCTCTACCACACTATACTTGTGCATAATCCTCACCCATAGCTGAGTTGTTGGAGGAAACATTGTTTGCGCTGGACAGCACAACAGGTGGGGTGCCCACTTGCTGGCCTTGTGTGGTCAGCAGTCGCAGAGGGTTCTGTCCCATCCCACTCCCTCCTCCTGGCACAAAGACAGCAAATTTAAGAAACCAAACTGCCAAGAATGCAGAGAGAAACTTTTAAACTTTGGAAGTGCTAGTGCAAAAATAGTCCGTGTACTTGAACCTGATGTTCAGAAAATCCAAAACACCAATTACTAAACAGTTTAAAAACTGTGCGCAGCCATGACAGAGAACAAAAAAAGTGTTCAGCATTTCTGCAGACTTGGCAAAGATGTGCACACCAAAAAAAAAAGGCGTCAAATAAAAATGTTAAGTGAAGCAACAACTTGCCCATATGAACACAAAGAATGTGGAACATTTAAGAAAACAGAAAAATAAAATAATTCCATGTAGTCCAAAAAGGCAAGGAACATGAACAAAGCCACAAAACGAAAAAGAATCTGCTTAGTAATTTAAAATTCTGTACTATGCTACTACTTTGCAATGACATGATGATGTGGAAAGAATGATTTTTTTCTTGAGATTACAGTGAAGATGGTTTCTAAAAACTTCATGTTAGCATCTAAGAGATGACATCTGACAGCTGACGTTCTATGGTATTTAAAAAAATCCAATACTTTAATGACCTAAGTGCCTAATGGACTTTATGCTCCCCATATTTTTTTTAAACTAATTTGCATAAACTTAAAAAAAAATGGTGGCAATAGTCATTAACGTATTTAAATTTCCATCAAAATATTGTTTGGTAAGCCTTCTTTGCTGGTGGTAATGACTTTTCAGGCAGTATCTGTCAAATCCTCCTAGTTCTCTAAACATTTTCCAGTACTTTCTCATTTTCAGGCCTGGTCAGAACAAAAAATTTCAGTATGTCTTCATTTCTGAAAGACTGTAAAATTGCGATTGTTAAAACAGCTTTCATTTTGCTGTCAAGTAAGGAGAAGATCTGGCTGAAAATTATGTTCTTCTAATCTGAAATTCATAAATTTTTGAATACTGATTCTTGTGAAAAATTACTATACCAAACAAGAAATTCAATGGAAATATTAAATCATCAAAATAATTTTTAATTATCTTTTTTGAAACAAAGCATTAAAAGACTGCCTACTTGTATCTTAGTCATAATGCAATGTTAGTTTTTACATTCTGAATGAACAAATAGAAAAATGGCATCAGTTAATAAGAGCATGAATAAGATAACTATCCTTTAAATGGAAAACAATTCAATCTGCACATGCTATGAATGATAATATAACTGGAAGACACATTACTTCAGTATTCCTATTTATGAAAACATCCTCAAAAACATTGGCAATTTTTATTTTGAGGGACCCTTCATTTCATCCACAGATGTACTTAGTTTGACATTTCACCCTAGTCAAGCCTTCTCTCAATGCAGCACCAGCCATGGAGAAAAAAAAAAAGGAAAAGAAAAGAAAAAGGCTCTGTATGACAGTGCCTCCAACCATTAATTTTGTTTGCATACTCGTTCTTCACCTATGCCAATAAAAAACGTTGACTTCCTTGTAATGTTATGTAAATCATGAGATGAAGGGGAAGGTGTTCAAAACTGTAAAAATAAATTAAACCAATTTTAGTGGCAAACTATAGTTTGTTATTATTACTCTTTTTTCCGTTCTCTTACTCGTTTTCATTTGGTCCAAAACGAAACGGACCACACCAGAGCCAAATTAACAGTGGGCGTATATGCAAGCTCTGCACTCTTGCTTCCAGCCTCGGATTTTACTGTGCATCTACAGATTACTTTCCAGAAGTGCACAATGAGTAGCTGTCATGGAGGTGCAGATAGGGTAAGAAGATTGTCTAGAAGGACATCTAATTTATCAGATGGACACAGACTGTCATTTTCCAGATTCAGGGTGTAAGAAACAAAGTATACATAACGACTAGAAAATAAAATACAGCGTAGACACTAGTGTACATGCACGTTGCACTCAAAACTTAGGTGGGATGTGTACATAGACTGTAGATGAGAGCATGATCTACAAGCTGAATACTGATATCCCTGCTTATGAGAAAAGATAAGATAAGATATATAGAGAAAGATAAAAAAAGGAATACAAATAAAGTTTAAAAATTCAGTTGTCTATATGTTTGTATCATTTGTGCTGTTCATCCTTCTCTCCTTTATATATTCTATTTTTGTTTGTTTGTGGAGAAAACATTCAATCCTAACCATGACAGTTTGTTCAGATAGAAGCCATTTAACATCATCTCTTAGACCCTTCAGCAAGTACTGGTTGGGTGAGAAAGACGTTTTATTGCTAGCCTAGTCGGCAGTGCCTGTTAACTCCACCCTGCCCATAGTCTGGGTTACAGGTAGTAATTGGAGATGACTGGACACTAGTAGTCAGCACTGCATGTACTCTTCACCTTCCCTCACACAGGCGAAACCATTTTCGTTTGTTGACTAAGTTCCACCTTTAATGCCTTATGTAAGGAGTTATCCTTCTTTTATAGAAACAAAGTCAAAATAATTGTAAATTTATTACTAACTATACTTTTCAATAATTTGAGAACACAGCCAAATATTATGTGCCTGTCTCACAGAGAAACTAAATTTTTTTTATGATTTAGTCTGCAAAACTGTTACATCACATTCAGTAATCTCTAATCCGACCATTTTCTTTAAAGCACCAATGGACAATCAAAAAAAGGGAGAAGCGAGGGACTCAACTGCACCAAGGAAACCCCTGCACAGGATTGTCAAAAGTTTAAAAAAAAAAGAGCTTTTGACAGATCATTTACTGTAAATTATAATTTTCAGCAGAACTCTAATAAAATTAAGTACTCTTTGAAACAGACTGCTTGTTTGCTACAATCCTAAGCATATTTTTCCAGTCATGTCTACTACAATCTGCCCTAGCCGAATCAACCCTGCAATGATCTTATCTTCCCAACACTGAAAGCAGCATTGAATCAAAGCCCAAAAGAAAAATTGACCTCTATAATGAGAGGAGTATCTAACATGAAATATTACCAACAGAGCTATGCGAAGTTCAGCCACCATCTGACTTTATTAAAAAAAAAAAAAAGGCTGTTCAGCAATACACACTGAGAACAAATCATACAATGACCCACATAACAATTTTTCTTACATCCTTGTTTCTTAATTAAAAAATACCTTATTGCTGCTCTTCTTTAGTTTGAAGGTTTGTATATCTATATACTGTTAAAATCTAAAAAGGTGCATAAATGTGATTTTTTTCAAATTAATTTTTAAAAAGCCTTTGCCGGTTGTTCTTAAGTTGGGAGATTCTTATTAAATGAATATGCAGATGTTTGAGTCATATAAAATGGTTGCTACTTCATGTGCTTTTATTTAGCCTGAGGATGTTGGGATGATGTGGTCTTACATGAGACGTTATGATCATGGTGTGGTCAACATAGGTGGGATATGGTTTTTGATCAAAATGACTGGTTCCTGTTCACTGTTCTATCTTTACCAGTTCATGTCAGCTAGCAGTACTTTTTTTAACGTTTTCCTAAGTAGGCACATGCTTATAAAAATAAAATACTTGTGACCCTTTGTACTCAACTGCGAAGTTTTGCAGAAATCACATTGAAAAATATAGTGAATTTTAAGAGTTGTTAGTCTAACATGGTATGTGTATTGACTGATTACCTGAAGAGTTAGTCCCCCTTTAATTAATTAGTCAAGTGCAACAATGGCATAAGCATGACCAAGTGAAAGCAAAGATGATAAAAGAAAAACATCATGATATTGAAAAGTTCTTCCACATGAATGTTATCCTTTTTTTTTTTAAAAAAAGGCCTGAGAACACGTTAATAATTGGATCCAACCTGGCTGTATTCTTTCTTTCCAAGACAACTTACTCATAAAGGACTATTGTACAGCCCTTGTTCATTTAACTAAAGTTTAAAATTCCATTTTTTAATCTGCACCTCATACTGATTTCATTTCCATATAAATGATGATGATATTTTAATGACTAAAAATGGTACATTTTAGTAATAATCTGAGCACAACAAATGGCCAACCATATTGTTTATATATCTTTGCGCATCCCGATTCACAAGGTCAGTTCAACACTTCAACAAAGGTTTATTTTTTTTTAATGTGCATCTATTTCAATTTGATAAAATAAACATCAAACACGTTTTTATTTGTACCTCATGCAGCTACAACAGCAAATGCTATTAAGTAGAAATCTTAAAAATTTTGAAATTTCGCAAACCTAGCTCCTGCATAAAATTTCAAGCTATCAGTCATAAGGTGTCCGGTCACTTAATCCCCAGACACTTCATCCCCGACACTTCATCCCCGACACTTCATCCCCTAGACTTTTAATCCCCAGACACTTCATCCCCAGACACTTAATCCCTAAACTAAATCCTTAACTATAAAAATTATGAAGTCAGCGAAAAATTTAATTGAAATTCAAATTCAAATCATGCTATTAACTTCAACGTCATTTGAACATCTACAACATTAGTTAAAGTTCATATAAGCTAGTAAATTTAATGTTCTTCAACAATATGATATGAAAATAGTTCTTGAGTGTCGGGGATGAAGTG
Organism: Pomacea maculata; assembly: GCA_004794325.1. Classification (NCBI taxonomy): domain Eukaryota; kingdom Metazoa; phylum Mollusca; class Gastropoda; order Architaenioglossa; family Ampullariidae; genus Pomacea; species Pomacea maculata. The sequence continues at coordinate 84,050 of SRHC01003886.1, forward strand.
TCTGGGGATGAAGTGTCTGGGGATTAAAAGTGTCGGGGATGAAGTGTCGGGGATGAAGTGTCTGGGGATTAAGTGACTGGGAACCCAGTCATAAAATTAAAACTGGCTTAAAACAAAAAGGTTAGATAAACCCATGCACTATTGTATCTTCCTGCCTTTTCTAAATGGTTTCATGAGCTGAAAGCACTTAAAAGTTTTCATTTCCCTGGAGTTTCATAAGAGATAGGCAAGAAAAATAACTATAACAAAATCCTAAGTGAACACACCTTTATGTTATGTGTAATATACTAGCAAATCCCGAGTGAAGCAAAGCAACTTTTGCAGACCACTAGAGCAGGTGCTAACACATGCACATGGTCACCATGGCTTGCTGACCACATGATTAATCCTGACCCTTCTTGGTTAAAAGGAACTCAACTCTTTTTGATGTACAAAACTACAAAGAAACCAGTAGTTGACAATACACAGGATGAATCACGCAAACATGAAGTAACTGTTAAACCCCTCCCCCCCCAACACACACACACACAAAAACAAAACAGCCTACAATGGAGCATTTTCACAGTAAAGATTATGAAGGCATAAAATTGCTTTCATACAATTCAGGGATAAAATTTCAAGTTAAACATAAACTCACATAAAAAAAAAAAAAAGGCCACAACTCTCACCCCATTAACAACATTCAAGTTGTTAATGTGTCAACTTTTGTAAAAGAGTGATTTTCCCCTTTATTTCACATTAAAAAAAAAATCTTCATAAATCAGCACAACTCCCATTTGCCTCAGTTAAAGGTATGTTTTTAAATTCCATGCAAATTCAGTGTAAATGCAGGGTTTTTCTAAAGGAAGGCAAACTAAAAGAACACTCATCCATTGAAAAAGTTAAATGACTTTTTAGAATTCACCAAGGAGGTTCAGTAGCTCAGTTTAAACTTGGGAGTTTCTAGGATTGCTACACATGCACACTATGATTTGTTAACGTTTTAAATGTAACATGCCTACCTTGCTGGTTGGTTGCACCAGTGGAGACTAGAACTGGAGCAGGTGACACAAGGCGAACTGGTGTGCCAATACCACGTGGATTACCCATGACCAGCTGACCATTTTGATCATAGTAAGCTGGAGCCAAAAGCTGGTACCCAGCATCTAAAATATCCAATAACATTCTGCATATTTGTACCATCATGTGCCAAATAAAGCACTAATATACACAATACTTTTTACAAAGTGTATAAAAAAAATTAGTATAAAATTTGAGACAAAAGAAAAAAGAAGCATAATATTAAATATGCCGTTTAAGTTTTAATACATCCGCACTCTTAACAAAAATTATGCCTACTTTTTTAAAGTCAGTTTCTACATTTTGCAAAAAGGTAATTAATGCCACTAACAAGATATTTTGGATGTCTTAAAAAACAAACCAAAAAACCCCCACAAAACAAAACCCCTTTCTGCCACTAGAACTGTTCTTGTTGACATTTTCTTCTTTAAGGTCAGAGCTTCTACTAACGCAAAAAATTGCGTACAGTACGCATTGAAAGTTCGGAGGACCCCTTCAATTTTCGTCCATGGGGACCCCTTCAAATTTGGACGAAGAACAGATACAAAATTGGGTAAGTGTAGTGTCTGACATCGTAGCCAAATCTATTGTTGTCGTCTGCTACAAGGTGAGAGTAACTTCCCATGCACTGAGATTTTTCCCTTACTGGGAAGAGTTCTATTAACCCATTGCCAAGATGTCGTTGACAGCGTGGTTAAAATCATTGTCTCAGAAACGGAAAGAAAGTGAGGGTGAAAACGAACAGCAAGATAATGAAGAATGTTAACCCACATCATCATGCCTTGTTCCATCTAGTACCTGTGATGACAACCCACCCAAAAAAGAAAAAAGTGAGAGCCTACTATACTGTGTGAGAGAAAGAGTTTTCATGGCTCGAGTTTGATGAGTCATCCCAAGTCATGAAGTGTTCTGTGTGTCTAAAGACTTGGCAGAAAAATGCTTTCGTCACTGGCTGTACCAATTTTCAAAGAAACCCACTAACAAGATACGAGTTGACTGCCGACCACAAAGATGCCAGTGCTACTGAAAGGAGGCAAGCTGACATGGTCCAATCAGTGAAAAAGTCCTATGAAAAGACATTGCACATTTTGTTTGCTCAGATGGAAGCAGCTCTGATGCTGGCGACAGATGACCTGCCAGATACCAAGTTCAGCTCTCTACTCCATGCTCAGGTATGAAACAGCTTGAATTAAATTGCATCTCTCTCTCTCTGAGTCTTTTCTTTCTGCATCCCTTTTTCAGTTTCTTACTTTTTTTCCTGTCATCAAATTACCCATTATCTTCCTTTCCCTCTCCCATTGTTTACCCTCTAGCTTGTCAGCTTGGGTATGCCTATATGCCTTGCACTGACCTATGTGAACTGGCACACAAAACCCAACCTCATAAATACATAGTCTTGCATAGTTGTGTCGTGGTAATGAGTCTTAAAAGTAAAAACCTAGTAGCTCTACAACTGTACTAGAGCTTGGCAGTATATGGTTTTGACATTACAAGTCCTCTGCAAGAGTTTACTTTTAACAGAATTTTTAGTGGTAAACTGTTACTGACAGGAAATATCAGGACAGTAATAAAAAGTTATCTATTCCAGGCCTTGCCGGTGAGGACACAAGAGCAAGGCGGCCACCAGCCAACCTACACAGACCACAACAAAGCAGCAAAACTTTAAGCCTCTCAGGGCAATGTGTGCAGACAGCAGATCTTCACGAGGATCAAAGAGAGCCCCTACATAGGCATCATGTTGGACGAATCTGTGGATGTGGCAGAAGACGCTTGTGATCTTTTGCAGAGTTATTGATGAAGGGTAGGGCAAGCTGAATTCGCTGCAAACATTGAGGTGAAAGATGGAAAAGCCGACACAATCCCGCAGGCCACCATGGACTTTCTGCATGATGCTGATGTTCCTCTAGAAATGGTGTTAGGAATAGGCATAGATGGAGCTGCTGGCATGGTGGGCAGGCTGAATGGTGTGGTGGTCAAACTCCAGAAGCAGAACCCCAAGCTCGTTGGAACCTGGTGTGTGGTTCACAGGCTGGCCCTTGTCAGTGGGCTTCAAAGAGTGTCCCCTACCTGGAGACTGTGCAGACAACCCTGGCCAACATCTTTGACTTCTTCCATTACTCAGCCTGCAGGTACAGCAAACTTAGAGATGTTTGTGTTTTATGCTGTGCCAGCAACTAGGGCTATATCACGGCAAAAGGTAGCTTTAACTTTAAAGGTTTAGGGATAAGTCTTCACAAGTCATATAAATATGATATTTTGTAAAAAGCCAAAATAGTAAGTAAAAGATGTAAAGAGGTGGATAAAGATGAAAACACAGGTCAGAAAATTCAAGAAACCCGCCAACATCAGGTGGCTGTCACTGCATAAGAGTGTGAAAGCTGTCTACTCTGCTTAGGGGTGACTGTGCTTGGCACTGGAACGTGAGGCTGCAAGCAAGAACACTGATGCCTTAAGGGGCATACTGGACAGGACAGGGGGATACTGAAGGTTGTTAAAAGCTACAGATTCATCGGTGTCATCTGCCTCCTGTGCGACATTCTGTCCACCTTTGCCAGATGTAGCAAGGTGTTCCAGAAGGACAGCATTGACATTTGACAAGTAGAAGACATGCTGACTGCAACATCTGCAACTCTGGAAGACCTGGAGGACCACCCTGGATCTGTTCTTCCGGTGGCAGACTGTGGACATTTCCAGGGCATCACAGTGACTGGAAGTGAAGACATTGTGGGGGGGAATAGGGACAGACTTTGTGAGGGAGATTTATCAAGAAACGGACAAGCGATTTCCACCTGGCAACAGTCCTTGACCCCTCTCACCTGCCACACATCCAGGAAGAAATCAGGGAGCATGGAAAGGAGGCACTTGAGAGGCTGGTACCCAGATATGAGGAGATCGATGGGGAAGCTGCTAGGGACTCCTTCAGACTGTTCAAAGCATTGCTGGGCAAAAACAGAGACAAGGGTCTGCAGGCCATGTGTCAGCATATGTTGCTGCAGCAGTGTACAGAGACATTCCCCGAGTTTGTGACTCTGGCTGCAATCTCAACAACCATCCCAGTCACCTCAGTACCATGTAAAAGGGGCTTCTCCTCACAGAACCTCATCCACACACCCTTCAGTTGAGTTGCCTCAGCATCAAGGCAGTGGAGAACAAAATGTCCATTAAGCATTCTGCCAAGCACCCCAAGTAGAGTGAGCATAAGCTCATCACAGATGCTTGCACAGACTTCATGGCACAGAAATCTTGCCGATTCTGACTAGACATTACAGTCCTGTGTGTGCCTGAAAGGCAGCTGAACAAAGTACGTTGATTTTTTTTCACAGAGTTAGCCTGGGACCCCTTAGAAATCTGAAGGGGTCCCTGGGACCCCAAAGAATTTAGCCTTAGCAGAAGCCCTGTTTCAGGTACGTTTATTTGATATACAAATACAAGAACCTGTGGTGAGAATATTCTGATCTTCCTTATTCTAAATTTTGTACTTCCCACAGGCTTTTGCAGAAGTATTTGCAAGAGTGATATACAGTTTTAAAAATATGACCTAAATGGTTTCCTGCCTAATTTTACAACAGGCGTGATGAAAAATATGTGCCTGAGTACACACACACACACTTACTGGCTGGTTGCAATGGCTGGGGAGGCACCTGTGGAGGGTTTGGTGTACCCATGCCATCACCCTGTTGGGAAGGGGTCAAAGGTCGACCACCCTGACTTCTCATCATCTGTGGCTGCTGCTGGCTTCCTATGGTTTGTGGACCCTGCTGCTGTGTTCCTGGCTGCTGGATGAGATTAGCGGGATAGATTCCCCATGGAGTCTGTAGCCCATAGTATTGTGATGGGTGGATGACTGCAGGACCTGAGTAGGAAATACACATACTATACAAACACATTCAAGTAAACAGGTAAAAAGATGAAAGACTAACAGTTTAGCTGATAATTAACTGTATAGTTCATTTCTTTATATAATAAGCGTGACTATATAAATTTAAAAGCCTGAAATTAAATACACAAGGATATATAACAGAATGTATTATTCTAATAAGCATAAAACAGGAGGATAAGGAGATAGAGGAAAAGGTGCAAAACCAATCTGTGCTACAACTTTGCATATACCACAACTGTACAACAGATCTGCTCACAAGATAGTCAATGTAACTTATTTGGCAAACATGTACAAAGTTGTGCAAATTGTCACACCATATAAGGCAGGCCTCCAATTCAAGTCCCCAGTACAAGAGCGTAAACAAAATTTTCTAAAGCAGAACATTTTCAAATAATATTTCAACGACAAAGCTCAACAAGAACAAAATAGTAATTCAGAAATACAACAGTGGATTGCCCTAATGCTTCTTAGCTTTTCCAGAATGTTACTGTGTTAAGGAAAGAAACACTGCACTATCCTTTGTCAATTATTTAGGCACTGTTTTGTTTTTCTTAAAGCAATATGACCAACCTGCTTGCAGCTATATATATATATGAGGTCTACACTAAATGGTCTTAAATCAGTAAATAAGATTGTGAAGGGGAGCAACTGTAGTAGGAGGGAAAATGGGATATGGTTCAGAAAATAAGCTTAGGTTGTCTGTGTAATCAAAAAAAAAAAAAAACAACAAACAGTATTAATACTTATACCAAAAACCTTTCCTCTTCCCATATAACAAAATTATAGTTTACAGTAAAGCTTTATAATTACTACTACTCTTTAATTGTAAGAATTTGTTGTACAAGGTGTCCCACAATCGAGAATGTGGCAATGCTTACTACCATGATACATTTATTTTATTGCGTGCACGCACACACACTCTACAATTTACAAAAAAGGCCCAAGGCAGTCTAAAAAAAAAAAAAAACAAAAACTCTGACCCTCCCCACTAAATTATGTAAGATTTAAAATTTGAGATTAATTAGAATTAAGTAATACCATGAACATTAATCTCATAAAGCAGCCTTGTTTATGTTTCAAATTTTAATATTCAGTCACCTAATAACATGCCTGCCACAATCTATTCTTGATGCTAACTTAAAATGAACTAAAAGCATCCCATTTTCGGTAAAAAAAAACCAACTTTATATTACAGCATCTATCTTTATGTAGAGGCATATTTGAAATGATGTAAAGTCTACCAAAAATCCATGCAAGTAAATGTCTCTCAAACCACATGTGATACAGTTTTGTTTATACCTATTTATGAAACATCTGTGATTTCAACTTAAATCCCCACAGTGATGTAGTGACTGAAGCAGGCAGAAAAGAGCGAAAAAAGAATGTTTGGATTAAACTAGAAAAGAGTAACAAGAATTCAGTGTTGGAGGAGAGGAGTCAACAAGAGCAAGAGGGGCTGGCCTGACCTGCAATCGGGATGCCCACTGCATAGGGGTCCTGAGCGCTGATAAGATACGGGGCTGGTGTTAGGGCAGCGTGGGCCAGCCCTAGGACACACAGAGCCAAGCACGCACTTAGAAGCCATGCACAGTTAACACCAATACCAACAACAAGTATGTGAGAATTAAAAAAAAAAAAAAAGGTACAACACAGATTACAGGAATAGTCCATGTGAAAAGTTACTATTGACCCAGGGTGCAATAGGCATGGACTTGACTCTTTCCTCTGCATGTATACCAATATTATATATATATAAAAAAAAAAATGTGGGGGGAGTGGTGTAGGTCTATCGGGTTATAACATGCAAAGTTGAAACCTCATATAAAACCCAAGATCCCAATACTGCCATTCTGGATGTCATGGGCATAGAGCATTCCTGCTTCCTCCCTCTCCTCCCTATGGTGAAACTGCAGGCGACATCTTGCTTGCCATATACTCAGCATATTTAAAATCTACTTTTTAAAGCTGAAACATGGATGATTATTATACTAAATTAGCATTTGGGGACTACCTTAAATGGAAAAAATGGCAAGGGAGAGGGGAAGATTTTTCTGAAATTTAAAACTGTTTTAAAGAACAAACTTAGAAACATTGCATTGTAAAAGTGGTTTTTATCTTCTAAATTTAAGGTTAAAACAGCATGGAACGGTTCTAAATTGGCTAAAACAGTTTTAATGCCGGGGACCACTGTTATAATCAGCTTTGGGAAGAACTCAAGTTTACAATTAACCATGAGAACCTATGATGAAATACTGATGATGAGTTGTTTCTGCAGAATGAATTTCAGCAAATATCACCAGAATTACTGAAGATTTCACAATGACTTCTGATATCAATCAGCAATCAAGTCATCAAGAGGAGGGAGAGGGGAAGAGTTGCATATTACTAAATGATCACTGATCAAAGTCTTGTATTAAATTTGTATGCACGTTGTACATTAATACAGAATTTTTAAAGTAAATTGCTAGAGTCTAGGGAGTGGTCAACAGTGGTTGAGTTTTGAGGTATCAAGTCATGTGATGACCTGTTAGACCTAAAAGTGTTTAAATTAGGAAAAAAGATGTGTAACTGACCCAAGGGACTAGTTTCACATTTTGAAAACTTAGGAGGAAATTTAGAGACAATTTAAAAGAATGAATCCAGTATTATTTAGATCTGTAGCACAAATGTACAAACAAAAAGATGTCTGGAATTTAGTTTATCTTTTTAAAACAACCTTTAAAAAGTTTTAAAATTGTGTTGTACATCTGGGTTCTAGAAAACTGATGACCTAAGTAGATGTAAGGCCTGAAAGTGTCTTAAATTAGTAATGTGTTATGGATGGCCCCAGGTCTGCAATGTTGCCTCGCAAAACCAGAAGCAACATTATCTCTTTTCCCTTTATCTGCACACACACACACCAAAGGTCTCTGTTGACGGTTTGCAGCATACACCCTTTCCATGAACAAAGGAAGCTCCTTTGCAGGAAACTGGTTAGTTTTTGTGCATAAAAGGCCTTGAGGTGGTTCTTATTCAACATCTGTAATCCATGAATGCTACTGGTTAGGTACTATGTCGGATTCTCCTATCTAGTCCTCTTTCAACGGTTACTGCTTTCTTACTTAAAGGAGAAAGGATAGAGAAAACTATCTTCTAATCTACTTGAATGTCTGGGTCCATAAATTTACAAAACCATGTATGAATTATTACAAATATTAGGTTAATTTAAAATCAGGCGACTCTTGTACACTTTTGAGTACATTAATCTCAGCTTTATCTTGGCTATTAGCTATTTCTAGCACACCCCTTCAGAACCTATGGATGTCCTTCATGGTTTGTTTCCCCCTATGTCTGGTGCATCATTTTTTAAACATTAGGTTGAATCTCTGCTATATATTAGAAGTTAAGGTTAAGTTATGGTTAAGTTAAGACAAACTTTTTTGTGTACATCTGCTATTCACTGACACACAACAGCATGAACTCTATAGATTTCACTAAGCACTGCCACCAATTTCTCAATCAAGAGAAAGTGGACTGCAGATTAAGTATCAACTTTATATAAACAAAACTGCCTTTTCCAAATAAAAGAGCACTATAAAACATGAAGAAATTATGGAAAGACGGGGTGTGTGGAAGTGTTTTATGCGGCATTTAACTGTGCAAGAAATATATCAAGGATGGCACATTATGCCAACACTGTTCAAAATGACAAGGCATCTTTTCTAATTAAACAGGTGAATGTCAAACATAACCATGTTGTGTGTTGGGCAACTAGCAGGAATAGGCTCCAACTAGTGCCTTCAAGTATGAACAAATGGACTTAAATTTAAAAAAAAAAAAAAAAAAAGGAGTAATGAAAGGTTCATGTCACAACATCTGAGGAGTAAGAAAGCTAAATGGCTTCAGATGCAGATAAAAGCAGCCTTTCTTGTGAAAGAATGATGCAACTGAGATTTATCCAAGCTAATGCGTTTCCAAGTACTACAGAAAACGAAAACGATCAATAAAATCTATATACTAATACCTTATAAAAATCATGCACTTGTTCTGTTAACAAATACCTACTGGGGTGATAACAAACATGCTAATAGGCTTCTTAATAGATGTATGTGAAGTCACCAAGCAGGTTGTGTACTGCAAAGTGAACATAACGGTCTATGGAGTAACCTTGAAGTTTATTCACAACTAAATGGTGTTTAAGGCTGCAGTTTAAATTTATACAATCCTTACGGATAACAAAATGGGGGATGAAAATAGCAAATAAAAAGGAATAATGAAAATAACTGTAGGGACCACAACATGAACATGTAACAAAGAATTAAAAACAATAAAATCATAAAGCAAAAAATAATAATAATAAAAAAAATAGAAAAATAAAAATAGCGCTTAGAAGGAAATAATCAAACCCACAACACACTCCAAAGTTGGTGGTCAAGTGACTGCCCTAGCATAACCTATAAGCATTTAAAAAAAAAAAAATGCTGATCCGCTGCCTTACAGCACAAACAAATCTACTATTACAAGAATTTTCCTTTGAGGATGGTTACAGACCATCACCAGTGAATACATGATCTGTTTTATGTAAACTTCCTTAATATTTTTATCACAGATCCTTTAAAAAGCTGCGTGTATCAATTTGTACTAAATCATTAACAATATAGCGCACATGTAGTATGTATCTGGCTGTATGCATTTATGAAGATTTATGAAGATACAATGCAAAGGTGCACATTTTGTTCACTAAAATAATGGTTTTATCTGCATAAAAGGCCAATGAAACACAAAATGAATTTAAATTGTTTCAATCTGCCATTCACAACACTTGACCATCCAAGCATGGGGTGCACTGAAAAACACTTAACACAAAAATTAAATTAGGCACCTTGCTTCAGGAGTCCATCCATATCTGACAAAAACAGAACATTAAATACAATGTACAAATGAAAGAGAAAATCGCAAAAGAAAAAAAAAAGTGTGCATTGTATGTCAAGAAAATAGCAATAACTACATTACAATTGTTGCTTTTCCTTTGATAAGAATGCAATTAACAAGCTGACAACATATAATCCCAGTCCACACACCAAACCCCCCCCACCCAAAAAAAACAACCCCTAGTTATATAATTTAATTAATTCTAGTGTCCCAAAATGGTGCTTCTTGCAGGCTAATTTTTTTTTAAAAATAAAAAGTATTTTCTTCAAAGAAAAAAAGCTTATTTCATTTACTGGTATTCTGTATCAACACAGTAAACAAATTTTTTTTTTAAATTTAACAAATCTTTCCCTAAATTACTCTTAATATTATACAATATCTTTGATTTTACAACCGTTGTTAGGTACACTTGGTAAATAACACAATATAGTTTAACGTGAAAAGACTAAATTACACCAAGCTCTAGTGTCGTATATTTAAAAGAGTTATTTTTTGAAGATGTAAATATAACAGAAATTTACGCACAGATAAAAATAAAAACTGGATAAAGAATGTATGTACATCTAGTGTACACTTAAAAAATGTCAAATGTGGATCATTTTTAATTGTATTTTCTTTTTTAAAAATATGTATATATTAATAAACAGCAGTCACAAGATGTTAAAAAAAATATAGAAAATACATACCCAGTTGTTGCTGCTGTGAAGTAAGTGCAAATGGTTGTTGTGGAAGCATTGCCAACTGTTGCTGTTGTCGCTGCATCATCTGCGTTAAAATATACAAAATATTACTATTGGACCAGTTACCTGACAAAAGTACTCTGCGCCCCTATGCTCCTCAAAGAGTAGCAAGGTCTAAACATAAATACAAAAGTACTGTGTGCTCAAACAAACATGCAATAAAATCTGCAATAATTTTGCAAAAATGTAACAAAATTTTCAAAGTCATTCTTAAACTTTTATTCTGCACATTATATATTGAGTTTTTTTTTTTTTAAAGATTCTTGCACCAAATCTGTGATGGAGAGCAAAGAGAACACAAACTTACAATCAGAAAAATGATAAAATCAGAGATATGAAAATGGATCCCAAGGTACATTCTCAAATAAAATAAATAAAAAATATAGGATTCAAATTATATTTTTCTTCATGAACTGACCATCAACAAAACCTATCCTTAGTGGCTAAGGAGCTGGAAAATTACTAGATATGTAAAAGAAAAAGGAAAAAATTTAAATGTAGAAATGAGAGGAGTACAAGTAGGAAAACTAATAATGGAAAAGCTTACAATAGCAGTATAGCATAGGCCTATCAGAATCTCAAAGAAAAAGAACACACACATATAAAACTTGAATCATATATTTATTGAAGTATATTGCTATGTCTTCACTTTCATACCTTAAAATAATAAGACAAGAAAACAAAACAAAAACAAACAAACAAACAAAAAACACCTCTGAACCTACCTGTGTGTAGTCAATGTTGAAGTTAGGACTGTCAATAGAAGGGACCAACTGACTGGTGTAGTCAAATGGCAAAGTATCAATACCCATGGTCCCAAACTGACTGGCATCCAATGGAAATCCTTGTGGACCCAAAGGCTGAGACTCCAAAAAGTCGTTCTCCTGCCGCATCCCACCAACTATCTTTATTTCATCATTTGAAGGTGAATTTTGGGTGCTGCCTCTGGGAAAGATTATTTCAAACATGAATTAAATATGCAAATAAAAATGATTTTGATAATATAAAGGCATTTCAGAAAAGTAATTCTTCTGGTGATCAAATTAGTTGCTCAAATGTTGTATACATTGAGATCTTAAATACAATAAAATGTCCTCATTAAGACCTTCTATACTGCAATCTCTTTGGTTTCTTGGTTATTGAATTATCCGGAAAATACACTGCCATGTTAAAATAAAAGTTAGAAATGGACTTTAAATACGTTTTAATCGAGGTACCCTATTGCGATCCGTACCGCTTTCAGACAAAATTCAAACGCTGTTTCGATAATGTTTCCCTGTCTAAACCCCATCGTGTTATGCCTTGCCAGAAAGCTTGGAGTCTGTATGTTCAACTTCTTTAAAGAATGAATCAAGTATTAACCCATCAAAGGATTTGTCTGCAAAAGTTTAGGAGTAAACAAACCAGGTCAGCCATCTTGACACTAATCTTTGAACCTGCGTTTCTCAAAATGGCCGCCATCGTACTTTCACACTTCAAACGTTTATAACTCGCTCAATGTTAGGACTAGAAGAACAACTTTTGTATCAAAAGAAAGTTCAGAACCTGTACTTTTAAAAATGTGCAATTTGGCAAATCTCAAATTTCCATCATGGAGGGTCACAAATTGTCTCATGTTAGAACACCAGAAGCTGAATCGACTCTGGTTCAAAAGATGAATCAATCACCAATGACACAAGTTGCTATTAATGTCAAATACTATTACCAACAAGTTCAAACAAGTGCAGTCACCATCTTACTAAACAAAAATGGCTGCTTGGTCATACACAAAAGACCAACCTCATGATGATGCATAAAAGTGCTTAAAAAACTCCTTGTTAAAAAATCCTGTAATCATTTATTCTTCAGTTTGGAGGTTCATACTTAATGAATATTCTGATATTTGGTTATCTTTAAACAGGTGTCTCTAGGCCTGGGTTGATTTTGACTTTAATTGTTGGGACTTTATCTTACGTGGGACAGTATGGTTATGGTGGGCAGATTCACCTGATGCTGATGGGCCCCCAATTATTCTCTCTTCGTTTATCAGTCTACACCAGTCAACTCTGCTTCATTAGGGACTTTGTGCAGAAGTCACGCTAATATATAGGGCATTTTAACAGACTGACTGATCAATTTACTGAAGAGCCATTGCCCTACAGAGGAGGTGAAAACAAAATGATAAAATAGTATTACAATCAAGAATGATACTCTACAGTAACTGGAGAGTGCAGCAAGCATACATATTTAAGCAGACATTGCAATCAGTCTATATCAACAAGACTGTTTCTTATTTTAAATGTATAAAATACATATAAAGCATGTATGTTCTTCTAGGGATTACTTCCTTTAGAAAGCTGAAAGTCAACCAATCAGGTATTTTCTTATATTTGAAAGTAGGCAAAGATTCAGTTGATGAAGCACTATCTTTGTGACATAGAGATTTGTACTTCAGCAAATCAAAATTGGCAAGAAAATACTAAATATTTAAATTCTAGCGCACATTATAATATGTACTTGTTTGGCACTTTTAGATATATACTTAGTAAATGTTTTTTAATTTCTACTTTGTGACATACTTCCCTGCATAGAACTCTCTGTTCTGTACAGCTACCATTTTTCATTTGAATTTAGTACAAAGAAATAATAATTAAAAAAAACCCATATATTTCTTAAAAGTCGCACTACACAAATGTTAAAAAAACCCTCTTTAAAATGGTGTATCTCTGACGGTTGTAGGTTAACAGGGATAAATATTTAAGCACTACTGGTCAAATGGTCAATCATGGCCATGCGAAATGTCTGTTGCAAAGAATCAAGAATGAGTTAACATTCTTGTACATGTTCCAAAAGGTCTCATCCTTTATTCTATTTCTAAACAAAACACTCCATTACAAATTCCTATTTATTAACTCAAAAGCTTTTTCAAAGCTAATAAATGCAACACCCAATTTCTGATTTATAGTAAACTGCTTTTGTACATATTCCAACATATGATCAAGAGTTGAGCATCTCCTTCTCAGCTATGACCAGATTTTTAGCAATTCTTAATAGTTTTTTTTTTTAAAAAAAAAATACTGAATACACACCAATTGAACACCAAATCATTAACCTCATTCAATTTTTGTTCAATCTCATTTGTTGCTTACCGGAACCCTGTATCCTCCAGCCCGTTCTGCATGATACCATTTGTCTGCAAAGCATCTTTGTCTTCCAATCGCTCCTCTTCAAAGGGAGATGGTGTTTTGCTTTTTTTCTCCTCTAGACCTACAGATACTTCTTGTGGTCCACCCTGCCCATAGCCACAGTACTGCAGAGCTTGTTATTTTACACTCTACACATCACAAATATTCTAACTACTTGATGAAAATGTTAACATACCAAAAAGGCAGGGTGGGACACATAAAAAAATAAACGTAAATTTTTAAGATCAACTCATAACATGATTTGTGACCAGGAAATGTAAAATCTTTTCCCCTGCTGCTTCTGTCTAATGCAGAGATGGAGTAAAGTAAACGTCAACTTCAGTAAAGCTTTGATTTTACAACAGAACTGGTTACCAGAGACTAAGGCAAAGAGGATTTTCAACTAGGAAAATAGTATTTTTGGTATACTTTTGGGGTCCTCATGTCACACGACAGCTACAAATCACAAGTTCTTTTTGACATGCATCAGATCAATAACTTACATCAATCTTTCAGTTTTATAGCTAAATATAAATGATTTGGACTAACCAGTTAATTCAAAAATACATTTCTGTGACTCCCTAAAGCATCCTTTTTTTTGTGTTTACATGAGTAGCAACTCCAGAAATTTTTGGGGTGACCAAGTTAAAATGTGAGATAACACGAAATTCTGACTTTCACCAAGTCTGCGGATCTTCATTAGTGTGACTGGAAATATCTGTACTAATCCATAAAATTAAGCTAGGCTATTTAAATTTTAATAATTCAGTAGCAAGGCATAACTGTGACTCACAGCCAAAGGTGTTAGAATGAACCAGAAAAACAAATGGAGACTTCCTTATCCTTAGAGAAGGTGAATCAAGTTATCCTTATCAATTCAATTTAGACTCTAATACATTTAGAATTTTGGATGCATTTCAAATAAATCTGAGATCAATTATGTTTTAAAAAATCATTTGCCTCATGATAAATGAGCAATAATGCAAACACTCTTTGTTAAAACTTACATATGTTCCTTTGATTCGGTTCATGCTGCCATCCATCCCTTTGTTGGTGGGTGAGCCACCCAGCACATATTCCACCATGTTTACCCCAAGGGCACTTGTTTCTAAAGCACACACATATCAGTAACATCCACAAGGAAAGTGCCAGATGACTAGTGCTAAGCAGCAAAAATTACACTCTTTTCTGTCAAGAAAAATTATTCCCTTAAAATTTGAACATTATAATTCTGCAAACCAACTTTCAGTTCCTGCAAAGGTAAGCTAATAACGTGCTTGTTTAATGCATGGACACACTTGCAGAAAAATTTTATCAATTAAGTGAATAAGGGTAATGTCTACCTGTAGAAAACATTAACAAGTTAAAACACTAGTGTAAACTAGTGAAATATACTAAATATATAAAGAAGAAATGCTCATATAGAGATTAACCATTTCACAAGCTTTTTGAGTTTACTCCCTGTAATTTGACAAACTACAAAACCACAATGGATTTATAGGTTTGTTCTGTATACACATCAGATGTAACATTTATTTCATTTGGTGATCCTCTTAACAGAAACTTATCACCAGTGATAAGGCTCCTTTTGCAGCATGTAGTAAGCACAACCTCATAAAGAATCTGAATTTATATTTGGGAATAAACAATCAGTATGCTCTAGGTTCCATCCCCAAAAAGATCACTTTTAACAAAAGAATCACAAGCCAAACGCATGTTCCCTCATGCCACCCTATCCACTCTTTACAGATTGACCATCTTTCCTTATTTTATTACTTGTATATGTGAGTTCTTGGTTATGCTATATACAAGCCATACTTACGAGACATTCCTGCTGGCCCACTCCATGTGTCATCTCTTGTTGTCCAGGGATGTGGTGCAAATATTCCAGGTTTGCCTGCCCCTTCTCCCACTTTGCTAGGATCTTCAAGATTCCATAATTTCTTTGATGGATTCATCTGCAAGAAGATCAAGATCACTCTGAAGCAATGAGAAAACTTGTGCTTTAAACAAAACGTAGTGCCCTGTAGCAAGTAATAACAATAACATCAAGCAGTTGTAAGATGCCAATTGCTGATCCAAAGAAACTTATTACTGCCAATTCACCACTGGCATAAAAACAACACTTACAAGGGTAAAAGCATAATCTTCAAACAAGACCATAACCGCCTCCTGCAATCTTCTGTTCTTTACAGCTCCTTTCTTGTACAGAGACACTGGAAGGTTTGCTCCACTGCGATTTTTGCACCGCTTCACCTTCAAACGCTGAAGACTGCCTAGTGAGAACATGAGTTCTTTTGCCAAATATCACACCACTGGTGCTATATCCCATGCGAACTAGCTGAAAAGTCAGCTGCTGTCACTGCAAATAGCGACTAAAATTTATAAAACTCTGCTTTGCATTCTTTAAGACACAAGTTTATCCTGCATGACTTTACAACTGAAAAGCTCTAAGGAAGATGCGCGAACAGCGACTGTCACAGACACGCCCTGGCTTGTTAAATGAGAATGAACAAAACTGATATCATCGCTCGGTTTCAAGCTGAACAATACAGCGACCTACTCTGATGAGGAAACTCATACCAGGATAAACTTCCTGGGTCATTTTTTAAAAATATTTTGAACTTCCCTGTTAAACATCTGTCCTGTAAAAGTGAAAATCTCATGACATGTTGGCACAGTACAGTAACATATCAAACTGTCACTGGCTTCTGATTATCTGCAAGTGCATACCAACACTGCAGCGTCATGACAAATACCCAAAGACCTGCCAATTTTCCTTTATATGTTCACAGAATGAAGTAAAAATAAAAAAAGCTATGACATAAAACTTCAGATCTTTTTCCCCTATTCTTGAAGAACTGAACTTAACACGGTGCTTCCACAATTACTTATACAAAAGATTTACAGCACTTCTTTGGCTTGCCATCACAAAAACCAATGCATCACAGCTGAGTATGGAGCATGCACCACAGCCATAGCAACACCGTCCTATCCAATGGCAGAATGACTCACCAACTTGCTAAAGAGTGAGGGCAAAATTCTTAGTCACTCTATGATCAGCTAGCATTGATTTTTACACCAGGGCCCTCTGGCGGCTTCATTTTTTAAAGGGGGTGGGGGAGGACCGAATTTTTAATTTAAGTGAACACAAAAATATAATCCACCTGATTTCTCTTAAAAAGAAAGCAATGCCCAGAACAGATCTTTTGGTTACTTTTTTTTAAAATAAAAAAATGTATGCGCATCAGCATATTTTAAACACAATTTGGTCTCGATAAGAAATGTTTTGCAACAGTCAGCAACCTGCTTTTTTCTTTTAGAACTACCTATTCCTGGTTTAACTCTTCCCTTACTATTCACACCCACAAATGCAAAAGTCTTCATTGCTATAGCTCAAAACACCTGTATCAGTTGAAGAGCTATGTGCTAATGTAACAGCTCTCTGGCATGTTCAGGTGCCTATAGCACCATCCATTTTTGTGTATTTATGAGTAGCACACACACAATTTAAACTGAATTACCGAGTGTTGTGGCAAAAAAATCACCAATGAAATGTCTCCTAGAATCAGATATAATACGAAAAACTGACATTTTAGATGTAAGCAGACTATAGCAAATAGGATGACCAATGCAGCATAAAGATTTCCTTCTTCCTTGTCACAGCGAACACTTGTCATAACAATAGAGAAAATGAAACCAAAAATAAAGTCTATGCTGAAAACAAGGACAGGGATGCTGTGCCTAAAATACTACAAATCTGTTGTAACAACACACAAATTTCAAGTGACTGTCAGGACACATCAAGTTTGCAAAAACACACATCTATTCAAAATCCCAATGAGCTCCCCATGATGAGGCATAAGGGGACTCGAGAGCAAAATATCTTTATCACTTCCACTACAGTTTTATGTCCTTTAATACTTGTGCTGTACACAGTGCATGATTAATCATAAAAAGGTGTATAAAATATTGTCCTCTCATGAGTTTGCAGCAGAAAGTATGACAATGCATCTTTGGATAATGGAAAAGCATGAAATAAGAAACCACAAGAGTCCTTTCCAAAAGTTTTGTTTTCAGATAGGTCGAACTGAAATCACTGGAAAAAAATAGCCACAGATTAACGGAACACAGGATTGGGGTACCTAGCACTATTACTGTATTTGACCTGTCAGCCCTATTTGACTGACAATTCTATAAACATGACCCAATTTACAAGCTGTATCATGCCACACTGTACTTCTGTCTCCTGTTCATTTGTATCCACCTCTTCAACCCTTTGTTCCCCATTTCATTACCAAAATAGGTGAAAAAAACTTTAGTCTTTGAGTAATATATCTTTAAAATAATGTTTTGTTGCTCTTGGCACTGTTAACTGTAGAGAGCAATATAAAACATCAAATCTCCACAATGATTTTAACCCTCTGAGCACCACAAAAAAGTATGAATATTACAAAGACTGGTTAATAAGTAAAGACTGGGTGAAGTTTGTTTTTTCATTATTGCTGCTCTCAGGTAAACATTAGACCAACAAACCTGTACATTTTTAGAAAGGAGAAAGTTTAAACTTCACAATAAAAGTAATGAGAATCACCCTCTCCATGCTTTCACAGAAAACCACGATAGTGGCCCATCGTGCCCAAAGGGTTAACTTTAAGCCACCCATCCCTAAGCCAAGATCAAACATACTATATTCAAATCACATTTCTCAAGGATGATTTTTGCAGATTTGTTCTTATTAAAAAGGTTTGGGTGCCACTATAACATTCTTTCTAAAATATTACAAATTCCATCGTACTGGTATTTGTAATTAAGTCTACAAACATCACAGTCTTTATCGAGAAAGGAGGAAACCAAATCACTAAATACACCTGATGAACTCCCTAGCACAGATTGTTCAATGCAACAATTTAATTAACAAATCTCTTTCAGTCATTTTAAGCTTTCAGCATGGTTTCTCCATTACTTTTATCAAGTGCCTTTTAGCTGATGTTGCTATAGAAATCTTTTCCTTTAACTATAGGTCTAATTCTTCAAAGGTGTGAGCAGCTATTTCAGGATACTGGGCTACAAGCAGGATTCCCCCAAGCCAGGGATGATGCCAAAAAAGTTTTTTTTAACACAACGGTAGGGTGTTTAAAGTACAGTCTACCATAAGCCAACTGGTCACTTTGTGTCAGTAACAGGAGTTGCATATTGGCAAAAAGTGATCTTCTAGTGAAACAATTAAAAAGATAAGCATTCATATATATAATCTTCGATCTGCTCTCTTATTTATTATTGGTTACTATGATAGTAAAGAGCTATTCTTGATGCCTTTCTGCCAGTCTTGTATATATCAAGTTGATATAAAAATGAGGCCTGGCCAATCAAATCTCTTGAAAGCACCAATTGCTAATGTTCATAATTAAGTTTTTGTCATGAACAAGTCAGAACATAAGAGTCTAAACTGTCAAACATTAGATTTCACTTATTAATAGCTTTTCAAAATAGTTGGCTTTTTAGAATTTCAATTACAGAAAGGAAACTTACTGAAGTTTCCTGACTACTGGCAGCAGTGGCATTGAAAAAAAAAAAAATTTGGCTTTCTATCCTCTGAATAAATCAAAGTTTAAATGATTGCTTACTCTGTAGAGACAAATCAAACAGGATATCAAAGGAGTAAAGGCAATAACTGCTATTATAGTAGGGTACAAGAACATGAAAGTTGAGACTTATCAAAAATTTAATAGAAATATGTTGAATAACTGTCCTATTTATGCGAAAGCAGTCTTATAAATGTAACTCTTGAAAGAACTAGTATTATCCTAGTCCACCAGTGTAAAAGTAATAATTGGATGCTAGGAACAAAAGAGCAGACTGAATTTAAGTCAAAGTTGCTATCAGATACTATGAGATGAACAACACTAAACTATCTCTAATAGTAGCCCTGCCTTCTTTATTTCACCAACTCTTAACCCTTCTCTTAAGCCAGCTTACCCTCTCAGTCCTTAGTTGATCTTTAATGTTGCCTTTTTTCCCAAAATATACCTCCCCTTTAACCCCACTTCCTGCTTAGTAGAACTAAAAAATAATTGATACAGTCTCCTTCAGGTTTTCAGGAGGGAAACAGTAAACAGCCACAAGTACTAGTGCCTCATGCATACAGTCCAAAGGTGCACTACTTCAAATAGTTTTCTTTTCCTGCAGTTGCCATGTTCTTATTTCAGTTGCACTAAGTTTTCACTGATCTTTTCCTTAAAAAGTCTGCCACCAAGTTCCCTTGCCTTACAGGCTTGAGACAGGCAGTTCTTTGCTTTTTATGTATATCTGCTTTATTTGTTATTTTGGTGACCATTGCATGTGCAAGTGCTTTCTATTTTCACCGCCATTGTGCGGAACTGTGACTTATATTTCATTCACGTCTTACTTTGTATCGCCTACCGGTCTCTTCTTCCTGCCACCTCAACGGTTTCAAATTGTTAGTACTCCTGACCTCCCACCAGCATCAAACAATCATGTTTTAATACTGTTTCTGTGTCCGGTGACTATGCAGATCCCTGCAGTCTCTTGATATTTTTTTTTATCTCAACTTGGCCCCACCATTAATATGTGCTTGCACCTTTAAATCTGAACTTCAACATATCACAATCTCTACAGATGTACTCCCCAACAGCAAGGATGTCTTTGATTCTACGGTTTTTCGGCATTGACTTCTCTTTTCCCCCCACCTGATGTCGTAACTACTTCTCTAATCATTGCTCCCATACCATGGACTACTGATTTTTTTCTGCGTTTGCCATGAAAAAGCAACACATTCACAACATGTAGATTTTAACTGTACTAAATCATCATCTTGGTCTATAGAGATGATTTTATTCAATGGAGCAATTATAAACTCTTCCATTAACTGCAATGAGAAAGCCACAGGGATTTTTACCTGTATTTTGTATTTGTTCAGAATGGGGAGCCAGGAACCCATGTTGTTATTATTATCCACTCACTGAGTTACTAAGTTCTATTTAAAGAAAATCTTAAGTCACCTTCTAAGCTTAAATGTTTTGGATTAGGCATAGCAGTTTGCAGGCCTTTAAACAATCATAATGAAAGATGAAGGCTTTCCAAAATACTGTGGATGATTTTAAAGTGACTAAAATGAATCTGGAATTAAATAACCAACAAAGAAATCAATTTAATATAATATTTTGCCAATGCAACTTAAAAAGACAGCAGGGCAAATATAAGTACACGGAAGGCCTTACTAAGATAAGTCTAAATGTAAGGACCAGCAAAGTCCACACCAACCCTGAACTTCATTATGTGAGATCATATCCTGTCAGTGCAAAAACATGGTTTGTTCTAAAAGCTGTATAAATGTATTCAAAAAACATCATAAAAACATTCAGCAAATTCTATATGTTAAACAAATATCAGAGGACTATAATATGCCTGAAAGGCAGTCACTTTATGTTTATGAAGATACTACAAACATGCTCACTGCAAAGATAGTGTAGCATTTTTTTTTTAAACCAGTAACTTTACTGCTTGTTTTTTGTGTTGAATGATGCCAACAGAAAAAATATAATCCAGTATGAAAAACTTTTACCCAGTTGCAGACGACACACTGCGAGAACATGAACAAAGATGCTCTGCTGTATGCTTGGGGTGGGAGGATTTATGCTCAGCTGTATGCTTGGGGTGGGAGGATTTATGCTCAACTGTTATGATATTAATTTGCTTATATTTGTTATGCTTTAAATATAAGAACTTTTACCCTCCTGTTAGCTTTCACATAATTTTGAAGGCCATGAAAAACTAATTTGGTAAACTTTCCCTGGCCAAACCCTTTGAGAACAATTCTGGTGCAAAATTGTTTAATTTAAAAAAAAGAAATAAATCTGCTAACTTTAGTCCGGTAATGAGCAAGCACTATAGAGCGTCAGTCTGAGAACTAAGTGAGGTTTTAATCAAAAGTGCTAGTCTGCTTGGGCATTCTCAAGGGAGCACAACATGTATGCATTCATTATTTTTACCACCTCTTTGTCCCTTCCATGTGATTATTTTTATTGTACACATTTGTTACATATGACTGACAAATTATGTTAAATATTTGACAATTTGTGTATATAAGCTGTAACCTTGCACATTCAGATCATCTTTTTATTTACACTGACCTGCTATATTCCCCTTCTTACAAAGAAACCATATAAATAAATAAGCATATTATTAAAATATTAAAAAATGAGACAGTGGCAGAAAAATGTTCCCATTTATAAGTAACAGTTTAAAAAAATATTGAATGAAAATTAATGGCTGACAGGCTGAATAAACCATGTGAATTTATGTGACAAAATTACACAAAGATACAAGGACCCATAACAATAAGCACTGATGGCATTCTTAACAATTCTAAATGAAACTGCTGCTTGTGTGTGTTTTTTTAAACTGCTAGACTTATGACTGGCTGTCCCCATCCCACCAGTTCCAAATGTCTTGGACCCCGGTTTCTCTCAACAGTCTATTTGTTCTTGTCATCACCTTATCCCAGTGGTCAGAAGGTAAAAATGTGAAGCATGGCAGTTATTCACTAGAAGTAACAATGTAAAAGCTTATGTCTTCAAAGCACAAATGTTGCTCTCCAACATGTATGGTTTTTAGAACGCTGCGAACATTTACTAACTGTTAGCAGTAAATTTCTTGACCAAATCATCACAACAGTATTCTACTAAGTACTAATAGCCTAGCATTACCAGCAAAAGAAAAACTGAAAATTATAGCAATATCAAGCAAGAACCAAGCGCTATAGGTGACATTTTCATAATCAGAATGCATATCCCTCAACCTACTACAAGATAACTCAGAAGACAGGTATTAGTACCATTTCCAAAACACAGGGTGGAAAAAAAGAACAGTTAAGGCTGTCTGAGCTTATCATTATCCCTTACAAAACTGACGAGACATAGTGAGCCAATTAAAAAAGATTTTAGCATGCAGCTATTACCAGTAAGAGATTAAAAAGGAAAGCATAAAATGCATGCACATATAAAGCTGAACTTGCCTACTTCCCACAAGTTATAACAAAGTTATCATTCTCAAATTCATTACTTATATTTAGAAAAAAACAAAGCAAGTGTTTTAGTATATGACCCATTAACAGCTTGCCACATTGACCCTTGTAGAGAAGCCTACGTTTTATCTAACTCCTTGGTTTCCCTTATCCCCTCACCCACCTCCCACCCCTCAAACGCGAGTCAAGGCCAGCAGTCGCCTGAACCCCTTTGTTTGCTTTGTCTGTTCGCTTGCGACTAACAACAAAAATGGCGGTGCTTACCTCGCGCGAAGGCCCTTGCATTGACAATCCGTGAAAATCTCTTTCGAGCTCCTGAACGGTAATAGTCCGCCCCTGTAAAAGCATCAAATTTGTAACGATGCTGCTTTTTATCACGACTACCTTAACGTTTCAAATGATAGTACTGTTCACACAAAAAAACTAAGTTGTGAAAGTAGCACTCGAGAAGAATAAAATAGTTTGACATCAAAACATATCAAAAGTAAACAGTGTCTTGTCAACAATGAAACAGAAATAACCGAAAAATAACCACAAATGCTTCCTACCTGCTCAATGACGCTGTCATCTCCGACTGCCCAGCGTTTGCTAGGAAATGCATTCATCTGAGCATCCGTCTGTGGCCTTTGAAAAAAGTAGCCTACCATTGCATCGTCTTGGGATCGCGTCCCTTGACTTTGCCTTGTTCCAGACATTTCACGCACACTCGACATAATCGACTGGCTTTCTTCCCATGAACCAGCACTCATAGTTGGCACCGGCATATAATAGGCATCCTTTGAATCGGTGTCAACCTGCAGAAACCAAGTTTTGTAGTGTAAACAATGTGCTTAAATCGGGATAAACTAATATGAATGGCGGGAGACTGCTAAATCTGTTAGGTTGTAAATATCAAACGTCATCGAAACGCATACAAACAAATTACGAAAAAGGCGCTAAAATTATTAAGCGGATTATATAGTAACAACATTTACATGACTACAAAATAAAATTCTAACCTCGATTGGGTTGGATAAAGGTTGACCCAAATGGAATGTTTTACAACATGGCGAACGACATTTTGAGCTCTAAGTGCATGCTGGGAAACATGTGCTTGTAGTGACGTCAGAGCGCGGGTTGCACTTGATGGACTTGAGGCGCTAACTTCAAAGTACCTGCGATGAGTTCGATAAGAGAGAGAGAGAGAGAAAAAAAGTGGCTCCATTGACCCATCCAGTGGAAATACCACATCCCAGAAGACTTGCTGTTTTCAACTTAATGTAGACCAGTCGGTGAATCAATATGTTATACAGTTATCTTCAATTATTACCTCAACACCACGTACCTGTATTTCAAGCTTGTTATACATTAACAGTCTCTCTCTCTCCTTATCGCCAGTTTTCCCCTCTACCTTTCTACCTGTTAGCTATAAAATATTCCTCCAATGCATTTTTTTTTGGTTGACATTACATTGCTTGATTGTTGTAAGTGTTTTTGCAACTCGACGCTTAAAAATTAGCGAAAGTAATGCTAATCCAGAAAGCTGTTTGTACTATATTTCCCTTGACAATTCGGGATGCTTTAAATATTATACCAAGATAACATGACTGTATCTGTTTTAAACCGTGATAGAGATTAGTTGCTGTGGGGTACTGTGGGTTAAGACCTTTATATTTTCCGGGCATAGCTTAGCGTTAGGTCGACGTGTACGTTTGTATGAAGATTTTGTGTCGAGACTGAATCAGAAAACGCACTTTCTTCATTTTCCAAGCACTTTGTGGCTTTTTATAAGCCCGGAAAAGGGCTAAAGTCAGCTTTGGGCTGACGATCTGGGTTAGTACTAGGGATAGAGTTTGGATTAGTATTATGTCTTATTAAGTATTATGTATTTTCCATCTTTCATGGTGGTCTATAACCTGTGGTATATAACAACGTAGGCACGTTCTAAAGTTGCTTCGCATTATTTTCGTAAAGGGAAATAACTTGTGATAAATTCGACATAATACACTTTCTGCGTTACTTCCCGTTGCCTGTTCGCAATTGAACATCTCGGCTAGAAAGCTCAAAAAAGATTCACAAATTGTTTCAATGACATTCTTTTTGTCAATGATCTCAAAGAGATCTGTGCTTGATAAGAGTACGAGTGGTTCCAATTTTTTACTATTTGGCAGACGACAGCTACATCATGGACCAAAGACATTATAACACGGCCCTTAGAAACATTAATTGCCGTCAGACAGTAGTCGACTCGAACAAAAGCAAAGAAAGAGCGAAATCGCTTGGTAATTTATTACAATCTGAGTTTTGGCCCAGGCTACAAATAAAATGACATGAAACAAGGAATTTTGAAAATTTGAAATGAAAGCGGGCCCCCAAAATAAAGGTCGAAGGCTGATAACGTGCCATTTAAAAAAAACAAAAAAAAAAAGCCAAAAAACAAAAAAATAAACAAAAAAACAAAACAAAACAAAAAACAACAACAACAAAAAAAAAAACAAAACAAAATTACCGTAAATTTCGGACTACAAGCCGCGACTTCCCCACCCCCAGCTTTAAACCATGCGGGTTCGTTTGCAGATTTTTCAGATTTCGATTCAATTTTAGATGAGCTCCATGTTAAAGTATTAATTGTTAACTTTGTTACAGTGATAACGGTTCACATTGTTAATTCAAAGCCGTATACAATTGACGCATACAGATCAGTGGCTGAAGAACACATCCTCTTATGCCATTTCGAGACGAAATGCCTACGATGCAGCTTTCAAGTTGTATAAATTCGCGGCTTATGTGTGAAAAAAAGTAGAGATAACAAATAGTGAGTGCGGCTTAAATACAGGTGCGCTCAATAGACCGAAATTTACTGTATGTGTTCAATCTCCAAAACAACTTCGGTAGATGGCTTAGAGTTGGTAGTTACTCATCATCATGACTACAGCATTTCTTCGAGGGTGCAGATAAAACACAATAATTTCCTTTAATGAATTTCACATCAGAAGCATAGAGCTATTTCCAGATATGTTTTCCGCTTTATTTCAGTAGTTATTATTTCTGCTCCTCTTCAGGTCATGGAGAAATCATTTGCTTTGTATACTTCATCATTTCTGAGCTGATTTTATGTTTAGGTAACGTGTTAAATTTTCTTTTTCTTCTCTTGTTCATTGTTGTTGGTCGTTAGTTATTATAAGTTATATTACTGTCTTGAACTCTCGGGGAATGAGCACGCGAAGATGGTCAGAGGTTGTGATTGCCGTCGCCTCTTACTGATCACACTCTCGACATCTTTACTCACGCCGGCATTTACCGTGCACGTACACTTACACTAAATTGCTAATTACACTTTAATTGACTCGAGCCCCCAGTACGCTTTTCCCCAATAAAAAAAAACCACAAGGCAGTTTAGTGTGTTTATGACAGTCATTAATAATCGAGAGTATTTCAAACAATTTACAAAATGATACAATTTCAGATATGGTCGTTTTTTTTTAGGTATCCCGTTATTTATCTCTCCCTAGTCCAGAAATTGTGAGCCTCTAATTATCTAACACTAACTACTACACACAGCGCACTACACTTGTGTAACACACACTCGCCGCTTATCTCGCCACACAAAGTTTCTTGCCACATGGAGGGCCCTCCGTTTTGGCTGACGTCTGAGAATCCGTTGATGTCCCTACGTCGATCGTCACCCGCCCTTTTCTTTCATCGCTAATGCATTCAAATTACATGTAACGTTGACCTATACATTTTATTACTGATTATTATTTTTTTAGATTAAGATGACTTTAGAAGTAATAGGGACGAAAGGAATGGGGCTAAGTGCGTAGTTCTTCCAAAGACGAACTCTTTTCTCTCTCTAATAGTCTTCACGCACACACACACACACACACGTAAACACTACAATCTATTTCCCCCACCACACGCATACAGAGAAAGAAAAACACTGGCAACTGGTTTCGTTATATTCATTTTTAAGCTCTGTTACTTCAATTATAACAATTTGGTGCGATAAAAGTGGTGAAATATTTCTCCACAGAACCAGAGGTACACCTAGTAATAAAATCTGCTCTACAGCTGTTCTCCTTGTATGATCTGATCCACAAACAAACAAACAAACAAACAAACAAACAAACAAACAAACAAACAAACAAACAAACAAACAAACAAACAAACAAACAAACAAACAAACAAACAAAACAAACCAAGTTCTGTATAATTGTAATATTGTCCTAATGTGCAACTTTGCACCAAAAGCAAGAACAATCATTCAGTAATGTAGAAAATAATTCATAAATATACACAAAAGAATTATTGATGTTATCTCCCTTACAAGGGGGAAAAAGTAAGAAACGGAACAGACAGAAAAGAAAGACAACCCACCCAATAAAAAGTCAAGAAAAGGAATAGGAAATAGATAAAACAAAAATAGAAAAGGGAAATAAAAGGGAAAAAAAGTTTCAACATTAAGACTCTAAGACATTGCGTTTTAAAAGGAATCTGACTTGACCGAGCGAAAGCTATGTGTGTCTTAGATAACTTGTCGCCTAAGATGCATTGTTTTCCAAAGCACTTTTCTGAATGTATGGTTACATATGACGTAGACCAGGGGACTGGCAGCGCTGGAGATCATGTAGGACCGACGAAACACTTCAGCGACAATATAAGCACTGGGATAGTCTGTCCTGAGGCCACACCACGATTCGCCGTTGAGCTTCAAGTAGTTGAGCACTATGTACGGCGGGTAGCTCAGGATGTAAATGATGGTGATCAGCATGAAAACGAGGCTGGTGTTCGCCCCTTGCCTTGGGGATTTGCCGGACTTCGAGGAGAAGACGGAGGTACGCCCGGTGTTGACGCTAGTTCCTTCGTCACGGTCGTCGAGGGACCCGAGGCTGGCCGAGGAAATAAAAGACATGGTGTAGGACAAGGGAGGGAAGAACGCCCGCTGCCCGCCAGAGTCGTCTCCGTTGCTGCTGGTGATGGAGAGCAGGCGAGCTGTCGGCACAGTCCCTGGACTGACCGGACCAGTGCTGTCCGGGTCCCGATCGAGCTTCTCGGAGGGGCGGTCCTCGGACATGGCCCTACATAAAGAGCGTCTGTGGGATGAGCGGCTGAGCTTCCTAAGTTCCTGCTGTTTCAGCCGCTTGCTCTTCATCCTCAGGGCGATCAGAGCATAGAGGAGGATGTTGACGCCCGCCACGACGACGAAGATGACGATAGTGAACAAGATGAACGCGTGCAAGGAGGACGTCCTGGCCATGCTCCGCTTGGGCCCGCACGCCAGGCAGGTTTGGCAGCAGGCGTCCGTGCCGTTGTTGGACTTGTACACGCAGTGACTGGCGGGATTGTTACCGTACAGCCCCAGCGTCGGCGACGAGCACACGAAGGCCAAGATGCAGACGGCCAACGACATGACCTTTGCCCCTGGACCCGTGGTGATAAGCCGCGTGACGACGCTGAAGCGAGAGATTGACTGGGACTGCGATGGGTCGCCGGAGGCTCGGTTGTCGCCCCGAAACTTCATCAGTCGCCGCAGCGCGATTAGCAACAGCACGCAGCCAGAAGCCACGTGGCAGGTGAATGTGCCCACGATAGTGGTGACGCAGTAGGCGTCCAGATCGAGGCTGAGGCCGTGCTGACTTGGGCAATACGATGTCAGGACCAGCAGTTCGCGAGGCATCACCAGGACAGTGGAGGCTAAGTCGATGATAGCTAAAGAACAGATGTACACCTGAAAGACAATGATCAGTTAGCTGGTTGGTTAACTTATTCCAAAGTAAAGTACTTTGACCTACACTTTATTTTACCAACTTACGGTTGGGTTGGGGAATGTTAGAAGGAGGGAGAGGAACACCCTGAGGATCAGTCCTGCGAACAGGTAGGACATCAACAGAGAGAGAGACCAGAGAGGAGATTTGAAACCCAGCATCGTACGATTCTCATTGCACGTGACCATCTAGTTATTCTGTGCATGCTCCTAAAAACACGGAAAAACGTTTAATGTATTGCCAACTCCTTTTTTGTGTACCTATGTCAAACGTATTGCACATACAAAAGCAAAGAATGAAGCACAGGTTAAGTTCGAGTTTCCTGCCTTTGCACTTAATAGTTTGTCGATCTCTTACATAGACCTGAAGTTCTTAAAATTATAAGCTTCAAAAATGACTGACGGGGATATAATA
>SRHC01003886.1:119213-139368 GCA_004794325.1 Pomacea maculata
ACAATAACAACGTATCATCATCGGCGTCATCGTCGTCGTTGTCGTCTTTCTCCTCCTCCTACTCCTCCTCCAGTCTAATGCTACTACCTCTCCATCTATTCCTTTATACTCACCGTTGTAGCTCCGGCGGCCCGCCATCTGTAGTTGTAGATGAAGAGCACAAGAAGATTTCCGACGAACGACAAGACGATCGCGACAGCAGCGAAGACTAGAATGGGCCAGGTGTGGTAGAGAGTGTAGGGCGTCTCCAGACTGCATCTCTCAGGATCAGAGGTCACGTTCGAGGAAGTGCTCGAGCCAGGGAATGTAATGCCAGACGTCAGAGTGGAGATCTCGCTGAAGGTTTCGGTGGTCATTGTGAGTGTTTCGTTCATTCTTCTAAAAAAAAGTAAAATAAATAAAAAAAAGGTGTTCCAAAAATTAAGGCTAACAAGAAGCAAAGCATAGCATGAACATCAGCGCGTGCTCTGGAGAACCGTTACTTAATGAGAGGATGGAACAGAGGGAAGGAGTTCAATGTTCTGTGTGCCGGGAAATTTGCATAACATCAACATGGCCGCTGCTGAGGTTCGAAGACAAAAGTACAGTAACAAGCTGTGTGTAATGGGAAGTCTGGTGTAGTATTCATGATGAGATGATAACAATCTATTTATACCTATTCTTAGACCAGCTTCAAGCAGTCGGCGCTAGTATTATCTTTCTACAGTCTGATGACTCTTCGATGATGTACTTCTGTTATACATAAGAAGACTGAGAAAGAAATTGTTTGTTCTTTCTTTCTTTGTCGCAAACATCCCATTTTCTTCTAATACAGTAAGTTTAAAAGCAGGATGAACATTTCTAGAATGCGTGGGTCTGATGAATTCCGTGTTTCAACAGTTATTAGTTATGTTCTTTGATAATTATCACAAGCAAAAACAGCACAAAATCCCACATTTCCCCTGTATTAAACTCGTCAGATATTCACCGGAAGTATTATGCTGAGTCACCTGACTTTTCAACAATATACACTACTTTGATTCCTTTACACATTATTCACTTGTTCTTTTTTTAAGCTCCGCTCTTAGCTTCTCCTTTAATATCCGAGTCATCTGCTTTTCGAAAGTCAATAAAAATAAAAGTTAGAAAGAAAAAATAAAGAAAGAAAAAGGGATGGAAGGAAAGAGAGGAAGAGAATACAGAGAGGAAGAGAGAGCAGAGAGATCCTTCCGACAGCACTAAAGAAGGATGTAGGCTCTGAACTCTTGGTAAGTTGTAGGCAAAGAGATTTGACACAGCTGTGCAGCAACAAGCCTGGGTCACAATCGTACACTGTGATTGAACAGGGTGAAACCTTGCTTACAACTGTCATTTGGATGCAGCAGACATATTAATTGTAAATAATCACAGCTCTTTCCCCCCCTGATACCAGGACTTTACACATGATAGCAAGTGGACCGAGGATGTTAAAAGAAAAAAAAAATACTTCGTAACATAAACATAAACATAAACATAAACAATAGTCCTATATCTGGAATGGAAATGTTTAGAAAATGTCAGAAAGAAAAAAAAATACGGAAGAAAGAATACACCCCGAAAAAAGAAAAAGAAAAAAGAAAGAAAGAAGAAACAGAGAGAGAGCAGTAGAGAATTAGGAGATGGGTGGTGGAAGAGAGAGTGGAAGATGCCAAACTCACCACAAAAGGAGCCAAAGGTTGCTGTATGCCAAGACACTAGCGAGAGACGAGACTGTGGCGATGGTTCTGAGCCTAATTCCTTATCACAGCAACTGCACAATTTCCTGACCAACGATTATTTTGCATTTAAGCGCAGCATGGCTTCGGGATATAAAGCCATCCTCTTGTTGATGTCGCTTGGTATGTGTGTACTTATGTGCATGAAAAAGTTCTTGTCTCTGTAGCTGGCAACACCAGTCAATCTTTATTGTCTGTTCCAGGCAAAAATCAGGAGAAAATTTTTTACTTTTTGCTCTCAAAATATTTTATATTTGTAAACATAACATAATGTGTATATATATATATAAAAACATACTCACCTATATCACATTTAACACGCAGACACACCTATACCTTCTCACACATACATGTCAACTTCATCCAATGCCTCAAAGTCTGTCGTCTCCGGAGAAGATCCTATCGAGGATCAGCGAGGCTCTGTCTATCTTTCAAACATGTGAGTGGTGATGAAAGTGATGGTATGTGTCCGAAATGTGTTCAGCTGTGAGGTTGAAGTCTGTGCCAGGCTCACAGGTTATAATTACAGGGATTTGGCCGAATTCACGATGTAAATACTGTGAATCCAAAGAACACTGTAAGTGTCTCATAATGGGGAGTACTATCTCGTTCCCCTACTGTGCAGTTCGTGGCCAATTTCTCACAAGCATACACAAGGTCGGGAGTCTTCACCGAATTTAACGAGCACAGAGAGTTCCTCCTGTTAGTTTTGAAGGGAGTGTACGTTGGACAGGGTGATGGATGGTAATGGATGTCGACACCCTCTCCTCTTCAGTCTATTCCTGACCTCTCCTCTCGATCCTCTAAGTTTCTTCTTCCTTTTCCTTGCCTTTATTGGAATGCTATTTTTAATTCCACTTCAGGGGCCTGTGTCGCCTCCTGCGGCAACGACAGTAGAAAATGTCTGATGTAAGCTAACAGGACTGTTTTGAGCAGTGGCGGTTTGGGTAAATAACAAGTCTCTCAGTTATTGATACACTCACACATGGGAATACGATATCCCGCACAAAATAGACATGAAACATGTCAAAATTGTAACAGAGGAAAGAAAGTGAGCCGGGGTCAGGCTACAGAGTAACGCCCCCTAGATTCAAGATGATAGTCTGAAAACGGAAGTCGCCATAGACTAAAAAACTAAAATGAAGTCAGTGTGTTAAGCGACAGACAGCAGACCAGTACAAGACAAGACGAGACAAGCAGGAGGTCGTGAACTATAAACTACACAGTTCAAAACATTCTAAAAGGACCAACACAGTTGTTAAAAGTTGTAGATGATGGTATGATAGCCCAGTATGTAACCACAACACAGAGGATGACATACCTGGCGGACACAGATCCTCCCTCGCCACACAACGAAGTCCTGTCACCAAGTGCTGTCTGTGGTCCTTCAGTCTGTTCTGTCCTCGACTAGGTACCTCAGTGGGCCAGTTAGGGTTTCTGCTATTTATTTCGGCACGGAAGAAAAAAAAAAACCGTGATGCATGGGTGGGGTCGGAAGTTGGTTGGTTTCGAGCACAAGTCGGTGTGCCGGGTCTGCCAGCTGCATGCATGCAACGTAGACTGAACTCTTCCGAAAGTCGAAAGGAACACTTTCGCTGGAACAGGACACAACTCTCTTATTCCTAAGAGGATCTATATTGTGTTCTAAGTATCAAATGCATTTCACGAGAATCGTTTCTTCCTGGGGCCGTAGTTATGAAGCGACAGCAACTCTTTCCCCCAGGGTGAAATAGGGAGTATCTTGTTTTGGAAGGTAGAAAGCGGGTCCAGAATCCAGGAGACACTACTTCGTGTTTCTTAACATTAGGACACCATTACCACCGCCTTATGACAACGGCTCTAACGGTAAAACAATATCTGCGGGATCTGGACACCACTTTATAACTTCGGAAACAAGATGCTTATCCTGGAGTTTCATTGTTGCTCCAGGGCAACGACTTACATTCGCTTCCAGGTTGTTTTTGTACCATCATGCAGCCAGGAACCTAGTCACGTGTGTTATTCTTCCAATGTTCTCTTCTATTCGTTTTTGCTTACCCGGTCTACTGGCAGTTCCATTGGTATTAGAGGGGTGACAGTATGAGGTGGCACTAACCCTGTTAACCAATAACGTGATTGTCTCCCCTCCCAGTCACACTACAACCTTATTTTGTCCATTTACCTTTAACATGTTTTTTTTTTCTACACAGGGTATCTTAACTAACAATCGGTTCCTCATTTTGATTTATATATGTGTGTGTGTGTTTGCGTGCGTATGAGCACGTGATAAATAAAGCGAACAAATGAAGCGATGTGTGTGTGTTCTGCACTGAGAGAGAGAGCATGTGTGTGTGGGTGGTTTTCACTTCTTTG
Source organism: Pomacea maculata (assembly GCA_004794325.1). Taxonomy (NCBI): domain Eukaryota; kingdom Metazoa; phylum Mollusca; class Gastropoda; order Architaenioglossa; family Ampullariidae; genus Pomacea; species Pomacea maculata. Next base: position 123,299 of record SRHC01003886.1, read on the forward strand.
TTCCGTTTGTTTTATGTTTTTATGCAGTGTCAATCGTGCAAACATCACGCCAGTGAGAACAACATAAAATCATTTACCTTATTTTCTTCAATCAACAGTTCTTTTGGATCACATCTTCTTGGCGCAAACTCTTGTTTCATTACTTATTATTTCCATTATAACGATTTGTAGTCATTTGGAGCCATTGGGTTTATTTTATGAAAATCAGGTATCAATATATGCAATTCTACCTTCAGTTGCGTATAAAGTGGTTTTTTTTGGAAAGTTTTGATTATATTATTATTTGACTATTATATTATTAATAAACGAGAAGGAGACGACACAGCTTTTAATTTTACACTGTGGCAGTAGTGTGTAACAGTTGAATCTTATTGATATCTGAGTGTAGTGTCAACTTATGGGCTATACTGCCACAACTCAGAATTATAATTACATCTCTCTCTCTCTCACACACACACACACACAAACACACACAAAAAAACAACACAGAGGCCATAATTTAAAATAGAAAGTGAGAAAAGCGCCATATAATTACAATAAAGACATTATAATAACAGGAACTGATAAGAAAGGTAAATAAATATCAGCTATTAGCATAAAAAACGACAATGCTGTACAAAAAACCTTTACAAAAGAGCCAATAAACAAATAAAAACAAACTAAAATCCCACAAACAAAAAACAAACAAAACCCAAATCCCACAAACAAAAAACAAACAAAACCCCAAACATGAAAGCCAACAAACAAGTAAATAAAGGACAAACTAACAACAAAATAATGGTCCATCTAGCATTAATTCAGCATAACTAAAACACTTCTCTTCTCCAGATGAGTGTTTTCCACAACAGCCTGCGAAATGTGTTGTTGCAGAACCCGTACACAATAGGGTTGGCTGCGTTGGCAATGAAAAACGAACGGCCAAAGAGTTCGGTAACCATGACACTGCCAGCAGACAGATTGCTGCACCGATTCTCGTCCAGCTGATTCTTAAAGGAGAGAAATATGAAAGGGATATAGCTCATGATATAGATGATCGTGATGGTCACGAGTGTCAGCGTTGCCCCGCGAAGCTTGCTCTTGCGCCACTTGTACGCGTGGAGCGCGGAGTGGACTGACATCTGAAACACGCCTGGACTATCCTCGTCGCCATCGTCCTTTGAGTTGTCGTCTGACGTCAGAGGAGGGGAGGAGACAACCTGTGGACCGTAGACCTCCGGGGGCATGATGCCCGATTCATTGTTAACTCCTGGATCATTCCTTTGGAAAGTAGATTCTCGTGCTTTGAGGATGATCGTTTGCGAATCCGTCCTGCGCATCGAGACCGCTTCAACTGCTCCGGTCGACAATTGAAAGCGGGTCATATCTGGAGAAGAACCCACAGCCTGCGGTGGCTGTCCACAGGACGAAAGGTCGCTGGTGTCTAGGGCCTGCACGCGGCAACAGGCGATGATGTACAACGTTAGCAGGGCAACGGCCACTCCGGCGAAAAGCACGGCGTTGAAAGCATAAAAGACCACCGCTCCCTCTGTCTTCCTCTGGATGCCACAGAAGAGGTAGCAGGAGACGCTGGACGGCGTCGGCATCGAACCGTTGAGCAACTGGAAGAAGCAGCGCTCGCCGGGGACGTTTCCGTACAGGGCGAGGGACGGCAGGCTCAGGACGCACGAGCCGGCGACGATGACCAGTGACGTCACCTTCGCTCCCCGGTGGGAGCTGACGAAACGCGAGAGGTCTGCGCATCGCGAGGTCGTGATTTGTCCCCCGTGACCTGCCACTTGGCGGAGCCTCATGACCTTCAGGTAACGGCAGGTGGCGATGGCGAGGAGGATGAAACCAGCGGCCCAGTGCAGGGCAAAACCGAAGAAGGACACGGCCTTGCAGTAAGCATTCAGGTCAAAGGTCGGTCCAAGGGTGCGCGTGGACCTGAAGGTCATGGTCATTAGATCGCGGGGCATGACTAGGAGTGCTGCCAGCAAGTCCAGTATTGCCAACGCACAAACGTATACCTGAAAAGAAGAAAAAAAAAATCAGTCATGCCTCAGGCATTGTTGATACATTTCAGTTCCGATGTCTTATGTCATTTGGCTTTGTGTAATGAAAAATAATTCTTCTGTAACTACAAACACAAAGAGGAACGACACAACGATCAGCAAGCAGCTCTAGTCTGTATACAGTATGGCCATTGAATATTTCAATGCTCACGCCTAAAATCAGGACTTAGAGAGCAGGTTTGAAGCTTCCTTTAAAATTTGAAAAAGAAGAACAAACGATGCAGTGATGTAGGAAAAGAGGGGCAGTGGACCTCAAAGAAGATACGAGCCAAGAATATTCACATCGTTCACTGTCAGCATGGAGTGTGGCCTACCCCACCCCTACTTAAAGTTGAGCATCTTCCCACGCCAATGGGATGCGAGATTTCGTGTTGATGGAGGTACAAAAGTTCATGAGTTGGTCTGTTGCATTTTTGGTATGTTGGGTCTAAGTCGACCTGACTTACTGCTAAAGAGAAATTTTATACTGCATGTGCAGAAACATACATATGCACAAACACTTGAACAACGCACCTGAACAAACTAAGCACATAAATTTGAAGGTGCATATCCACTCCCTCAACAGACACAAACACATGAGTTTACCATTCACACACACACACGAGTTTGCAAAAAAAAACAAAAAAAACAACAACAACAAAAACAACAACAAACAACAACACATACACACATATGCTAGCCCGCTCACGCGTTTTTAATTCTTAAACAAACACACACACACTCTTTCTCTCTCAGACACTTAGAAACGCAGACAGACACAGAGTGAAAGAGTTAAAAATAAAAACCTTTGTTGCTCCAAGAGAGCGCCATCTGAAGATGAAGATGAAGAGCAACAGCGCATTGCCAGCAACCGACAGGCTCAGTAGAAGGGAGATAAAAACCACTATCGGCAACGTATCGCTGTAGGTGTCGGTTATCTCACTGCAGTTGTCCACCCCTGGCTCTACATACGGAGAGTCGGTAACCGTTGTTTCAGACCAGTTCATCGCTAGTCGTCTTTATCCGCGATGCCTTGCTAAGATCAGACAATGGTCCGTAATTGAGATGATACTGAAATGCGAACAAAAAAAAAAAAAAAAAAAAAAAAAAGGAAGAAAAGTTTGTCTGATAAACAAAATTCGACTGGTAGCACCGTATTAAATTTTTTACTCTGTTCTTTGGTTTCAGATTATTCATCAGATTGCCGAGGATCACACCAATGACCTCAGTGGTGTATTAGCAACTTTTGAAATGATTTGCTGGATCATCATGAAAGTTCGCGCGCAAATTTGACACCACATATTTAAATCGTTAAGTTGAATTAATGTTCTGAAAGGAAAAGCAGAAAGATTGATAAACAGATCGGCAGATGAAAGGATGGAATGTGATCATGTGCAAATGAAGGGATAAAACAAGCTGAAGTGGCCAACACTCACCTTCCAAGCTCGTGACGGACGTTCGTCTCACCCAAGCCAGTCGTGAGTAGGATGCAAGCCGACTGACAACACGATTACTCTCAGCAGACCGAGTGCAGACAGACAGGTCGGATGGCAGCAAGAAGGAAGAGGAGGGTGGTTGGCTAACTTAACGGTTACGAGCGTTCATCCACCGCCTTTTGCTCGGCCTCTTCACCACACGGAACTTTACATCCGTCGATATTAAACCGCACATCCGGGGACTTGCTGATCTCGCCGCAAGACGTGAGAGACAAATGTCGCCAACACGATTTGAAATCGAGATTAATTCAACAACACCGAGTATTTGACCAGATGCTGTATGCAGCAGCTTAAGATAAAGTTTCACCACTTCGCACAAGTGTTCAAAATTATTGCCAAGCTCTAGTTTCGACTGGCCTGCAACTTTTGGTGACAAAAGTTCAACCACAAGCCGCTTTGTTATTTGTGGAATAAAAATATGGCAGAGAAATGCAAACTTATTGATGCTTTTAAAGAATATTTATGCAGGCAGGAAGTTCAAGATACTTTAACAACGATTATTTGTAGAGTGACATAGAGTTAAGGTGATACATGGAAAAACGTTCACATTATTCATTTGGCAAAGAAGACTGGAAACATCGGTCAAGCTTAGGCTCTGTGGTTTTGTGGCAATGCGACCACTTAGGCAACCCCTTAAAATTAAAAATAAATGAGTTAAAGCCTTAGTTGACACAGAAAGATAAAAGTGCTCAACATACATTTGGCAAGAAAATAGTGGGGAGAGAAGACCGAGACCGGAAGAATGACGAAAAACTGGAAAACAATTTGGAAGATTTTATCAACATCCATCACAGTCAGATCCCGAACATCAGATAGCGGCGTGGAATCTGTAGCCAAGAGTTTGGGAACCATTCCAGGGCAGGATGTGAAAACTACCCAGGAAAAATAAAATGAGAGAAAACTGGGCACAAACTAGGCTTTTTGCCCATTGCTGGAGTCCTCGGCGAAAGATAAAAAGTTGCCGTGGAATGACGGAAGGAGAGAAGTTTAAAGCCGAGATAGAAGGAGACTTTAAAAGGTTCTTGTTTCCAAACGTAGAAGAATAAATAAAACAAAACTTTGAACCAGATATATTTTGAAGGGCACAAGAATGTCCTTTCCTCCCCCCAAAATCTGAGATTATGTATTAATAATGCTTCTCTAGGACCGTGCGACTTGTGTACATCGACCTTCCTTTTATTCACACTAGGTTCTGTGTCTTTCATTGACAGGGGTTAGTCTGTGCGGAGATTGGCTTCATTTGATAAGTACGGAACAAAGTAGATAATGGATATAGCTGTCCTATCTGTCTGTAGATGTGTGCATATTTGTGTATTAGCAAGACACAAGAACACCGTTTAATTGTTAGATAATCAAAGTTCTGTCAAAGGCAGGTGACAAAGAACAATCTTTTTTGCCAGGTGTCTACTTTCTTTCTCATATTAGTGAGTCAGATATCGCAGAGGCTTTCAAAAAGGACGGCAACCGGAGGAGACTGTTTTCATACTGGAGCCCTGGATCTGACTGAAGGGAGGGGGTATAGTCATGTAGGACATCAGGAACAAAAAAACTGTAACTACTGAAGACTTTTGAAGTTATGATTTAAATACTTCTAAATATACATGCAATGTATCATCATCTTTTTATTAGTGTTTTGTAAGAAGATTTTAAAATTATTGTTATGTAAGATTCTTGATGTTTCATGTCGTCCGGAAGCAATTTTTGACTATGTGTGTATCATCATTCAATAGATACGTGAAATAACAACAACAACAAAACACAATTTAAAAATAACTGTATTCGCACAAATCGCAGTTTGAAGTAAATACTTAATGACTTGACTGCCATATTGCCGCAAGGAGAAAAATAGTCTATTTAGCTGTAAAGACCATTAATCTCTAGGAGTAACAACGCTTTAGATAATTTGTGCTCGCCAGCTGAGTTGTCTTCCTTAGATAATTTGTGCTCGCCAGCTGACCGTCTTCCACAACACCTTGCGAAAGGTGGGGTTACAGAAGCCGTACACGATGGGGTTAGCGGCGTTGGAGATGTAAAACGAGCGCCAGAAGACCTCCGCGGTCATCAGCCAGTCAGGTGACATCTTGCTGCACAGCCCACCTGTAACCTGGTTAGCGATGGACAAGGACAAGAAAGGGAGGTAACTCAAAATAAAAATCACCGTTATGATCATCATCATGAGAGTTTTCTTTTTTGTCTTGGTCATGTTCAGCTTGGTGTCGCGAACAGACGGCAGGAAGGCATCCTGCATATTGCTTTTGCATTCCTTTTTTTCGATGTCCTCACTCGGCTTGGGTGGAGCAGACGAGATGATGTTGAAGTTGTATGCTACAGGAAAATGCAGGATTCCATCTTGAGCAGTGGATTTATGGGACTTGTAACCCCGTTTTGTGCAAGAGGAATGGACAGAAGTATCTGTTTCTTCAGTGCTGACCGAAGGTGTACCTTCTTCCACAGACTTTTGCTGATCTGTGCAACTATTTCTGAAGACTTCAGGGTTGTGTGCAGAACAAGGCGGCTGACCTTTTTCTAATTCTCTGAGATGGTATCCTACTGCTAAGTAGAGCGAGATTAAACTGACAAAGATGCATGAAAACACGACCAGGCTGAAGATCAGAAAAATCATCGCGAAGACTTTGTGAGACGACTGAGTGTTGAGTGCGCACTCAAGGTAGCAGTTGGACACGGACACCGGAGAAGAAGACTGATTTTGAACCTGAAGAAAGCAAGGCGTGTCTGGGTTGTTCTTGTACAACAACAACGATGGGACGGTTAAAATCGACGAGATGACAACGACTGCAACCGATGTCAACCTGGCACCTCGATAGGTGTTCACGAATCGCGTTAACTTTCCGATTCCTCTTATGGATGACCCGGTGACCTTAGCGTAACGGCTTGCAGCAATGGCGACGAGGATGATTCCAGAGGAGAAGTGCAAGAGGAATCCAGCATAGGTCACAACTCGGCACAAGGCGTCTGGAGAATGGATGCCCAGGGTACGAGGAGAAGCTAAGGTGAAGGTGACGAGATCTCGCGGCATTATAGTGAGAGAAGCACATATGTCGAGAATCGCGAGGGCTGACACGTAGACCTGCCGACACAGAATCAAACAGACACGTTGGTTATTTTCTGCTACAGTTTGTTACTATAGAGCCATAAATTTATAAGGAATAAAAATGAGCAGAACTTTACATGCAGTCGGGGGTTGGGAATGGACAGTCTTTTTCCGGAGAGTCTGGGTTGGATATGTTCACAGAGAAAGAAAGAGAGAAAGAGAGAAAGAGAGAAAGAGAGAGAGAAAGAGAAAGAGAGAAAGAGAGAAAGAGAGAGAGAGAGATAGAGAATTCTAATTTTTAAAGGATTATACGGCGGAAGGACTTATCAAACGCCATTCGCTTCACATGGAGGAAAACAATTATTCTGTGTTCAATTATTCTCGAGCGGCGGCTCCTACCTCCTGTAGACGTGTGGGTTACATACGATACGACTATTACCTTACAATCGCATAAAACATTTTGTTGCACACACACAGAGAAAAGGTATTAGTAAACAACAGGGCCACCCTTAAAAAAATTGACTCTCCAGCCAGTTTGGAGGTGATGGGTAGGGTGTTGTTTGCTAAAAGACTTTCTGGATCCGAGAGGCTGATTGTCCCTGTCCATAGTCTAAGAATCTCCCTCCCTGTTTTTCACCCTTGTGTACATTCATCTCAGGGCAAATGTTTCCAATGCATTACAAATGTAACTCACAATCTCAACTCGATTTGTCCCGACGGTCCTAAATTTATCTGAAGAGTTTTCAATCAATGTCACCTAACATCTGTCCTCAAGGCCTACGACCAGAATGTCACATGGAATATCAGACTAAAATAGTCTCAGCTTGATACAAGTAACATCCGAGCAGCTTGGAATGATGAAGATCAGCTTAAGGGCTTTAAAACCAAAATCTTCATCTCATGCGTTGACAGTCACGCCCTGCCTGATGCTCTTAGCGCATTCTTTGCTCGTCTGGAGACACGTGACTCCTCAGGGACGATTAAAGATGAGCTCAATGCTCTGCATCCTGTCCAATGGGTTGAAATTCATAAAGAGCAAGTTGTGGAGCTGTTTTAGCGAGTAAAGATACTCAAGACTCCAGGTTTAGATGATATTTGCGGCAAAACTCTTATTTCAGGGCTCTTTGGATTTACTATCAATCATTGCTACTTGAAAATGGTCTACCACTGTCCCAGAACAGCAGATATATAATATACAGGGCTTCTGCTTAAGCAAAAAATTGCGTACAGTACGCATTAAAAGTTCGGAGGACCCCTTTAATTTTCGTCAATGGGGTCCCCTTCAAATCTGGGCGAAGAACAGGGACCCCTTAAAAATCTGAAGAAGGGGTCCCTGGGACCCCAAAGAATTTAGCCTTAGCAGAAGCCCTGATATATATGATTAATAATATATATTATTGCTTGTTCGAGCATTATCTTTAATTTCCCATTAAAGTCAATAAAGTTGTATTGTATTGTGAGTTGATATTTATTCTCCTGTTAATGTGTTATCTAACAACAATCATTGAAACAAATATTTTCTCATTGTTATAAGTTTTATCAAGATGTACCAGCTGACCCGTCGTGTATTTTTTGTCATCTTCCTAACAGAGATCGGCTTTGTAAGGAAACATCTTGGATACTCAAGGTCTTGGAGTGAAAGGCCGAATTGTATAGCGACTGAACATATCTGTGTTCTAAGAAAGTGTCCTTCAACTATAAACAGATAAAAACCTTCATTGTTCCTCGTGAGCGCCACCTGCAGTTGTAGATAAAGAGCACGAGACTGTTTCCAGTAAGGGCGATAACCATCAAGAGACTAATGTACATCAGTGGAAAGGTTGTGCCAGTGGGTGTGTGGGAGGGTCTCTGACTGTAGCACTCTCCGGGTTCATAATGGATGAAAGGTCCTTGTGATGGACTGAATGGACTGGAGGGTGATGTTACAGGAAAACTAGTCATTTCCGTTGTTGGCAGTGTGTCCTCTTGTGAACTGTTTTGAAAAACAGGGAAGAGAGGATATGAAAGTGTAGAGCACCACTGAATTACATCTGTAGATAGAGAATAGAGAGAGAGAGTAGATACAATTAAAAGTATTAAATAACTATAAACTGAAAACAGAGAGAATGAAGTAATAAACATTTCACCTCAATATATCAATTCTAGAACATTCTTCTTGATTCTTGGTTCTTGATTGGTAAATTATTCTGGGAAACTATATACGTGCACAAATATTTCGATTAAATTTGTTCTGATCATGCAAGGAACAACTTCTGTAGGTCTTGTATCTTTGTTTTGGTGCTTGGATAACAACTCTGCACTTAAACGTTGATTGCGCACCACATAAAGATCAAATACTAAAATATGCAATGATTAAAATAATAATTGAGTTGTTCTTTGTTAATTTTGTGTGAGAGGTAATCTGGAGTAAATAAAGAATGTATACATGTAACCTCTGTAAACTCTCAAATAAGTCAAGGAAGGAAGAGTGGGGGAGGGATGTGAATTTTGACACGAGAGATGCAATACAGATGTCAGAATTGGACGATAGACAAACAGACAGACAGACAGACGGACGGACAGACAGAAAGAAGGAAAAAGAAATTTATTGTACATGTCAGTTTTCTTAAATTCTAAACTTTTCTTACCCCGTAAGATACTCTGGGAAACTTTTAAAGCAAAAATAAATAAATAAATAAATACTCGGAAGTTTTTAAATGCTTTCAAAAAACTTGCCTTTCCAAAATATCCTGCACCTCCCGTTTCGGCTAAAATGATGAAAATGGCCGATGACTTTCTCCTGAGCAGGTTATCCGTCATTTGATGTCGGTGTGCTGGTGGTGCTGCATTTATATGCTGTACGGTCAGCAGACATGAAGTATTTTGTTTCTCTTCCGCAATATGAGATGTGCTCCATCCTGAGTTGGAGTGTTGTGTGGACTGCGCGCCCTTTTCATTCTTCACGCCGTCCTGACGTTTCCGTGGAAACAGGCACTTGATGTTGTTTACTTTCAATGTTATGGGAAACACGTGGGATGTTATATACCGTTAATCATGGATGTTATATACTGCTAATCACGGATGTTATATACTGTTAATTATGGCTTCATTCCAGATTTGTTATCCGTTAATGGCGTAAGGCTCTTATAATGTGACTCCTATTTAGTACCGTAAGTAAATATTGAAGGAAGGAAGTTTTTCAATCAAGCGATGGGCCAGGCTAGAAACTTGCTAACAACAACAACAACAACAACAACAACAACAACAACAACAACAACAACAACAATGATAAAACAATTCTTGCTTATCTCTGAACACACGATACCCACTCTTACTGAGAAGCCCTTGTTTAAATAATTTTCTGAAGGAGCTGGCAGGACTACTACTACTACTACTAAAAAGACAGAGTTGCAGAGCAGAATTTATTTCCACCAGTGAAGACTATATATATACTGGCTCAAGGGTTAGTAATATATATATAATGCATAATTTCTGAAGGGCATAAGACCTTTCTTTACTTTTCCCTGATAGCAGTTTTACAAGTGCAGTACCATTTGTTTACGAAGTTTCACATGTTATTATCTCATGCTAACATCAAGCCAGTCGAAACTTGAAAAGAAAAACCCCGTTTTATTTAGATTCAATACAGAAATAATACTTATATGAAATTCGTGTCCATTCTTATATCCCTGTGTTAAAACTGAGACTATATGAAGCAAACTGATGTGGAGAAACATCAAAACAGATAAAAAATGAAACCTGGGTCGAGGAACTTGCTGAAAGAAAATCTTCCGCACATCAAAAGAACAGAACTAAGATAGTTTACCTTGCGCAATACTCAGTATACATGTAATCACAGCTTCAAGTAATGGTCAGTGTATGTCAAATGGAAAGTGAAGTTACTAAGATTAGAACTAAAAATAAGACTGTCACAGACACTCACATGAGAGTTCAAAACTCATGGATTGCTGTTGTTGAACTGTTTTCTTGAGGCGAGTGTTCGACATGGTAAAACATGATTTCATTCATGCCAGACAAAATTATGTTAAGTGAATTAAAATAAATACTCGTGAAGTATCACTGTATAAAGTACAAAAGCTGTTGACATTTGTAGTTAAGTGGCAAAGAGAATGTAGTGAGCTTCAAATGTGATTCCCTGCTCAGAGTTGTCTTCCTTAGATAATTTCTGCTCGCCAGCTGAGCGTCTTCCACAACACCTTGCGAAAGGTGGGGTTACAGAAGCCGTACACGATGGGGTTGGCGGCGTTGGAGATGTAAAACGAGCGCCAGAAGACCTCCGCGGTCATCAGCCAGTCAGGTGACATCTTGCTGCACAGCCCGCCTGTAACCTGGTTAGCGATGGACAAGGACAAGAAAGGGAGGTAACTCAAAATAAAAATCACCGTTATGATCATCATCGTCAGAGTTTTCTTCCTTGTCTGGGCTATTTTCAGCTTGGCGTCGCGAACAGACGGTAGGGAGATATTTTGAAGATTATTCCTTTCTTCTTCGTTCTTTTTGAAATTATCAGACTTAGGTATCGCAGAGGAGATGGCATGTGAACTGTATGATACAGGCGGCAAAGAAGGATGCAGACTATCTGGTGAAGTATTGGCAGAAGTGGGAAGTACCTGTCTGTTAGAATCAACAGTCGTTTCTGGCACTTTATCTCTGACTGCCAATGCCTCATCGTTTGCAGACTTTGAGACATCTGTTCTACTCTTTTTCAAACCGTCACGGTTGAGTGGTGGCCACGGCCGTTGGTTTCTTTCTGACAGCCTGAGATGATATCCTATCGCCACGTACATGACGATCAAACTGACGAAAATGAATGCAAATATCGTCAGGTTAAAGATCAAGAAAACCATTACAAAGATTTTTGAATGCTTGGTTGTCTGTGCACAGTAAAGGTAACAGGCAGAGTTAAATGTTGAAGTAGACTGATTTCGAAGACTAAAAAGGCAAAACGTGTCCGGCTTGTTTTCGTACATCAAAGCAGACGGGAAGGTTAAGACAAAAGCAACACCAAAGACGGTTAGTGACGTGATTTTGGCGCCTCGATAGGTGTTCACAAAACGTGACAGCTTCTTGAACTTTGAACCCCTCCCATCCGCCATGTGTGACCCAATGACTTTAAAGTAACGGCTTGCAGCAATGGCGACGAGGATGATCCCAGAGGAGAAGTGCATGATGAATCCAGCATAAGTTACAACTTGGCAGAAAATGTCTGGAGAACGGATGCCCAGGGTACGAGGAGAGGTGAAGGTAAAGGTGATGAGATCTCGCGGCATTACGATGAGAGCAGCAAATACGTCGAGAACAGCGAGGGCTGACACGTAGACCTGCCGACACAGGAGCAAATGGACATGATGATTATGATTTACTGCAGTTTATTCATTGAATAGCTTTTATTTTAATTTGGCTGCTGGGTAATTTTCATGAAGGTTTGCAGATAAAGCTAGGGAATAAAAGGAATCAGAGCAAAAAAAAAAAAAAAATCTTCCTCAAGGAAGAATTAAGTTGTATCTTGCAAACATACATCTATGTGCAAGACATAAGTTAAAGACTTGCACGCAAGCTCTCTCTCTCTCACACACACGCTCTATCTGCCTTGTCTAAGCACTCATTCACCAGTCACTAAATTTTAAATCATATCTCTTGAGAAAAGGAAGAGAAGGGTTGGGTTTTGTCGGTTTTAAGCTCGCGGCATCTTTCGTTGTCGAAGGCTCACACAGCTCATCACGACTGTCTCTATACTAAATAGCAAGTTACAACAGACACATCTGATACTTAATGCTATATCTTTGTCTTGCTAGCAATCGTTCACGTTGCGCACTGGAAGTCCTTTGTTAGGAACCTTGCGCTGGATTAATACTTTATACACATAAGCATACTTAGGTGCAACGGCTTCATCGCGAAGGGCGGCGAGTTTACTAATACTCCATAAGAATGTTACTGGATGTGCTTGATCTCTAGAAATGTACACTACACCCGATCCAAGGAGTGAAGTTGTGTCGGCCCCCGAAATCTTAGAGAGGCCACAAGGGCTGTTGACTTCTTTCGTTTAAAACCACAAAGAGGGAAGGGGCAAAAAGGTTTTATGACCTTTTCCTCATCCTGGTGTCTGCTTTCGTGCTCTTTCGTCATCTGGTAAAAGTCCCTAAACTGTTTTTTCCTGAAACTTAATTTCTTGGAGACTTTTGTGCATTTCCTCCTATGCTCCCAGAGGAGGTCAAGTTCATAAAGAAATAAAAGGATAAAAAGTGACCTCATCTTTCCGGAAACCCCAGATTTATCAGACAGAGTGCAGAGATGCTGAGCGGGAACTAAATAACAGTATTTTATGAAACGACCTTATAAAATGTCCTTGAACTAGTCTTGGTAGGTAAACAAGATACAAACCTTGGTGACTCCTGCAGAGCGCCATCTACAGTTAAAGATGAAGAGCACCAGGATATTTCCAACAAGGGCAATAACCATCATGAGGACTATGTACATAACGGGAAACATAGTGTCTTTGGCCGTGTTGTAGGGTTTGTGACTGTCGCAGTCTTCCTCTCTTCTTGAGTCACAAGTGGATGCACTAGATAGGTCGCTGTGCGATGTTTCAGAGGAAGACGTCCACCCCGCTGTTGTAGACGAGTCCATTTGTGAGCTGTGATATTTAGAAAAAATAATAAGTTGGGAGAACATAAATATATGAAGCAGAGAAGGCGAGTTAAAGTATTCTTCTCAAGTGACAAAAGTTTAATTTGGATGAATCTGATGACTGTCATGACAGCTGACTGTCATTTTAACTTAGGTGGGATATGAAGTAAGAACTGAGCTGAACTGACCATTCGTATATAGCCAGAGATCATCTGGTTAAATAGGGAGGCTGGACCCCGAAGAAGTTTTGTCAACTCGGCCGGCACTAACCTTGTGTCGCGAGGAGAAGTCTCCACGGTTACGTGATGCCTGTAGAGTAAAAGGCACACGAGAGAAAAACACCCGAGGGTATTTGTCACGTGATCGGCTGGACCTAGCGTGTAATGAAGGCGCGCGAAATAGTCTTTTTTCCCCTCCACTAATTGCCTGATCAGTGGACTGCAGTCTTCATCTCTGTTCGCTAGGGTTAGTTGGCGATAGCTTGAAGGATGATTGTTGTTGACCAATTACCTTCCTTGTTAGTAGAAATGTATAAAGATTTAAGATAGGGACAATAACGAGCTCGGGATTTCTTCGGAAGCAGTCGCAATATTACTCGGCACGTCGTCGGCGGAAGTCGATAGGTCTTCAGCTTTTTGTTCAACACCCAGAGACATTCTGTCAGGCCGGGAGTGCAAAGTCTCGGGAGGAAGTCAGAATACTTGGGTCAAATGACCAGGCGCAAAGGGCAATCAGAGATAAGAGGATGTCATGACTGTATGTGAGATCAGCTGGCTTTTATATCAGGAAATATTACCACGATAGCAGATGTAAAGATGGTATTGGGACCCACCCATTCGATGAGTCAAGTTTGTGTGCATATGTTTTGCATGGCTTGATTGTTCTCAATAAATAGATTTTTTCTATTGTACTTTAATTTGCACTTCGCTTAAGAAGAGAGGTCAACACAAAACCTCAGCAATGGCCGCCTTCTCGCATACATCACTTCTGTACTCAACCGATGACAATTTTGCAAGTTCTATACGACTTCCAGCTGATTCAGATGCCAACATCCTTCAAACCAAGCAAATAGAAGCAGCAAACCTGTAGACCTATGGAAAGAAGTTTAAAAAGCAGTACGCACTAAGGACGCACCCGAGTGAACACATTTTGAATAAGGAACTTACCTTTTGAAAAACCGTAGATCATCTTCTAGCCTATACAGACCAAAAATGCCCAGAAATCGTTTTTCTAGATGCTATTTGTTATGAAACAACGAATATGTTGTTTTTGTCCACTTGTCTTCCACAGTTGGAGAAGCGGTGCTCTATAATGGTTTGTATTGGACTGTTTATACTGTAAAGATTTAAAGAGCAATGCTGATTCGATTACGTTAGCTTAGTTTATTTAGCAGTTAACCGCCATCTCTGACGGCCATGTTGCTATCCGCCAGCTGTGGTACACCGAGTTGTTCGTACCGATACCGCACAGGAAGTAGACTTGACTGGTCCTCTCAACTTGAGCTGCGTAGGGCATAAAGTCTATGGTTCAAGACCCACTCAAACTTATGACTAGAAAACTTTCCCTGCACCCCTACCCTTTTCAAGAAACGCAGACAGGACCGGCAGCTTTGCTGTAAAATAGTCTTAGTTGTTGTCTCGGTCTAAAACACCAATCTCCTCCTTTCCCCTTGCACCCCCAGAAGCAAAAGGTAGCTGATTCACCGTGGCAGTGGAAGGGGAGGACTGGAGTCTGTGTTCTAAAAGAAGTGAACTAAACAAATGTACAACCCGTCTAAGGCAGTCAATGTTTCAGTATTTACGGTCTGGTTGAAGAATAAGAAGCTTGTTGGGATTTTGGTGAATTCAATAGAATAATAAGAACAAGGAAAGTATATATATATAAAACAAAGAAAGCTATATCATAATAAAGGCACCCTTATGTCTCTTTCCTGTCAATATTCAATGAGTGCCAATGGCACCCGTCGTTTGCACGCACTAACCATGAGACACTGTTCATGTGAAACCAATGAGCGGTTAGCTCAGTAATCTTCTTATGCTTTTGCGTATAAAAATATCAAATTTTTCAACTAACAAAACTTTTGGTTGTCAAGTTTTTACCTTGTTTGTGTCCAAGACATCATGTCCGCAGTGTCTTCATTTATCCAGTCACCAAAGGAAAAGATTAAGAATTGATATGATTCAATAGCTGGCTAATTTTTGCATTGTTTCTAAAGACCTTCACGTGAATACGTGACGTTGACTACTGACTAGAGACGTAGTTGTTGAAAAGGCAGTCACGTCTGGAGGCCCCAGCGAGAGAATTGTTTGTTGGAGGTCGTGGGAAGGAAATGTCTCGTGTAAGTCCCTGACTCCGAAAGTGGGTTTGTGTGCACACGAGGCCTCAAAATGACAAACCATGCGTCATCTAAAGGCAGGAAGGAAGGAAGGAAGGAAACTTTTTGAGTAAAATTGTTTTCATGCACTTCAGACACACACACGCGCGCGCGCCAGAACGACACACGTTCACAACAACTATCTCGCCTGTTTTATTACCTTTTTAGGGCAAGACTCTGACACAAAGTCTGTTTCTCCCCCTGGGACTCAGCAATATAATAATATCAGTATGGTAGCACAGATTGATAAACAGGTCTGTTTATCGAAAACATGTCAACGACAGAAAAGGGACTGTTAGCTCAAGTTCAAACCTAAGGGTGGAGCCTTACACTGCCCGATGATGATAACAAAGAGATCTTTTTTTTTTTTTTTTTTTTTATCTTTCATGTCAGTCTATATTTTGTTTTCTAGGAACCAGGTCATTAGATTATTATTTTTTTTTTTATTTTTTTTTTTTCTCAAGTTTTTATTTTCTCCACCAATAATGTAT
>SRHC01003887.1:0-70172 GCA_004794325.1 Pomacea maculata
CACTATATTCTCTCCAAAAATCCTGTATGCTTTTAGTATATCCATCCAGAAGCTTTTTACATTAATATACATGTAGTGGCAAACTGCAGGGCCCAGTTTGTCCAAATAACCTATTATTTTATGTGTAGACAGAAGATTTTTTTCCAGTTGTGGTTACTTTTCTTTATTTTCTGCAGCCATGATAATTTTAACGCATTCATATAAGTTTTAACATCAGGTATGCCCATGCCTCCAGCCTGGATATTTTTCTATTAATTTTATCATTTTTTTCCATTCCATACAAACCTAAAGATAGATTTCTGTATGTCATTTATAAAAAAAGTCTGGAGGGTCAGGTAGTAGTAACCAAAGGTGTACTAGTTTTGATAAAATTAAGGACTTATAAGTATTGCTACTCTCCCTAATGGAGTTAATTAACTGTCTCTTTAATCATATTTTGTACAACATTCTTATTTTAGCAAGCTTGCTATCGTAGTTTAATTTTATACAGTCTTTTACGTAGGTCTTTTTTTTTTTGATAATTGTTTCCATTTTTTCAGGCAAATACCTCAATCTCAAAAGATAGTATCGTGGTTGAAAAGACTGAACAAGACCAAACATAAAAGCGTAACACACGAACAAAGCGATTGTTGATTGGCTGTTTGTCTAAAAATAGCCAGTGACGCGAGAGAATTCCCGGGCAATTCCGAAAAGGACGAGAGGTCACTGTCTTGACCCATTTCTTAAGTAAGCAAGCAGTTGAGTCCGCTTGTGCACACCGATGAGAATTCTCGCCAGCAGCGAACTCAGCTGAGTAAAGTTTGCGGTTAAGTCGGCCAACTTAAGTAAGAAATTTAAGTTCGCTTGTGCACATCAGCCCAGGAATGTGTGATGTCTGTGGTGCAGGTAGGCTTGGTCCACCTACACACCTGGCGCGTGGCAGTCCACGTGAGAACTAGTATTATGCAGGTACACAACACACGCACTCACAGACGCGCATAGGTATGCATGTACACACAACCACAAACATGTGCGCACTGATGGTTCACATGTCATGTTCAGGTGAGCAGGTAGAGAACCACCGATCTCTCTCTCTCGCTCTCACTCACTCGGCGCCCGTGTGTCTGTCGGTTCGAAAGCAATTTCAAGAGCACATCTCGTCCAGCATTGTCTGGGAGTTAGGACGGTGAGTGTGGACAGGTGAGAAGCAGGGCATTACCTGGACATGCAGACGTTGGTCGGTCTTTGACTAAGCATGCTGCTGCTCTCTCTCTCTCCATGTGTATGTGAGGTGGGTGGTTAGACACTGGCGTAAGCTGTCCGAGGCTGTTGATGTCGACACAGGAAAAGTCTGTTTGAGAACGGTTCTCATCTTTGATGGCATGTGTTAGTTTCCCTCTTCCTCGGTGATGTAAAAATGTAGACGATGTTCCCTAACCTTTTCAGGTCGTTGGGTGGTGAGGAGTTAGAGACCTCGCTTTTCTCGGGGCCAGCTTTTTCTGCCCATCTCTTCGCCCTCGCTGCCTTACCTCCCTCAACCCTTTATGGAGTCAGGTACCCATTCCCGCCAGTTGGACGACTGGGAGAAGTTTGCTGCACCACTCGGGTATCGAACCAGCACGCCTCTCACCATCTCTCTAATCAAGTCCTATGAAATTTGGGTCATAAGGAATGAGGTGATAGCAACGACTCTTTTCTCGGGGCCAGCAGTTTGCTCCTTTCTCCTCTCCCCACGCTGCATTTCTTACCCTAATGCTATTTAAAGCGGTTGAGGTTCAACAGAGAAAAATGCATTATGCACCACACGGGTTTCGAACCTAGTGTGTCTTCAGCTCGCACGCCAGCGCTTTAACCGCTCGACTGATCTCTTCCCCTAGTAGGCGGCTGTAGAACGATAAGAAAGAGACGGTTTGGTGTGAGATTTCCAGTTGCGAGGACTGCAGCTAAAAGCCCTCCTCCCCACTCTTTTTTAAAAGACCACCGATGAGTAGGCGAACCTGCGAACTCTGGTGACCTTAGTTTTTGCGCAGGGTTACGGGGTGATGTTTTGTAAACCACTTGTGATAAAACCACGGATGATGTATGGCTTGGAGTAGTGGATCAATAGCAGCTTCGGCAGAAATTATAGGATGGAGGTGCGCCGCCATAAGCTGTAATATAAGGGTGGGTGGGTGGGGTGAGCTACACAGTGTCTCTCTGGCGCTGAGTGGACAGCAGGTACAGCACATCTACACTTTAGGAAGACCAGTGATGAGGCTTAGCCAACACAAAACAAAAACAAAAAAAAAAATCAAAATAGCCCTATCACAAGATTCATTACAAGCAGTTCATTAATGTCATGCAACTCCACGACCCATTTCCTTCTGTTCGATGTATTCATCTTTCCCCTCTGTTTAATGGGATTGAACCCGATACCTTTGTTCAATGAAATTGGACCCGATGCCTTTGTTTAATGGGATTTAACCCAATATCTCTGTTTAATGGGATTGTACCCGATTAATGGGATTGGAACCGATGCTTTTTTAATGGCATTGTACATGATTAATGGAGTTTATTCTGTGTGATGAGATTGTACTCGATGCCTTGGTTTAAGGGGATTGTACCTGATGGCTCTAATGAGATTGTACCTGATAACTTTGCTAAAGCATTTAATTTTCATTACCTCTCTACCTCCAGTGTCAGTGGCGTCGCACACCTTTGAGATGAATACGTTGGTACTGTTAATAATAATAATGAGGATTTTTTATCGTGCATTTCCAAAGATTTTCTTATGGAGCTTTACATAAATAATATACAGACTAAATCATTAACAACCATACACCCAAATCACAAACACAGCCCCCCCCCCCCTATACACAAAGTAAATTACAGAAACACGATATACACGCTGAGGGTCAGCACAGGGTCACTTTGAAATCCTCGTTCTGAACAGATGTATCTTTTAGACTGAAAGGTGGTAACAGAATCAGAGTGTCGAAGACTGACGGGTGATCCGTTCCAAGTTGATGGGATTGGTAGGAGAAGTGACCTCTGTCCATAGTCTTTGTCTTAGTGGTTGGTGTCAGATGATGAGTGTGATTACTCACCTGGGTGACTATCCTCTGCTGAATGTGTCAGGTGATCTAGCAGTAATTTTCACACACGACACGTGCAATCAGTCTCTGATGCCTTTTGGTCTTTATTATAGAAGTAGGCCAAAGCAGAAGCTATCTAGAAGCCTTCATTTACAAAGCGGATGTTGTGCACTGTTGGGAGGGCGGCTTCTGTGTTTTTAAAATGTGTATTACCGTTAGGTTGAAAATGTCCAGAAATAAAGAGCTTGTGTAAAGGGTATCTACTTGTAAAATCCGATTACAGTAGGTGGTTACGTGAACGGCACGTAGTAACCCATTACCTCACGTCATCAAGAGCGCACCAGCATGATAGAGGCGTGAAGAACGAGTCCACAACGGCTCCCTCGTCTTGACCGCCATCTTGGCTAGCCCGGGTAGCCATGGCTATCGGCTTGATGCCGAAGTAACAAACACTCACAGCTCTTTAGCCTTTTAATCGCTGATTACTAGTGTCACTCCCTTCTCACGCAAGCTTTAGTTGTTGGCCAGTTCCACGTTTGCCAAAATTAACAAAAAAATGAATTAAAAGCTGCTCCCGAAATGTTTTGGCCCACGTGGAATGGGAGGTAACACTGGATGGCTTGTTAGCTGTGGGAGCGACAGGAGTTACCTGCTACTCGGCCGTCCGACGTTTAATAATAATTATGTTCAATTTGTCTTGCGCTTTTTTACCCACCATTAAAGGTTGGGACGTAGGGAGACAGAAGTTTGAAGAACTAGGCAGGACAAGTGCCCTTAAAGGAAATCAAGCAGAGGACAGGCAACTTGTAGTGAATGCGGGCACGAAGGTTAGTCAGTTCAGAGAATGAAGGAAAGGAGGGACATCCATCAACCCCATCTAAACCTGATTTTCCCATTTTTTGTTCCTTTGTGTACAAGGCATGCAGCAGAGTTCTGTACTTTGGAAAGTTTGTGAAGGAGGTGTGCAGGACAGACTGAGAAGAAGAGTGAAATAATCAAGCCTGGATGGAAGGAATGCACAGACACGAGTGTGAGCAGTTTGTCGGGCTAATCACACGGAGCTCGTAGTAAGCAGACAGCTGCAGCTCGTTTGTGAAGGGTCGTGTCAGCAGCCACGATGAAGTTAAGATTCCTAACAAAAGCTATCAAAGGACATGTTGGCTTCATTAACATTGAGTGTTTGGGTATATAATATGTGTGTATAATGTATAATGTGAATGTATGTGGATGTATTTGTGTGCGTGCGAACGTGTGTTTGAGATTTATGCAGATCCTGTCAGATTCTCACCAGGAACACTCATTTCGTTTGCAAGAAGTAGTTCGCGTGTTTGTCATCCTGTGTAACAGCTTCACAGTTTTAATGTTTATTTTAGGGGTGGCATGATACCGGTTGCACCACGCACACATTTCAAAAACAAAATCAAATAAGCGCAACAAAAGCGTTGACAAAGATGGCATCCTATGAGAGAGGGAGAGGATGGGAGAGACTGAGATCGCACGAGAGAGACAGAGCCTGGCGGTTGGCAGCATCCTTGTAACTCTTATATCTGGTCCGCGAGCGGGTTCTCTTGATATCAAAAACTAAGCGGCATGTGTCCACATACTCAATGAGTTGTTGTATAAGATATGAGGAAGAGAACTTCACAAGATTGCTGACAGTCTTTGTCACCAGGACACAGCTGTAGAAATTTTCTGGCCGTCTTTGTCTGCTGTATCGTCCAGGTATAATCGTCTACATTCTTTTTTATAGGACACTGTTGCCTAAAAGGTGTCCTGTGTTATTTACCAGCTGTACTGTTTGTAAAGTGCGAGTGAAGAGCCAAGTGCTCCGAGACGCGCCAGCCGGTTCGATACCAGTGCGGCGCAGCATCCTCCTTTCTGGTCGCCTCCGCTGATAGTGGAATAATTAAGAAGCTGACCCTGAGATAATCAGTCTCTAACACCTCACTCCCCGACCACCCAAAATTTCCTTTGTTTTTGTCTGTAAACAGCTCTCCTTAATTCTAGCTCCAGTTATTACGGTACCTTCCCGGGTTTTTTTTCTTTGTTTTGTAGAAAATAAAGGGATTTCTAGAAAAAAAAGATAATGGGTGAGTGGATGGAAATGTGATTTTGTGGTGTGGGTGGTGGAGGTGTTGTTCGTTGAAACAAAGATTACATAGAAAGGCGCGAACACCCTCGATTTTCTCGTTCTGGTCTCTTCTCTATTCTTCTTTATTATTATTTTCCCTCCGTCTGTCTGTTGTCTTTGTTGTCTACGAGATTAATCTCGCACTGTAAAAAAATAAGTAAAAGTAAACCATGCATGTCCTCAGTCTGTCCTGACACCCGTGACATCACTGGTCTGTCTGTCGGTCTGTTATCGCCACTGCAATGGCTGAAAACCCGCTTTGTCTCCTAAACACAGTTTTCTTCAGGACGACATCAAGACGAGTATCGCTGTCATCAGCTAAGGGAGCTTACTCAGATTGCATCGCTTACGTTCCCTGATTTCCCTGGGTATGAAAGAATAATTGTGTGTGCGGTGCTTAGGAGAAGGGTTGCAACTTTCGTGCGTGGCATGCATCGTGTATAATACAACCATATATCATCTATGCTTACACGTGGCAGAATTGTGTGGGTGTACCTTAACAGCAGTGTTAGATACTTCGTGTATCGTCGCTCCAATAATACACATCACTGAATGTCATTGTTTCCTTTCACGCGTGTATTGTGTGTGTGTGGTTTTTACACGTGTATTCTGATTCTCATGTGTAAGCATATAGACTGTAAAAAGTTTTGTACGTGTGTGTGTGTAGATTATACTAACGCCTCAACTGTACTAAAGGTTGTGTGAAAACTGTGTGATGTCGCAACGGGACGATGTGTGATGTGATTACAGATGCTGCCTGCTGTGTCATCGCTGCCAGAAACTCAATATTGATAAAAAATCCTGTTGCGACCTTTTGATCACGACAGTTGTTTGACCTGAATTTCGTTTTCCATTTAGTTACTGGCTGGCTTTTTATGCACGGGGTGGGGTGAGGAATTGGATTGGGGGGAGGGGAGGGCCAGTATTACAGTAGGTGCATTGATGAATGTGGTGGTGGGAGGGGCAGTAGGTAGTAGATAAGTGATGAACTACTCAGGTATTGATGAGACAAAAATCATGGAAGATGAGATAAATGTCTAATCATCTGTCGCAATATCGACACAGTCCTCCGCTTACCGGCAAAAATGTTCACCAGCAAATCATTATTAGCAAGAATAGTAGAGTGATGATACTTTTTGACATTTAGGCCCGTTGGAAAAGCATCTGGCTTCAAATATACAAACGCGAACTTGTCGATTCTATATATCGTTGCACCTCAAAACAACTTAGAAGACGAGAATAAACGAGTTCCACGCACCACTAGGGTGTAATGATGGGAGAGAGCGCCTCGAGCTGGAGATAAAATGAAACAGAGAGCTTTAGAAATAGGATACGATAAAACATTTTAGTATATTAGTATAAATATATTTTAGGCGGGTCTCATTCTCTTGTCTTCCTCTAGAACCATGATGTCATAGATGTTGGTGATTCCACTGCAGCCCCAGGGTAGAAAGATGTAAACAGACATCATGTACCTTCACATGCAGGTCCCAATGGGTATTTCTTTGCCTCAACAATTAAACACTTCGAAAACATTTCTGAAGCAAAACAACTCCCTGGATCATATTTTAATGGTTGATCGATTGATTTGTTTTTAAAGGGCTAGTGGGATGCTCAGCTTGTTTTCAGATAAGTGGGTAAACCTCAGTGCAAGATACTACAAGATACAATGTTCCCAAACCTGGAAGAATATCATCGTCTCCTTTAAGATATACACGGTTACAAACACCACCTTGCACAGTAACTGGTCAACAACACACACGTCAGGATTGTCCGCTTACATCAGGAAGCCAGGCCTCACCCACAGGGAAAGATGGGACCATATGTTGACATTTGTAGGGGTGTATCTCGAGAACACAAGGAGGGGGAATGGAAAATTGTTTTAAATACTATCCTCCATTGAGATTTAGCCAGTCCGAAAAAAATTGTACCCCATGATTGCCCAATAGCCTTTAATGGCTTCAAAAATGTCTGGAACAAATAAATATTTTGAAGCAGAATATTAATACCATAACAAAATGGTTCACTTTAGCAACTCACTTCCTTCCCCTTCTCCCTGCATAAATTATGTCCCTTGCTCGAGCTGAGGAAAGTCTCGGAAATGACGACATTGTCCAGGTTGGGTCAGCAGGTCACCACAACTGTTTTCATTCTCGCGCCTGTCTCGTATCCCACGAGAACATCATTTCAATAGGTCAAGAACTTTTATCTCTGCAGTCGTTTGCTGTGTCAGTGAGTTAATAACAAGCCTCCTTAAAGATCCCGGGGGCAAAGAGGAGCTCGAAACCCGCCAGGTGGGTTACTCTCAGCAAGAAGGAACGGAATGAGACCGGAAATGATAGAGTTACTCGGGCAGTCAATAGATTTCAAGTGGTTGCCTTTGCCTCGTGCCGGTTGCTAAGCAACGCAAGAATATTGAGCCCAGGCCGGCTAAGGATGGCTAAGGCGACCGCAGCGGTCTTCCGTTGGCGGCATCAATCCATAATTTATCGCCCCTGGTCGCAGGGGCCTCCCACCCAACTCCACCCACCCCCCTTTCCTCATCCCCGGCTCTGGGTCCAGCCGTGTACGTGTGCTTTTGTCAGCATCTCTGGAGGATGTTGTCTGAGTCTGTAGGAGGGCGGGGAATGGCGAGGGGAATATCTCATTGATTGAGAAAAGCCTTGAAGCACGATTCATAAGCACGTTCTCCTCTCCCTTGAGGCTCCTACTTTCTCCTTTCCTACCATTTCCCTTGTTCCAGCCCCTCCTCGCCTCATTTCTTTGCTGACCACTTGTTTCGCTCGTTACCAAGGTTACCGATCCAGGAACAAAAGAAGTTTATTTAACGCTTTCAATGTTGTAACGATCAACAGGCCGGACTGTTTAGTGCATGTTTCCTGTCGTCTGTAAAAATATCGGAACTGTTTTCCATCAATAATGTTTAACAGAATTAAAATCACATTTTTGTAGCTTTTGCCTCCTGCAAGCCTGTCGTGTTGTCAGACGGGTTAGCGCCTGTCTTCTCTTTGATCTCTCTGTTGCTATTGGCAATGGGCACAGTGACCTTTGTCAGCAGCTCCTAATGCAATCTGTCTATCCCTTCATTTTATGTCTCTCTTGCCTTTGTTCTTCGTCGATAAACGTCCTTTAACACGAGAGGAAATCATTAATTCTATAGTAGGTCACCAGTAATTATCATCATTGTTGTAAATGCTGACTGGAGTGTGCGTGTCCTACAGCAAAGTTCACAGCACACAACAGTCACACGGGAATGTGAAGTAATGATTATTGGCTGTAATGTTATAATTATGACAGCGATGGTAATGGGAGTATGACCAAAAAAAAAAAAAAGAAGTACAGAGTCGTTTGTAGAGTCAGGTGGTAATGATAGTTGGGGCGTGAAGCAGCTGACCACGAGGGCTGTCTAGTCCTCATGATGTGTCTATGTTATGTGTATCTGACGCAGAAAAAAGCCATTAACATCATGTGATGGCCTATCTGACGAATCTGTTTACTAAGGCAGCACAACAAGCTCGCACACTCTCACAACATGCACGAAACTTGAGACCATAACCTCAGAACCTGACCCACAGCATGAACGACCTCCACGCCATGAAGGAAGTCACTGTTGGGAGGAGCGGAGTAAGAAATTAATGACCAGGACCCAGCTGGGGTCGAAGTGATGAAGCGAGGGTAAGTATCTACCCAGGGGCAACATGGGTAACCCAAGAACAAGCGTCTTGTTTCCGGAGTTACAAAGCAATGCCCGGACAAGCAGATGTTTTACCCCTAGATCAGCAGTTCAAACCCGGTGGCAAAGATGTCCAGGTGTAAATAAACATGAAGTAGTGACCACGGGGATACCGCTTTCTAACAAGTTTACCCTGGGGCAACAACTTACTCTCGTTTCATAACTACTGCTCCAGGAGCTCTACTGGGGTGTCTGGTCTGTGAGCTGAACATCTACCAAAACATATTTTTTGGTTTGAAAGTTTAGGGCGTAGCTTATAAATGCCGGTACCCGTACCCCGCCTTGCTGTCGAGGAGCATGCAGTGTGAACGAACTAAGAGTTAACTGCCCTTCAAGATGTGCATCCCTGGAGGTCAGCAGAACATTCACATTATGTTTATGGCAGATTTTATTATCTGTCTCACATCAGGCTTATCAACTGGTCCTTTCACGGGTGTTTACGACACGCGGCTCTCTCACATCCAGAAGCAGACGACATTTGTGGCCGCATGTTCTAGACAAGCTAGGGTGGTCTTGGTCCTATCTCTCTGGGTGGATCTTGCTGGCTTCTTGCTTCTGTACCCACCTAATCTCAAGTTAATGTTTTTTTCTGATAAAACACGCAGAGGGAACATGGGGTGGATATATGCATGTGTTTGAGGTGTGCCTGCACTTTGCTTGCTCAGACGAACTTACACCCTGAACTACTTTGTCCCACCCAGCTTGGACATATGTCACCACACTAGTAAATACCGAGGTAAGTAGAGGATAGGTTTGTACCCGGATGTTCACTGACTCAGCATCACATTTTTTCGGTTCTCTGGGTGAAACCTTTCTCCCTAACCCTCCAATCAGAGGTTTTCCTGATTTATCCACGAAGACAGGAAGAGGTTTTGTCCGCGCTTTCCATGTACCGTGCATTTGACACTGTGAACCACTTACAGACCTCGGCCCCTACAGTTATTAGGTTATGAGGAGCATTTACCGATTATAAGCAGTTAATCAGTTGGGCGGCCGAAGCCAGGGTGAAGGTTAATGGCACCTGCTTCTTCGACCCACACCACCTGCTGCGCGGCGTCGCGTTGTTGCTGCTGCAGCTGACGTCCGTCAGTCACGTGACTGCAATGCATGGGGTGCATGTGTTATTATCGATTACAGTTAATTCGTCCACGTGCTGGCTCAATCTGAAAAATGACACTTCGGCCTGAATGAGGCACTGTCGATAAGGGGGATAATCTGTCCCGGGGGGACACGAGTTGTCCTCTTGCAGAGACGCGTCCCTGTATACACTGTAGTTTGTTTTCGCGTTTTTTAAAAATATTATTGTCGGTTGTCATCTCCAATGTTTATGACAGTTATCGACATAACGTGTTGTCCGTTATTGCATAGTCGTAAAAATGTGTGTGGTGTGTGCTGCACTTGTTTATTAGGTTTTCATGAATGGCACCAAAGCTCGATCACTCTCCGGGTGTGTTTCGTATTGACAGCCACTGACATTTATGGACATAAATTAGCGGCAAATCAATGCCTGTTGAACAGAACTCATGGGGAAGATAAAGGAAACGGTAAAATCTTAGAGAAATTTAATTTCGGTTGTAAGAGAATCTTCTTTATCGTTTCTTCGCCATGGTATGTGAAACTGAGGACGGGAAAGGAATCGAACCGAATGCCCCTATTTCATCCCTCTTCTTGGCTCCGCTTTTTTCGAACTGCTAAACCATTTAAAGGCTTCTTTTAAACTGGATGACCCTGCGTTCGGTTTCTCGCAGATAAATAGTTTCTAGGTTTTTCTTGACCTCGTCCTCGAAACCTTGTGGAATGTTTTACCCGGTCTGTTGGCGACAAAATCCTGGCTTGGGATTCAACAGAATTTTACAATTCTCCTAATTTGATTTATTCAAACGTTTCATGGGTGTTCTGGAACATGTTCCAGCTGAGCAATAAGTATTGAAAAAATGGAAAATGAAGAATGGAATTGTAAATTAAAAACTAACCCAAAAATAGATGCATGAGTTACGTTTCTGTCTGAGCCCGAAAAAAAACCAAACCAAAACAAACAAGAGCAAAGGTTGTCGTAGTATTCTCGGTTTGAAATTTACGAAACTTGGAAATTGTGTGTGAAAATTAAAAATAGATCGCGATACAGTTTATGTGTAATGACTTATTTACAGCCCCACAGATACAACAAACACTGAGCCCAGTCCCTGTATACTTGTTCGCATCTGATGAACCTGGCGACACGGAGACCAGAATAAACAGTCATCGACCATCATCGGCATCGAGGTTCTCATCGACAACATCTCCATTTCTTTTTTCCCAAGCTCGTTGTGCAGTGGACGGTCAGTGGGTCCGCCTGTTACGGCCCACAGAACTTCTGGACTATTTTTTCCAGGTTTACCGGAAACAAACCCTTTTTTGTGATTTTAGAAATATTCACCACACCTTTACAGTTATTAGACCTTTCTGGAATGTTGTCGGGCTTGGTAAGACCCTGGTTGTACGAGTGCTATACTCACCGTCTGGGGCTGACTAACGATGCCATTGGTAACCATTGTGGACAGGGATTCGTAGTTTTGGAGGAAGACTAGGAGTTGTACCGAAGTCTGTGATTTCAATGTGGAGCGGTCTCACCACTCAGCCCCACAAGACGATGGAGATTCTGTTTAAAAAACACTTCGGGTCATGGCGACCTTTCTTCCCACGAGCTGGAAGCAAGAAGGAAATATACAATATTTTGTTTACATAGGCTGTGGACGAAAGTTTCTGTTTTTGTGTTGATAGCTGGTGGAGTTCAACATTTTTCAAGGGAGTGTTCTTTCCGTGCGATTTTAATGTGAGATATGTGTGTGTGAGTGGGTTGGGGGATAGGTTGGTGGGTGGTGGTAATGGTGTGTGTGCGTTTGAGGGAGTTGGGGGCTAGGTGGGTTGATGGTGGTAATGGAGTGTGTGTGTGTGTGCACGTGAGTACAGTTGTCGACCAAAAAAGTAAATAAATAAAAAAAAATTAAAGCAGTTGGCCTTGTAAACAGGCTTCACATGCAGAGAAAGAACAGACGAGATCTGAATCCAGGACATCTGTATTGGTGACAACCAACCTCCACCACCAGACTGCACCACATCAGGGGTAATCCAGAGACAATAACAGTTAGTCTCATCTGTCCTGGGATCCAATTTTGTCTTGGGACGCTGCTTCTTCTGACCGCCTTGCCGGGATGCTCCTCTACCTCTCTGGATAGATGGCGACCTCTCTCCGTCACCTTTTGTCTCTGCTGTTGATTTTTATGTCCAGTATCAATCAGGGAATCTATTCCGCCATGTTCCTATGTTCCTGGATTGATTTCTGCTTGTGGGCCACTTTTCTTCTTTTTCTAGATTATTTTATGTCCACTGCCATGTCTGCGCCATCTTTCCGTGGCTTAGATGTTACCTCTGTGTATTGGTTATCAAACTATGATTGCTGTTTCTGCCATATTCGCAGAGTTTACACATTGAACTATTCTAGCAACCTTCGTGTGAAGTAAAGACAGGTCTGGTACAACTGACATTATGCATCTTCGGGAGGCTGATCTTGCAATGACCGTTGGAGCGATAATCTAACGAGAATTGGCAATGAATTGCCTTCTCTCGATGGTGGTTCCAGCAACAAAATGGATTTTTTTTATCGTAAGCCGAGCTAAGGAGGTAGGAGCTCTGGTTTCTGTGATGATATCCATTTTAATTTGTTCCTGTTACATGCTGTAGGAGACAGTTTTATTTACAGTCCTATGATACCTCGCTGAGCGGTGAAAACATGTTCAGAAAGGTTTGAAACAGTTGATACAAGATATAAACGGTCAGAACTTTCGTGTGTTTGTGAGACTGCCATGCTATGCACCACCCTTTTGTTCTGATGTCATTTGAGAGTTAATTGAGGAGAGTTAATGAGCAATTAGCATAGTCTGCATGGTGCTGTGTGTTTAGATGGTAAGAGGCTTTGTCGTTTGATGTGGAGGAGGGGGTTCCTACATTAGTTCTTGTTCTCTTGTTGCGATTCTCACCGACAAAATGCTGGGAAGAGATTTCCAGAGAGAGGCCATTGATATTGTTTATTGTCTTTAGACATCAAATTAGTAAAATTACAAAATTACTAAACAGCTATTTTAGGCTCAAATATTAACATATTGATGCATGTTGATGATGACAAATGTAAAAATATTGTATCTTGTGTTCATATGCAGTGGGATGGAGTTGTGTTAATACATATCCCTCTTTTATATATGGCTAGTGTATTCAGTGTATTCAGTGTATCGACACAACAAATACACGTAAGCATATTTTAGTATTGTCTGTATATACATATTCTGCATTACCCAAAGCCTGATGCATCATACATGTCTATACTGGCAGTAATAATGGTGATTACAGTTGATATGTAAATGTAGACTAATTATTTAAATATCGTGATCCTGGCATTGCAATATGGAGATGTTACTTCTAATTAGCAATACCTTTATTAGTAGTTTGTTAACTTTAACATAGTTGTGCCATGCTTACAAGCCAAAATATTAACTATCCTCTGACGATAGGGTGTATAGCATACACAGTTACATTGTTTTCTTTCATCTGCATTTAACGAGGAATTGGTATTCGTCATCATGGTCACATTAACATGTTAGTCAAGTGTAACTGAAAAACCATTATTATTATTGATAATGATGATGATGATGATAATAATAATAATTATGCGGCATAGTTTAACTCTGAACCTAACAAGTGTTGTTCTGTGCCATTCGCCATTCCAGGGAAACTCTTTGATGAACTCTCAGAGTTCTGTCTCTCCCAGTCAATGTGTTTCTGGATGTTGCACTTCCTGTCGCTCCATCCCCAAAGAGTAAGAGACAACCACCTCCTCTCCAACATCCTGGTGCTCAGTACAGGCAGACTACAAGGTTGAGTCCTCTCTCCCTTCCTCTTCAGCCTTTTCACCATTCTTCACCCTCGTCAGGTGTAGACTCTCCGGACCAAAGCTCCCCCTTGAGAGAAAGTTTCTTTGCTGAAGCAATAACCTTCCTGAACTTTTCAGTAGCTGTTGTCAGGACCAGTACTAGCCATTGTTCTTTTGGTAAGTAGCCACGAATTGTGAAGACCAGGATATTGGTTTGATCCAGATTCAATGTCGATTGTAGCCGTTTAACCTTCATTACAAGAGAGAGACAAAAAGGAAAGAAGAATTTATTTGCCAAGTGATATTACACGAGGAACTTGCCGTAATGATGGCCGCCACTTACTCGACAGTACTAATCTCATACACACACTATCTCGTATGTACTATATACCAACACATTTCAGTTCCATCACTGACTGCATGCATAGACATACAATACGAGCACGCACACACACGCACACACGGAGACACACACACTGAGACACACACACACGGAGAGAGAGACACACACAGTTCTCAGAACATTCAAGGAGGGTTACCTGGCGTTCCCCTCTTTCTCCGCCTCCCATCCTTGTTTTTTGACAGGCTCAGCAGTACACAGCTGACGTCAGACGTGGCCATTGATGTAGTGCAGATGTGACTGGCACTCCGAGGAGAGAGAGTGTGCCAGGGTCCCGGGTCGTGCAGGCGGAGACGATAAAACTGTTAGTGAGGAGCAGTTCTCACTCTGATGATTTGGTGAAAATCATGCTAACAGACTTTCCCCACACTCCCTTCTCACGTGCGCGCGCACACTGAAGCTATTGGTGCCTGGGGAGTCGCCGTACCCTGTGACGGGGCTACATTAGGCTGCCACCCCATCATGAAGGCGTTAGGGTGGCCGGTGACGTCATGGTTGTCCACATCGCACGAATAAAGTAACAGTCAAAACAAAACACAAAAACAAATTGCGAGGATGCTGTACACTTCACAGCACGTTACACAACCGACATTAATTATCTGATTCTGTGCTACCTGTCATCGTCAAGCGTGCGCGCGTGCGGATGTTTGCGTGTGTTTGCGTGCACGTGTGCTTGTTGATGATCCTTAGGTCGCGATCTCTGTCTCTCAATTTCTCAGTCACTAGACCTTTTTATTTTCTACATCCTCGTTCTTTGTGAGACCTCACACCTGCTACACCTGCCTTGTGCACCTGGTCTGGCAGGTGTTCACATACAGCATCCCGCGACCTGTAGCGTTCACATTAGTCACATTTCAAAAGGAAATTAAACATGGAATTTTGGCATTCAGATTTAAGCCCGCGACTGTGATTTAAAAAAAAAAGTTTCGTTGTTTTCCTGAGGGTGCGTAGGTAGGAGGGAGGGTGTCATGTGTATGTCGCCAGCTGTCACCTGCCACATGTTGTGCTGTCACATGCCACATGTCACCTACTGGCAAGACGATCGATGCCATGGCCAACCTCGAGCGCGTGTTACTTGTCTGTGAACGTTTCTCCCCCAGACTTGCCGGTTAACAGACGAGAGTAGTGGAGGTAGTAGTGTGTGGGTAGGAGGATGCACGCGCCATCCCTACTCTCCCCAACATCCCCACCCCACACACATCTAACTGACCGATGCTTTCTACCCTGCACCCAGATTCTCAGCTGCTTTCCCTCTCGACCCACTTCCCCCAAACGGTTGTGATATTGTGCCGGGGACGTGGAACCAGTGGCCCTGCCAGCAACCACCGAGGGAAGCTGCACATCCGCCGAGTGCTGCTGCTGCTGCTGCTGTTGCTGCCAGTGCGCTGTCGCCGTCAAAGACGGTTTCACCATGGCACGGAGAGGCAGCTAAATATAGCTCGGAGGACGATTCCACACGCCTACCACCACCCCCACAAACTCCCCTCTCCCGCATCCTCCCCACCTTTTGTGAGGGAAAGAGAAAACGGCAGAAGGAGGAAGTCTGAGAGCGAAGGAGAGGTTGCGCAGTCGATTGGAAAAGAAGGAGGGAAGGCGGTGTGTGTGTGTGAGAGAGAGAGGGTTGCTCTTATGTCGGTCTGTGGCGAATCAAGAGGAGGTGCGGAAACTTCCTGGCTTGTCTGGCACCGCACTTCACTGTGAAGATACCCGGGGACGTATCTACGTGTGCAGCTGTGTGTTGTGGGGAGGGGAAGACAGAAAGACAGAGGGAGTGAGGACGAATCACCTGCCGTGCATGGCTGCACAGTGGGTGTGCAATGTGTGAGAGTGTCCGTGCAGCCAGTCGGAGAGGTCAAGATGGTTGCCGACGTGCAGGAGTAACCTACAGCCACCACCACCACCAGCAGCAGCAGCAACAACAACAACGACAACGCTGAGCGTGCGTATGTGAAACATTGAGTGATCTGTGAAAGTGAAACGCGCGTGGCAGGCGTGGACCTGACGTCATGGATCGCAATAAACCCGCCGCCAACAAGGCTAACCCCAACGCTTTGGACATGGACCAAGTAAATATAGAATTATTCTGCTTTTCTTTGACTAGTGCCTCCTCCTTCACAGGCCTGTGCACTGCTTTCTTTCACAGCTCATTTCTTTGTTCACCAGGTTAGTTCGTCAAGTTTGGTGGAAATGTGAATGCCCTGGGATGTGTGAATGTCGATTGGGTAAACACTGCTGTGGGGTAGTTGTAAATGGGATCTTTGATGCAAGTCACAATGAGGGCTGTTAGGATAAACCGATAAACATTCAGCACACACCTGTGTGTGGTGGTGGGCTGGAGAGTATGTCTGTGTGTGTGTGTGCGCGCACATATGTTATTTTGGGTAATATGCAGAAATGGGATTAGTTTTGACAAACTTCTGATATCCAGTTGAAAACGGAATTTTCTGCATGTAGTTAATTATTTTTACCATTACTTATTTTAATGTCTCATTATCCTTGTTGCCTTGTGAGATCTGTAGCAATGTATACGTTGTCTGGTCCTCTAACAAACTTCCTGTTACTCAAATTAGCTAAAACATTTCAAGTGCTGGCAAATTAACTTCAAGCAAAGCGTGAGCATCTTCATCCACGTGCCTTCACATCCATCCCATAATGTGCATTAGAATTTGTCACTGCGGCAATCAGTCAACCTTTTGTTGTCGTTTTAAGTTTTCACAACATAAATAAATATTAATATAACACATAACAATATCATCTAATATTGTCACTGAACATCTGTTTCTATCTACATTCTTTTCATTATATTTTCATAGGTTTGATCTAGTGCCCAGACACACCTGTGTGTATATAAATATATAAAGTTACATAGAAATTTCATTCTGGGATAGACTGCTGCAGCCTACATCTTATTTCCTTTGTTGTTTGGAGTAACGTCAGTGCAGAAGATGGTAAAATTCTAAACTGCTTGTGCAGACACTTGCTTCAGAGAGAGACAGAGGGGTAGAGGCAGTTGTAGTGAAGCCAGCATGTGATTGTAGTACCTGTGCAGAGAGCACTAGCCGACATAAACACAGCTCTGTGAGCTTCTGCCAAACACCTATATTGTTTCTTGGGGTGATGAGTCACGTGAAGCAACATCCAGACACACCTGCTTCTGTGCCAAGAGCTGTCCTGCAGGTGTTCCCACATCAGTGAGCCAATGTTATCATCGCACTAACATTCCTTTAGCATCATCTTTGATGACAGTTATGACCGATAATGATGATTACTAAAGAGATTTACCACTGGAACAGGTGTGTGTGTGGGTAGAGAGTGAGAGAGAGTGAGAACTGAGCTGTTTATTTGTTGAGCTAGTGATATACTGATGATACAATGATATACTGCTTCATTATCAGTAATCAAAGTCAAATAGTTCTAATACTAAAATAAGATAGATGATAAACAGTTATATTATTTACATCAGTCAGGGGTATATTCCCACAATCAAAAGACATACACTGCATATGTGATGACCATCAGGTCAACAAGTGTTCATGACATCAGATTTCTGTGTAGTATAAATAAAAAAAGTTACATCCACCTTGATGCAATCACTGTCTCTTACATGAGTCCTTCTATCTACTCATGTAGGGTGATGCTCTTACATATTCGTCCACTCATACACAGTCGAACCCACATCCTCTCACACTCACAAACAAAATCGTTTTTCTTTTTCCCTCTTTCACATTTTTCTCTCTCTGACACACTCTCTCTGACACTTGTGCACACCTGAAGAAGGCTCCGGCATACTTAACATTTTAAAGGCCAAACCTGTAGGTCCAACCAGATGTTGCGCTGTATGGGGCTTTCTAATATTCCCAGTGTTGACATTCAATTGACTGCACTTCCTTATTGCATAGAAAATATACATTTCATTCATTTCAGCATTTCAGCAAGAGACAGCAAAATAGCGAACGCAACCTGCTGAGATCTGCTGCTTCTTTGAGGTCCAAGATACATGATGTTAATATGGGTTTAGCAGTTTAACTGAAAGCAGTCTTTGTCTTCCTGCAAAGTTGAAGAAAAGTTTGAGTGTGTTTGAGTAGCTGTTATTAATATTGATATCAATAATTCCTAGTCTGAATAAGAATATTCCTGAACCTTTTTATGGTAATTATTGAAAGGACCTTTCTCGCTCAAGCTCCTGACAGGAAAAGTTGAACTTTATTTGATGGGACTTAACCTTTTCAAAGAACATTTGTCCTTTCAAAGGTGAGAGGTGTGGGGAAAGAGTGGCAACACCAATAATAACAAGATTGTCCACGGCACTTAACATCTTTCTGCTAATTATTTAACAGCGACATGCTAACATAGAAATATTTACAGTACATGATGTTTTGGTACATAAAATATACAGCCCAGGATATTTATATGTAGATATGCAAAAACATTTTCGGTGGTAAACTGTATTCTGTAACTATTGGCAAATGTGTAAACAAAACAATCTGACTGTAGTGAATGTATTGATTATGGAGTGTAATGTGGTTTGTTTTTTTTCAAGCTGTTGCTTTATAATGAAAGTTGAGTGTAAGAAGAGTGAGTGACATAATAACAGTAATAACTGAAGTAGTGATAATAGGAAGCCTTGTAAAGTACACAACTTGTGGTCTCCACGTGAGTAAACAATAAAGGACAATTAGGGAAACATGTCAGAGGCAGTGAAATATTGATGTTAGGTAAACAATATAGAAAATAAACATCAGACAACCGAATACAATGTAGACCAGCAAGGTTAACAAAACAATCCAGGAAAACATACTCAAAACTATTAGGAAACAGGAAATTACAGGATGGAATAATATTTACAAAATAAACAACAACATAGATTCACACACAACTGCTGTAGAGGACGCAGAATTGCGGGTTTGCATTATCACTAAATTTATCATCATCATCATCATCATCATCATCATCATTATTATGCAGGGAAGTAAGTAGTTCGCGGGGTTAGTGAGTGGTGTGCAGGCAGCAGGCTACAGAATGTGTAAAGCGCGTCTTGTCACGTGACAGTTTGCCAGCGCGTGTCTTGGAATGCCAGGGAGGGATGAGGAGGGGAGAGAGAGAGAGCCTGGCTTGTTCTCTCCATCATGGTTTTCGTGCTGAAGTATCGATTTTTCCTCCCTCTCTTTCTCTCTTTAGCTGATCATTTGGACAAGTAATCAATGCAGACAGTGTTCGAGGATGTGTATTTGTCCAAGCAGGCTGCAAAAAGCCGAGTTCATTTTCTTGTCTTCATTTTCCTTTTATTATTATCATCATCTTTTTTTTTTTTAAAGTCGACTTCCGCTCTCTGTTGGTTGAAGCAGATGCCCAGGCGGAAACAGCGCTGCAGCGCGCGGGCATCTTCTGGGAAACGATCGATGAACTTTGACCTGTAGCACTAATGGCAGTCTTGCAGAAGTCAGATGGAGGTGGCCATCACCAACTGCATGGTCCGACTGTTTGTAGCAGAGTTTGTCGCATTTCGATCGAGTGATTTCAAGCTCGACATTCACAGTTGCTCAACAACCGATTTAACTTGTGTAGTCTTAATGTCTGGCCATGCGCGAACGTTTATTTATTTAAATATTAGTTTTAAGTTGTCGTTGTTGTTGTTGTTCTTGTTGTTGCTGTGAATATATATTTTCATTGTAGCAGGTAATTCCAGGGAAATACATTCAGTCGTGATTCAGCGTGTTTAATCAGTCGCAAATGTATTTGTTTGGGCCTCAGCCATTTCTGGTAGTTATCTGAGGACTTCGACAGATATCTGTAGAAATGTTTGAAGGTAAATAAGTCTGTGATTTTTAATACCACCTTGTTCTCAAAATGTCCTTTGTTCTTGAGTGTTATGGTTGCTGTTATTGTTGTTTTGTTTTGGTTGGTTAGTTTTACTATTTGCTGGCGGTTGAGTTTTGTTTTATTTTATACAAATGTCGGTCGTACCCAAACATTTTTAGGTGGGGGATGTAAGGTGTTTTAGAGATCGTTCGTTTCTCTGGGTGAGGTTTTTTTTATGAGGCTGACACCCGTTTCTCTTCCTCACTGTCTTACCGTTCCCAGCTCTTAATGGAGTCAAGTACTTATTTCTGAAAACTGAGTTCACGTGCATGCGTTCTCTGCGCCACACGGGAACCGAACCAGCGCGCCTCCGGACACCAGTTCTCTAACCACTCGCCTCTCCATTTCCCCTTTTTTCGTTTATACCTTCATGTGTTGCAACTACATGTATGATGGGCAGTATTACTGTCGCCTTCCAATGGAAAGGATGTCTGTATGTCTGATGTCTGTATGTCTGTGTATCAGTGAGTGTTAACACGTGTAAGTGCACCTGATGGTAGAAGCACAAAGAGTTGAGACAATCTTAAAAATGTTCACTACAGAGACAGTTAAGTGATATGAAAGAGTGAACATTTCTCAATGAATTAACTTCAAATTTTGATGGATTTCATGATCTATAACTTATAGTGAACCATGTATGTCTAACCTGAAGATTTAATGATTATTAATTATATGAACCACATTTTTTTGCAAAATTATTATATACGGTTGGAACCCAAGATCCAGAGCCAATATCTTCCATATTCCATGTGAAATTCTCTGTAGACTGATAGGGCAACAACAACCCCAGTGTTGTTTACGATTCACACCTCTTCGTGCACACGATGCAGAAATTTGCATAATTCGTGATAAACACAAGATTGTTTGGTAACCGCCAAGCCGATGATGACACCCTCGACACACCATTGACAGTAGACACGTTTGGCCACTCTCTGGCTTGCAGACAGATGAATGAATCATCCAGCAGCTTGAAGTCCGCTTAATGATGGCTCACGTTCATAGAAACAGGAAATGAATCTTCTTTTTTAATTTTTAATTTGTTTAATTGACGATTAGCAGTCAAGCAAATTGTCATGTGAAAGTTCTGTCGATAACAGCGACAAGCAGCAAATCGCAGACTGAAGCCTGAAAATTGCTGCACCACTCTCGGTCTCACCATAAGTTGTTGTTGTTGTTGTTGTTGAATCACATATACTACTATTTACAACAAGGGGCCTTGTACATAAATTGGCAATTTTCGTGTGGCATAATCGACACAGATCGACTCTATGACAGAAATTAAGATATAATACTTCAATGGTCACCAAAAATGTTTTGAACTTCTGTAAGGGGGGGTCTGTGTCCTCTAGGGCTGCCTCTTTCTCTGCCTCAAGTATATTTAGTACCTCTTTGAAGTAAATTCTTCTCCGCTCTTTTGTCTACGATGACTCCTACTCCTATCTCATACTGTGCATCCTGAGTACAAAACTGTCTCCTGAACAGATGGGTCGGGATACCTCTGTCTGGTCTATATCATGTCACTTATTCCAAGAATATTAGACTATATCTTTTTTTATAATTAGTCTTTGCTGTTCTTTCAGTTTCTATTCTCCGAACTTTTTAGGCTGACCCTCTTACTTTCAGTTTAGGTTTCGGTAAAGACTCCGTCGGAGCAGAGAGAGATGTCCAAGCAATGGTGGAGTTACTTGATGGGTTAGTTGACATGAATCAGCAAGCCTTTAGAATGAGAAATTTTAAACTCATTATCTCCCAAATTACTTTTGTAATTTTGTTTCTGCTCTGAATGTACCCAGGATCGTATCCACCTACATACCTGTCCTATAAACAGAACAGTGGTAGATAACGGGATTATTAACTCCAGACAACTTTTCGTTAGCAGTTTAGTGCCTAAAGGGGATTTCATCAGTAAACCACAAACACAACGGATTCATATTGAAAAAAAAAAAAAAAAAAGCCACCCACATCATCTCGAGTTCTCTCCGCCAACCATAGATAATGAAAGTGAGGTCCCCTATTTTTTTTAACCCCGCCCTCTCCCTTTTCTGTTAAACCGTCGAGTGGATGCTGTCATCGGGCAAGCTGGGTGTGTTAACCGAGACAATAACTGCTTTGCTATCACACAATATTTTTGTTTTTCTCATGCTGTTCTCGCGATGTCGACATCACACGGTCTGTAGGGGGGCTCACTTATTTCCTCCGGAGGGGAGGCACCTGGGCAGGCTGTTGCAGACAGCAGTGATGTCGGTTTGCCAGACTCCTATCTGTTTCATCAGTGTAGTCCGACTCGGTTTTCTCTCGATCTTGAGTTCGATCGGCTCACGTGTACGTCCAGAGGGACATGGCAGGAGGGAGGGTTCATGCCATCGATTCCCTCACTAACACCAACCAACCAACCTCTCATGTCGGACATCTTGGGGTGTCTAGGCACTTTCTTGCTCCCTGTCTGTACGGTGCTGCCAACAATCACCAGCAATCATAAAGAAGCCTGAATGTTTCATCAGTGTCAGACAGCAAGCTCGTATTTTAAACTATATTTTCTGTTTTCGTTCATCATTTCTTGTTTGTCACTCAGTTACCCGTGCAAGATGTTACGGTGTGGGTAGGATGAAGTTTTCTAGCTGCAGGACCGACCAGGCTTCGATCTCATAACTTTTTGCTGACCACAAGACTATGAAGCCTCGCGATCTTTTAATTAAGGGCTGAAAATCGCGAAACAAAAAACGGTGTTTTCCCATTAATTTCATTTTACGATGCTTTAACTCACTTGTCCTGAAGCTTCCGATGTAAATAGTCGTCCACATGGGTATAGACTAAGTGTAAAAGAAATATTGTCATGGACATTGTAAGGGAATTATAGGGGCAATACAAGCTAACAGTCGACTCATTCTGATTTTTATCTCTCTCGAGGCGATTGCCTAAGCACAGATGCTGACCTGACTGCCTTTGTTTAGAACTAACATAAAATTTTCCGTGATGACCAGTTTTGTCTTCCATACAGACTCCATCGACGACGGCCAGAATGTAAAAGAAAACACTGACCTTAGCTCAGGTTCCCTGTAACAATGGTGGTGCAATCATTGTAGGATAATTGCCGGATCCCTTGCTTGAGAACTCCGGCTTCCATTTAATTGCAGCATGGACAATCTTGTTGTCTGGGCAGAGCAGCCATCATCGTGTCAGGAACTCTCATCTCCAGCTTCTCATTGCATAAGCGGCTGCCGGCAAGTGGCAGACCTGCAAACACATTGCCTCAGACTTTGCTGGGTGGTCTGGCTGGCCGGGAAATATTCCTAATGGGAATTCTTCAAGACTGAGATTAAAACAACAGGACTGCACATTAACATTTCATTGAAAAGATGATCGGCTGGTTGAAAATACAAGTGGAGCACATTAGTTTAGGGATTCAATTATTGATAGCTGGGATGTCCATATAACATATGTTAACATGTCTCAGTAATTTAATGTAATTTGAAAGAGAATATTTTAAGAAGTATATTTTTTATGTGAGAAATATTTGCCGAATTGTTTTGGGTATGTTCAGTATCGCGCCTTTATGGCTGAAAGGTTTTATTTGGATTTTTAATTGTTTCGCCGGTCAATGAAAGAAAGGATTGTATGTGGCCATCAAAGTTCGTTAGCTGAAGTGAGAATCACATTCGAAACTGGTTGCTAGTCCTAACGGTTTGTCTTGAGAATAAGCGGGAAGTGTGTGCTTCCTGGGGTCACTAAGCTGGGAATTGGTATTCGGGATTTTGTGCGAGTGTGGATGTAAGTCTCTTACTGAGTCGCGAGATGTTGAGTGTCCATCACTTTGTGGTTTATGTATCTACCATCATGATTGGATGATTCAGTTGATGATTCAGTTGATGATTCTGATTTCATCACGCTTTGTCGACGCCTTCAGACTAAGAAATGTGAGTGGTGCGCTGTGCCTAGACTAGAAGAAGAAAGGTGGCAAGAGAAGTACAAGTGTATTGTAAGACTGTTCACCTGCCTACTGTGATCTGAGTTCACTTAGTCTTCGTCCCTGGTGTGTGCCGAGGACTGGTTTCATATCCAGCAGAACGGATGTTGGAACCAAAAGAATTAGAAGCAAAGGTATGTAGACATGCCCTGCACGTCACGTGACTCTGCACAGAGTGTGTGTGGGTGTTTACTTCTGGTTTACTTCAGTGGGTGGTTGTACCACATGTTTCTAGAACTACAAAATTAAGAAAAGATTTTTGAGACAAAAATCGCTCCTATGCCATTTCGATGCATGCCGACATGAACGGACTTCTGGCTGAAACAGTT
This sequence comes from Pomacea maculata, assembly GCA_004794325.1. Lineage (NCBI taxonomy): Eukaryota > Metazoa > Mollusca > Gastropoda > Architaenioglossa > Ampullariidae > Pomacea > Pomacea maculata. The sequence goes on from SRHC01003887.1 coordinate 24,373, forward strand.
TTGTATCGTATTTAAAACAATTTGAACGACAAAGATGTTGTAAAATCGTGCTGTGCACTGTCTTATAAATAGGTTTAAGGCTAAATGTGTTTAAATTAGAAATTTGTGCGGCTGGCCCCAGGTTAGCGGCCTACATACGAGTTTTGTGTTCGTGCACCTGTGTTCATTAAATGATTGTTTCCTAGTTACACGTATACACCCCGCGAACACCGCATCGACGACCAAACAACAACAACAACAACAACAACAACAACAACATCATCGTTCAGCTGGGATGTTGGTTTGCTGGCGCTTCTGATTATCAGACCTAAGTACCCGGTTTGTGTTTCGGGTGCGTGAAGGTGGATACCTGCCGTCCTCCTACAATGGTCTACGTCTTCTTCACTCAAATAAAGGATGGCCTGATCCAAATTTGCTTTAGTGCTACTTTAATAGAAAAAACTTTAATCATTTCATCACTGTCATGTGGGTAGGTGTATATGTGTGTGGTGAAATTTTGGAGCAGTTATAGCCGCTGTAGGACTGAGAGGCTGCAGGCTTTTCTTGCCTTTTCTTGTAGATGTCTGGCTATTACTGGGATCGTTAACATCGTTATCAGGAAGTTCTGCCATCTGTACGCCCAAAATAGCCTCATGTTGCCGCCTGTGATAGTATGAATATATCGATCTTAAGTCATTAGTCAGTTTCTTCAATCACCCTGAAGCGAGGACTAATTAAGTTGATTATAGCCCCAATGCAGTACATGTAATTGGCTTTGGGCAGGGTAAGATTGGGTCCACCACCCAGTTTAAAACACACAGGCTAGTCAGTATAAAGACATGGTGGCCCGAAGATGAAGATAACAAGCTGTTCATCCATCCAGGAATTTACTGCAGAGAACTAGTGTCTCACCCGTGCGTCCAGAGATCCGAACCATGGTGAAGCCAACGGTTCGTATTGAGCTGTTCGTACCCACCAAGCTCCTGGCGGTAGAATTTCATGTGTCCTTTTGTATGATTAAGAAAACACTTTGTAATTCTGGCTTTGAGCAGAAGAAGCAGGTTGAATAATTAAAGACACGAGAGCTGTAATTGCTTTATCTTCCTACCTCACATAGGGTGTCTTCTTCCTCGGCTACCTATCAGCTAATAGAATCCAATCTATCCATTTAATTTTTTTTTTTTTGCTCTGCAAATGCAGATGTTCAAGTGGATTTGATATCTGTGTGTTGGCAAAAAAGGAAACAGGTGTTCATTTCGCAGCAGGGAGTATGGTGTTTGAACACAGCTCACTGTATAAGGATTAAGCTCCCAGACGAATAAACAATTGGCGTAGATAGGAGAAGGCAGCAGACTGTCATCTGGTTTTGCTTTTTTTTAATTCAACAAAAAGGATTTATGTAAGTGCCGCATGGCCTCTTCCTGAATCCTGACAGCAGCTGTTCTGTGGTGTCTGGACCTCGGTCATTTTTTGTTTCTGCGCCTGCAGTTGCAGCAAGACCACCACAGCTAGGCTTTGTCTTGTAACTGGTTTTCAGCATCAGAGTGGCTGATCAGGGTGGATTTCATGAACAATGCCTTCAGAAAGAGAGGTAACCATTCTGTCAAGTGTTAAAGCTTCTCTTATAGTGTTTTGTGTGTTAAATAATTTCGTGTTTGCTTTGTGTGTATCAGTTACAGCCACAGTAAAACGATGCCTATGCAGTTTAGAATTTCGAAAAAAGTGAAAGTTACGTTCAAATGTTTTTACAATTTTTTTTTTTTTGTCATGACAATTTGTCACTACTCAAATGATTTAAATGAAACCATAGAGAGGGATATGCATGTACTAGGAATGCCAAAAAGTAATATACCGTAATTGTTATTATTTTATATTAAAAAAAATGAACATGCTTGCATTTTCTCTCACGCACGCGCACACACACATACAATATCAATATCACTGACTGTATGAGAGCATGACACTGAACCAGTTGATTTTTATTGAGACATCTGTACCTGGGGTCTTTGATAGGCTGTGTTTTAGAGAATCAAATGATAAATGTTCCTTTTCGTGATAATTTATCTTTGATTTTGTAAGTTAAGAAATATATGGTCTTAAACCGGCTTTTCATTGTACCCAATTCCATTAAGTGAGCTTGAATATGTCTCAGGTGGAACATTTTTAAAGCTACTAATATGTAGAAAACTACATAAAGAAAAATCTGTGAGAAATGCTGAGCTAAATTGGCAAAATGCTTATAATATGGAGTGGCTAGAGCTGTGTTTAAGTGGAAGCCAGTGGCACCAAGCCAATGACTGCCACAGTAGTAGGTATTTTTTTTCCTTATCTTTCTTAACCCTCAATGACCGCCTGTAAGCCCCTCTCCGATATTTAAAATTAGAAGCAAGGTAAGGTCCTAAGATGGTCATCTAATTATAGAAATTTCAACATTCAACTGGTCTTCTGTTTTACCTAAAGCAAAGTTTCATTAGAGCAGGATGGTATTCTGATGACAACACCAGTATGGTTCTGATAGTATGTCTCATAGTAAAACCCAGCATGTTCTGGTGGTTACCTCGATGTATTTTGATGCCAAAAAACAATTCAGCCATTGCCTTTGATAGTCATTGCTTTTAATGATAATTACACTGGTATGTTCTGATGGTAACACCATCACCGTCAGATGGTGACCTCAGGGGCTGGTGTAAAGTTGTGCTAGCAGTCAGCTAGTCTAGAAATATTCTGTAAACAGTTAAGCTGCTGTCATACTAGCATAACTGCTATGCACCCACCACAATTACACTTGTGGGCTACCATCGTGCCAGGGCACTACTTTTATTCGATGTGTTGTAGAAAGGACTATGCAGTGTTTGTCCTGACCATGTTATCTGAGGACCAACGCAGTGTGGTTAGGTATTCGAACAATTAGTGATTAGTGATTAGAACAATTATCTTGGTCAACTGTCTTTGGGAAGCTGACCTGGGCTCTAATTTTGATATTGAGGAGCCAGAAGCAGAAGACACATTTAGCTACATGGACTCTTTATAGCTCATGGGTTAAATATTAGGTGGGGCTATGGAAACAGGTGTGACAACATTTGTATTGCACAAGTCGCATGATCTTTCCTGTCCAGTGGTGATGTTTTAATTATTACTTTACCTTGTTTTCTTTGTTTGTTTTTTTTTTTGGGGGGGTTGTCTTTTCTTCTGGTTACTTATACAAAGCTATCTGCTTTTGTCAACGATGAAGCTGTTGTAGTACATGGCAAGGAGAAAAAGAACTGATTGATTAATTTTGTGTGAAAGGTTGACAGGACTATTTATTGAAGTCGTCAAGCATTCTGAAGTATTTTTTAGCTCCTTCATGACTGCTCATTAAGAGGAGCTGTATATGCAATCTGTATGATATGGAGATGACATTGCAGAATTATTGTTATAAAAACTGAACAGAGGTGTCATTGAATTGAAGGGAGTGAGACTGAGAGACTGAACAAAGGGGCAAGGAGCTTGAAGCTGTGTGCCATTAATGAACTTCTTTTAGTGAACTGAGTAATAAAGATATTTTAGTTTGTTTGGGTTTTTTTTCATCTTGTAAAATAAGGCCCAGACCTTGTGAAGTCATGTGAGTGCATTTGCGTAGCTCCACCCACTGTTAGTTGCAACACATTGGTTGAATGGAGTGACAACTGCTGGCCCGCATAAATCAGATTTGTTTCATTACCAAACCCCTTTTCAAAAACTTTTTCAGGAGTTGGTTGGCAGCTCTTCACAACAACGCAACTGGCGGGGGATCGCCATTGCTCTGCTGGTCATCCTCATCGTTTGTGCCCTTATCGTCACTGCTGTCATACTAGCAACGCCAAGTATGCACACATTGTTTTCTCTCCTTTTCAGTACTTTTATTCCTCCTGAATTCTGATCTTCATAAAAAGCTAGGGTCTGTTAATCTCTTTTTCATTTGATTTCCCCCCCTCCCACCACTGTTGTAATGAAGTTTGCCATATATATATATGAACAAAAAAAACAAGTCCGGCATTTGCAAAGGAATTATAGTGCATTCAACCCTGTGTTGAAATAACTGTTCTAGTCTGTTTTATACTAAGAACTTCCTTGTTATGTAAAATCTAAACTAACAGACATTGTCTTTCATCATGCTTGGGGTACGTATGTTGTCTTCTGTCTTTCAACAAATAAGTGTGTGATTTGGAGAAAAACATCAACAAATTTTGTGTTTTTTGGTCAACAGTAGTGGAATATGCTTTATACTTTATTTCTTTTTGCAGCAGTCTGTGATGAGTTCTTGGGTTAGACTTTAATGATGGCCTTCGCATGTAGTGATGAGCCATAAATGCCACTGTACCGTACATCCTTCATCATAAACCATTCTTGGAAATACTGACGTTTCATGTGTAAATGCTGTTTGGCCCTGAAAATGCAATTATGTTTTAGGACACTCTTTATCGACTTGTTTATCCTCTATCTGTTCTTTTCTCTTATATTCACTGTGCAGAGAGTGCTGGTGATGCTGCGCATTATAAGTACCCATTATTCAAGTTCTATTATTATAACGGGTACTTATACTGTGCAGCATCACAGACACGGTAGATTGCGCTTTCTGCGCAGTGGATACAAGTGAAAAGAACAGATAGCAGATAAACAGCATTTATTTTTAACCAAGACTATTATGCTAATTTTACTCTCGAGTTCTAGTATTTATTCGCCAAGATTATTATGCTAATTTTACTCAAATTCTAGCATTTATTCATCAATATTCTAATTTTACAGAACCTGAGAATGAGTACTATGGAGAGAAATTTACACTCAATGACTATTTGGACAAGTCCCTTAGGCCCAAGATGTTTAACGCTATGTGGCTTAAAGGTAAGACAAACTTAATTCAAACTTAAATGCATTGATTAAACAGAAAATGTTGCCTTTTGTGCAAGATGACCTTCACTGGGCAAACATCGCTGCAGTTCACATGCCAGAAGCTGTTTGTTTTGTTTTTGAGAGTTCAAGGCACCACTAGAACAGAGAGCCACCCACAGTTCATTAAAGATTGTTGCAAATATGAATTTTCAGGAAATCATAAAACTGCCAACCTTCCTCCTGATTTCAAGCATTAGCAGCCCAGGCTGTCATTGGGCCTGAACAGTAATGATCTCACCATTAAGGACTTATATTGACTGCTACACATGCTCATATAAAAAGTTGACCATCTTTGCAAATTTCCAAGACTCCATAAGTCTTGGGAAAAAACCCAGAACATGACATCATATTAGCCTGCTTAATATCTGTGAAGGAGAGTAACAAGGAAAAAATCGGTGATCTCAGACTTTATGCCTTTTGAATGATCTTAAAGTGTAATTATTGCTTTTCATCCTGTCACACCAAAGTTTGTTAGACTAGGCCTGCTGATCAAGTACCGTACTAAAATATGAATGATGAACCTAGATATGTTTAGTACTTTTAATAGTATTTTGTGTACATTTGACTGAAAAATATTTTTTTTTAATAGGGGATCGTTTCCTATATCGCGATGATGATGGTGCATTGCGGTTGTTTAACTGCAGCACCAACTCATCTAGGATGATTCTGGATAATACGACCTTTGTAAGTATCTTTAATCTCCAACTCAGTATAGTATCTCTGCCAGCCTTCCTCCGTCAGACCTTATGGTTTATGTCTAACAGTCCTAATTTTCCAACAACCCATAAGTCTGTAATGTAAGAAAAGCAACAGGATCTGATTAGTTCAGGTACTATAAGATTTATTTCCCCTTGTCCTACCAAAGGTTGAAAACATTCCATGAAATTTGTCAAGAAAACCTCAAATGAAGATGCATGCACAGATTTGCTAAAGATCCAGTCTCACTGTCTGACCGTGTGTTATTCAACTGTAAGAATGCAGGTGGAGGGGAGTTGTCTGTCCTCATGTGCTCAGTATCAAACTTGCTGTCATGTGTGGACTTCCACATCCAAACAACCAAATAGCATTAACTCAGTCTTGGAATTTTATAAAAAAAACTGGGTAACTAAGCATCCTGATTGGATCCCAGATGAAGCGTCAATCCCTAGCAGCACTGGAGTTAACCCTTTTTACACAGAACTCCAAGCCTGAGTAAGCTCAGGGCTAATTCCAGGAAGGTTAAGTGACTGCTGTCTACTGTGAGATATATATATATACAAGGCTTCAGAACTGGCAGCTTTAGCAGACATTATAACAGCTAGCAATAAATCAAAATTAACTTTACAGAAACTATTTCCTGTTGCCAGAGGCGGCGTTAGGAATACGCGGGGCCTGGGGCCGACCATCCGCGCAGGGCTGGGGTAGTGGAGTACGTGTATCAACATCCCTATTGATGTGATGCCGGAAGCACTGATTTATAGACAGTTAGATAGGCTGGATCAATTTCGCGAAATAACGCACGAATTTAGTGTTTTAATTGTTGGTAACCTTTCCCACCGCTTGTGACAGTAGCTTTTTCTTAAAGCAAAATAATATGGTGACGATAACTTAAGGTGCAGAGGGCTGCTGTGTTTAGGTACCTTGGTACAGTGATCGACGAGAGGCTCTCATTTAGTGATAACGTGAACCAAGTGTACAGACAGGCCCAGCAACGGCTGTACCTTCTGAGGAGACTCTGCAGCTTCAATGTCAGCTCTGTGGTGATTGAGACTGTGTACAGGTCTCTTGTTGAGAGCATCCTCTCATTCAACATCGCTGCCTGGTATGGTCACCTCCTAGTCAAAGACAAGGCAAGGCTGGCCAGAGTCATCCACCAGGCAAATAAAATTATTGGTAAATCACAGCTGCCACTTTCTGACTTGTACCTTCATGCAGTCAGAAAGATGGCACATAACATCATTTCAGACCCAACGCACCCTCTCCATCCCAACTTCCAGCTGTTGCCCCCAGGCAGGCGCTGTAAAGTGCCACGTGTACGGAAAGCTGCCTACCAGAGGTCCTTCATGCCAGCAGCCATCACCATCCTAAATAAAGTGACAAGGATTTAGGAGGAATCAAACACAGTCTGAAGAGAAGAGGGTGCTGACATCCATTATCAGCCATCACCTTGTTGAATGTGCGCTCTCTTTCGCACAAATAAGACGAGCTCTCAATCTAAATAATTAATGAAATGCAGGGATTTCTGTCACAGGCCAATAGATGACATAGATGACAATTTGTAATGTTGTTTGCCTGCAGGTGATGAACAGATAGTAGTGATTATGTGTGTGTTAAATGTCTGTATGAGTATGTATCCCTTCATGTGTGAGCAAAAGAAAAATTTCTGTCTTGGGGTCTCCTTGACAGACAATAAAGTCTGATTTGATTTGATTTGATTTAATAAACTGCTTGTTATTATTGCCGGGTTTAAAGTTAAGACATGGGTTCAATAATTTGCTTGATTAGAACTTAAAAGTGTTTACTGGACGTCAATTGTTTGGTCACAACTTGTTTACCACAGCTGGCAATAAGTCATAAAGATGACCTCGGGGCTGAAGCGCGGGGCCCCTTCGAGAGCGGGGCCTGGGGCGGCCGCCCCATTTGCCACCCCCTAACGCCGCCTCTGCCTGTTGCCCAGAACATTTACGTTGTTTGTTATTCACGATTGCTGGCAGTGCAGGGTGGAAGTGAGATGCATGGTCATTTGAAAAGCTGTGGAAGAAGAAATATCAGAATATATTTTCCTTAGAAACAACATAAACTTGAATAGTAATGCTAAATGTAAATAAAAACCTTTTATTTATGTTTTAAATATGTGTGTGTGTGTATGTTTTGAACAGAGGCAGCTAGACACAGATGCTTTCTGGTTGTCAGCTGATGAACAGTACCTGCTGCTGAAACACGATGCCCTGCAGGTAAGGTAGTGCAAAGCATTGTGAAGTGTAATGGGGATAAACTTTTTTTCATGAATGCAGCTAAAGTTTGGATCTAATAATATAACCTCTTATGAAAATATAGACCCTACATATGCATAATTAGATTTTTTTGCTGTTTTCAGGTTTACCGTCATTCTTCTCTGGCATTGTATACAGTGGTTAAAATTGACACAAAGTGAGTTTTATGAAAGTATTCCACCGTTCTTCTACTTTCGTTGTCTAAAAATACATATATATATATATGTCCTTATTTATTGCTCTTATATTTATTTCAATGTTTGCATTTTTATTGTCTTGGTTTCATGACAGAAATGACAATAACAGTTGCTTTATTTTGGTAAGCTCGTGCCCATGACTGATATGGGGGAAGGGGAGGAAGGGGGAAATCAATTATTGGGTCAACATACAATGGTACAGAAAAAAGTAACCTAATTATTGGTGTTGTACACTCAAGTTTTTATACATTGGTATTGTACATTCATGTTTGTATTTGATTATTGGTGTTGTACTCTTATGTTTGTATATAAAAGGCTTAGTCCCTGGAGCTCACATTTCTGACTTGCTTGCTTCAAGGTGTTGCTTTGAGGTCTCACCATTGTAACTTCAAACATGTTTTTTTATTTTAAATATTTTTCATCTCTGTCCTGTGTCAAACCTTACATGCCTTTATTTATTAAATTATTTTTCCTTCCCTTTAAGATGACCTGTTTTTATTTTTTGCCATCAGCTCATTGCACCTGTTTGTCTGTGGGCCACAAACACATTTGGATGCTAGCTTTCTTGATTACATTCATCTCTATCTTGTAGGGCAGATGGAGTTCTTTTAAAGACAAAAGTATACATGGGCAGAAAGCTTTGCACTAAATGAGTGATTACCCAACTTTTCTGGACTTTGCTTGTTTGTGGTTGGTTTCTAGAGAAGAATACAAGGTCAAGGGCCCTGATGAAACTCGTCCTCTTCAGTTTGCTGGATGGTCAACAGCTGGAAATGCTTTGGTATGTTTACAGTCTCTGGTGTTTATCTTCACAGGTGAAGGTTTAAAATTTAGATGTTTTTTCCTCTGTTTTTTCATAACCAATCATTCTATCTTGCAGGCTGACCTCAAAATTGGTCTGTTCTGTCATCTGCACTCCTTATATGAGCAGTCTGTTACATTTGGCTATATTTTATCTTTTAATTCCATTTTTCAGTGCATACTACTAGGTTTTTATTTATATAAACAACATATTATTGGTTGCTAGAAACTATTTTAAATATGTACAAAGAATTTTTTTTCTAACTTTAAATGTGTTATCAGGTTCTGGTGCAGAACAACAACATCTATTACTACACTGCAGCACATGATGTTCCAATTCAGACTTTAACCACATCTGGCAAGGATGGGGAAATCTACAATGGCATTCCAGACTGGGTGTATGAGGGTAAGTGAGGGTCATCTTAAAACTGTGTTTCAGTTGTCAAATAATTTTTGTGCTGACATAACGAGTTTTTATTTCTTCGGTGTAAATCACAAAATTTTCCTCCTTTGAGCAGTACAATCATCTTTGCCCTCCACTTCTATTCCATTTTTTGCACAATAATTCATTCATCTCACATTCCAATGAGATAATAATCTGTACTGCTCAGGTTTCTTGTTGCCTCACATTTTGATATTCTTGTTTGCTCTTCGTGTAATGTTTCTTCTTTCCTACTGCATTATAATAAGGTCTTCATTATGGATTTTTTTTCTTTGTAAGGTAGGAGCTTGGTTTTAAATAAACTATACCCTATAATTCTGCATAGCAATTATGTCTTCCTTTCTATAAATTGAACTGTTTGGGTTTTTTAAAAATTATTTATTTACTTGTTGAGATGTTTTCATTGGTGCAGGTTTCTCCCTCATTTTAGGAAGTTTGAAAACCCATAAAGAAATCAGCACAGTTTTAGTCATTGGCAAAAGTCTGCTTTTTTATGATGACAGAGGAAATCTTGAGCTCTGATAATGCTTTGTGGTGGTCACCTGATGGTACTTATCTGTGCTATGCTGTATTCAATGACACACAAGTGCGGCGCTTCACCTACATGGAATATGGAGAATACGACTCGGCCTACACAGATTCCAGGCCCATTGCTTATCCAAAGGTAATTCTTGGATTGCCAATCATTTTCTAATATTAGGCATTTTAATTCTCTTGTGCATTTGTGATATCATTTGTATGGAGCATATAAAACCAAGAGATACATGAAAGTATTAGGCATATTAGCACTCAGACATGTTAAAAACAACTGCAGCATTAATGAAAATTTTGTCAACATTAGTGTTTGCATACTTCTAAAGGGGAGGTGGGCTTTATGATCACTTTCGTGCATAGAAAGAAAAAAAAGAATCTGAACTTAGGCTGGTGAGCTCTGCTCAGCATCACAAGTACAAGCTAGCCAGTAGTTACTGCTGCATTACTAAAAAGTTACTGCTGGGGACTGAAGCTCTGTATGTCATCATCGAACATAGCAATCTAATGTTGCAGCCAGGGTATCCAAACCCTACCTTCCAGCTGAAAGTTGTGCGGCTCAGTGACAAGAAGACAATAGACCTGATGCCTCCAGAATTCCAAGGAAAGTAAGTCTAGTCTCATTGCTTTGTTCTAAATATCTGCATCAGGAATGTTTTAAGTGTAATATTTGCAAAAAAGTAGCTTCATCACATAAGCTATAATAGACAAATTTATGAAATGTTTGTTTGTTCAAATAGATTGGTGTGGTTAAAGAAAATTTGCTGGATTTCAGTTGAAGTAAAAACAAAACCTTAACTTTCTGCTTAACCCCTTTATTAGCCAAAATGTTGCCTTTTCAGTGTCTCTCTCAGTGAGATGTATCCATTAAATGTTTAGGGGTGTCGCTGCCTGAATTGAGAATACACCTGTTTAACTTGTAGAATCAAAATCAGGAGAATTATGCCCATGGTTATTTGTAGTCTTCCACAATTATGCTTTTTGAAGGGAATATTACCTGACAACAGTGACATGGAGAAAGAACGATTCTGTCCTGGTGGCCTGGATGAATCGAGCTCAAAACCATTCATATGTCACCATCTGCGATGTCCATAGTGGAGGAAGCTGCCAAATTGTCAGTAGTTTATTTTTGGCCTTTTATTGAAAACAATTATCTTGATGAGAAATTCATTGTTTATTATTTCTTTTGTAATAGTTTCTTAAGTGTACATTCAAAAGAGTCATATATATTTTTGTTAGGTGATGAATTTTTTTCAAACTACACTGCTAGATTTGTATAGTGAAAGATGTAAAATAACTTGTTTTCAGAGCTTTGAAGATGTGGTGCATGATGGGTGGGCAAATGTGGTAAGTACACTATTTTGAGTTTTGCGTGTGTGTGTGTGCATGTGCATGCACATGTGTTTTTTCAATGAGAGGAAGTACTATTAGCATATTCTTGGCCTGGTAATGTGAAGTGCAGAGAGCTGGCCACATGCTGACATTCCATTCAAGTGTTCTCATATATAACATCGTCTACTGGTGTGGTCACCTCCTCGTCAAAGGCAAGGCTGGCCAGATCCATTCACCAGGCAAATAGTATTATTGGAACACCACAGCTGCCACTTTGTGACTTGTACCATCATGCCGTCAGAAGGATGGCATATAATATCGCTTCAGATCACTTGCAGCCTCTCTCTCCATCCCAACTTTCAACAGTTGCCCTTGGGCAGGCACTGCAAAGTACCATGTACGCAAAAAAATGTCTATCAGAAGTTCTTTGTGCCAGCAGTCATCACCATCCTGAATAAAAGGCACAAGGACTTGTTGGCCTATCTTAGATTACCTGGCATTCTTTTCAGCAGGTGTATCTGTGAGAAGGTGTAGGTGTGCATGTGAGTTAAATGTTGGGTATGGCTATGTATGTATGTGCATTATGTTTTATATATATAAATATATATGGGCTCCATATTATATTTGTAAGAGTTTAGTGATTTGTTCTTTATTATTATTTTCTGAATCGCAAATGTTTGTAGATTATTATTCACTTTCCATTATTCACTTTTTTGCTGATAGTGATGACAAAATTGTTTTCAGATGGCTCCACCTGTTTTTGCACCAGATGGACAAACTTACTTCTTGGTATTGCCACAACGAGATGCTGATCTTGGCTACTTCACCAATGTAGCAATGGTTCAAATTGTATGTGAGAGCGGTTTGAGTATTGTCTTTGGAATATCATTGTTAAACTGCATTTTGTTGGTCTTCTAGCTACTCTAAAATACTTTTGTAAAATGGAAAGTACCTTCTGCAGGGAAAGATTCTTTGTTTCCCATTTTCTTTCTTGTTTTGCTATTTATTTTCTTCTGCTTTTCTGCAGTTCTTATTGTTTTGAAAACATAAGTAGGAATAATGGATTGAAAAAAAATAGGATTGATATTTTGCATTCCTTTAAAGGTAAAAATTCTGACTGCCTGGCTGTTTATGGCATGATGTAGGACATAAGCATATTTGTAATCTGCTTTCAGGGAGCAGGCAGTGCTAACACAGACAGGAAATCTTTCCTGATGCTTGAGCCTTGGGAGGTGACAGCTGTTTTAGCATATGACCCAGAACGTCAGTCTGTGTGAGCTGATCTCTTTGTGACACATTTAGTCTTTTACTTACACTAAATGCTTGTCTGAATATTCATAATTGATGTACTTGATATTCAAGTGCTACTCAAGACAAAAGTAACGTCTAATACAGATGAAAATGGAGTTCCAACATTACTGAGTTAATGCAAGCAAAAAAAAGGGAGAAAGGGGAGGTTGGTTGTAGATAGGATGCATATATTCTGCAGATAGTGTGAACGTTCTTTTTTTAACTCATCAAAATAAGTCGCCACTTGAATGATGACCAGTAACAAGATGAACAATCTATAACATCCTGAAAGAGTAAATTATTTCTAATACTTTTGGGTTTCATTAACTGGACTTTGGTCACTGCACTATTTTTTTTTAAAGGAGAGAGTTTCATTACTAAATCTTTTCCAAAAACTTTCAATTTGATATATCACAAACTAATAAATGATTTCACCTGTCATTATCTAGATTAAGGCTAATAACAGCTTTTGTTTTGTTTTTGTTTTTTTGATATATATATACATCAGAATGGAAATAATGGACAAATTGGATTTGTTACCTAACAGGTACTTCATTGGAACAGGTGGGGATCCAAGAGAACGGCACCTATACAGGTAAGATACAAGCAGCAAAGTTATATTGATTATGCTTTTCCATTTGTTTGAGAACTGAGAGTATTTATTTAAGTAGACAGAAACATTTCAGCAATTGTTCATACAACTGCAAATGTGTTATCACAATTTAAAAATAGCAGCAATATTTTTCACATTTAGTAAATTGCATGGACATTCCCTTTTCAGAAGAAACATTTGTACATATAGCTGTTAATGTAAGAATTATGTTTTACAGTGTAAACAAAAGCAGCAGACAGGTGACCTGTTTGACATGTGACCTGGACGAGGCGCGCTGCCAATATGTGTCAGCTAGCTTTAGTCCAAGCACCAACTACTACATTCTGTCCTGCTTGGGCCCAGGAATACCATACTTCAGCCTGCGCTCACCGCATCAGAAGGCTGAGTGTGAGTTTTTTTACTTGTAGCTTCTCTTGGCTGCATGCAGTCTGTTTCCGTTTGTATTCTTGCTACTCTTTGCTCATTGGCCTGTTAATGTGTGTACTAAGTGACCTGGTGCACTATCAGACATGGGTGTGTCAAAATCATAAATAGCAGTCTCTTGGTTTCACCTGCATTGCTACTGCTTGTTACCCTGAAATAGTTTGTGTCATGAGAAGTGCAAGGGAGATAAGATAATCTTTATAAATAATTTTGAAATAAATCATTTTGAAAATTTTTTCATAATACAATTACTAAAATCTTAAGGTTAAAATATTTCAAACATTTTCTAGATGGAACAGTTTAAATGTATTTTTAATTTCAAAAGGACCCAGAGCAATTTTTGAGATGCTCAGAAGTTATGAATGCTAGAGGCTTTCATGTAGCACAACTCTAAACAAGAACATTTTTAACCATGCAGTCTTAAACAGAGTCAGAGAAAGGCATACATTTTTGTTATTCTCATTGCAACTGGGAATCAATATAGTGATCAGATTAAGAAGTTTCAAAATCGCACTGTCAACAGTGAACAGACTGGAGAACAACACAGCTTTTGCCAATCTAATAGCAACAAGAGCCATGCCCAGAGAGAAGTACTTCCAGGTTGAACTTGATACCAAAGAAAGTAAGTGTTTTACATGTGTATGTTTGAATGCATATTTAGCAATCTGTGTGTGTGAGAGAGAATCATGTTATCATGAGTTGGAGGAGAGAGGATTAATGAGTCTTATGCAGTCATCTTTGACACAGGGATTATTTAGAAACAGATACATGGCAATAGATCAGTGGAAAAAATGTATAATTCCTTGGTCTGTCACAGAAATATTTTACTAGAATTCAGTGGAATATCATGTCACAAGAATAACTAACATTTGTCATGGAGTTTGGATGTATTGCTTCAGGAATAATTGAAATTAGTGTGATGTTGTAATCAGTGGAAAAATGTACGGCTTGGTGTGTAAAAGGAATATTGTGGTTTGTCAGAGGTTTGGGGAAAGCTGCTATTACCACGTATTCTGAAGGAGGAAGAAATTCTTCTGTATCCCCTTCTGGTCAGTGTGTAAGTACCTGCTGTTGAATACATTTGAAATGTTTTTATTGTGATAAACCTTTAGATTTATTTAAACATCATTCATGCAGATAACAAAAGACATATTCATCATATGTATACAAAAGTGGGAGCAGGGTTTGATGAAATATTTTGGTCATTATATTTATACAAAGGTAAAGGTTCTTAAGTATGAAAACTTTAGTATATCTCTGCTTTTCAGACAATAAACTCATTCTTTATTTTTTTTACTTTAACACATATACTATTTCATGAGTAGTTAATGCAAGTCTCAGATATTTGTAGTTTTAATTTCAGCATAAGTTTTATGTGAGGCATGCCTCTTGCTTGCAATCTCTTTGGCATAATAGAAGGCCAGTAGTAATAGACTGGATTAACTTGTTTCTCAGATATGCAGGGCCAGGAACTCAGAAGGTTACTATGATGTATGAAATAGCCTGGGAGACATACCTGTGTAGCTCTCGAGATATGGTGATAATGTATGTTGATGGACGAGGCTCAGGTGGACGAGGTCAGCGCTGGTTGCATTCAGTTTATCGGCACCTCGGCAGATTTGAGGTTGATGACACCATTAAAGCTACCAAGTAAGAGAATTCTTGAAATGCTTGCAGAAAATATCAACCTGTTTTTATTTCAAGCTTATTTGGATTAAAAGAGCAGTTAGTTTCTGAGCTAGGTGTTTCATCTTTACATGCTTTTAATGTAACTTTTTTTTTTTTTTGAGGTATCAGTGAAATGGTTCAAGATGCAGCTTCATGTACATTTGTATGGATTTATTTTCTTTGGGAAAATTCACTGGAAACTCAGATTTCTGTTACAGAAATACTGATATGCTTAATACAGCAGTATACATGCACTTTGATTTAGCACAAATGTGGAAGGGGTGGTTATCCTGACATAATTTTGTTTCATTTTTCCAGAGCTGTCACAGTTAATCAGTATATTGATGCATCAAAAGTCTCCATTTGGGGATGGGTAAGTACATTGATAAGAAAGCCATCTTGTGTCATTTGTTCAGTTGTTCATTTCATTAATCCTTTGATTGGTACCAGTTGACAAATAGCTATGCTAGTAGACTGCTAGTACTTGTAGTCAGAGGGAACAACTGGACAAATGTACCAGCTGACAAACAATTATGCTGGACTACCATTACCAGCTGACAAACAGTTGTGATGGACTGCTCGTACTTGTAGTCAACTGGACAGATGTAGTAACTGAAAGGCTTGCCTTTTAGGCCTGTCTTGAGAGGTAGTCCTGCATGAAATTACCAATCCTTACCCTCATGTTTGCTAACCAGTTCTTCCTCTGTCCACCTCAGCATCAACCCCCCTCCAAAGTACCCTGAATAATGGTCTTAGGGTGTCATGCTAAGTCACATGGACCAGTTGCAAGAAGGGGTTCATGGGTGGCAGCTGTCCTTTATATAAAGTCCTTGGTTTCGCATTCCGTATTTGTAGCATCCTCCTCGGGCACTTGTTTTCAGATGCATAGATTTTCCTCTCCATGTAAGCAAGTGGTTTCCTCCTTTGGGGGCAATTTTTGCATTCCCAGATTATTTCAGTAAGGGCCTTTGTTGTTTCTTTCCCACCCTGCTTGAGCAGCTCATCAGGTATGTTCTCAGTGTCAAATGACTTTCCTTTCTTTAGACAGTATATATATATACAACTATCTCCACCTTTTCTAGTAGGAATGGTAGGTTTACAAGTTTGGTTAGTGAATTCCTGGTAGTCTGGTCAATGAATTCAGGGAGTGGTTGAGAGACATTTTGCTTTCAGGTTCAACTCAGACTAAAATAAGGTTTGGTCCCTGTGTCAGCACCTGGATATGACCTTGCTAAACCCTTGTCCCACTGACCAAATAATGTACAATGCTCTTCTCCATTCTGCCTCCATGAGTAATTATCTTCTTTTGCATAATCATTCCTCATGATAATAACAGTGATAAATTCCATCATAGGTCTCAGCTTTTTTTATTTAAAATTATTTCTAATTTATCACAGCTTACAGAGGAACTATATCACCATGCACTATAATGTTATTTAAAGTGCAGTCAGGAAATTTCTGGTTGAAAATTACTTGACCACAAACCCTTACATATATCTACAGTGTGATACATTGCCAGAACCTGATAAAACACTTAGAGGAAGCACTTATGACCTGTTCAAGCAATCATGTTCAGTGTTACCAATCACTGGGTACATTAGGTCCCCCAAAACCAAAATTTTGATTATTTGTTGCAGTCTTATGGAGGGTATGCTGCAGTGACAGCTCTGGGACGTAGCAGTGATATCTACCGCTGTGGTATTTCTGTGGCCCCTGTGACAGACTGGATATACTATGGTGGGTGAATAAACAGCTTTTGCTTTAATTGTTGCTCACATTGCTGAGGAGAAAATTGTTGAATGTTTTGTCTGTAACTGCTAGTGGTTGAACGGAGATGACTACTCCCAGATGGTGGTGGGGAGAGTGGGGTGGTGGTTGTGATTCTGCTACCCCAGGAGACAGGCATGTTCTCTATGGGGCTAATTTAGGTTAAAAAAAAGCATGTTTGAATGTCATCCATGCAGTTATTATAAGACATACATATGACATAGAGATTAAGAGGGTCTTGTTAATTAAACACGCTTCAAATGATCTTGAATGTTTGGTTATTTCTTGAGCAAGTCATAGGCATCACTTTCTACGGCTATAATATACTGCTTTCTATTCCTACAGATTCAGTATACACAGAGCGGTATATGGGAATGCCAAGAGCAGATGATAATCTCCAAGGGTATAAGGTAAGTAGGCTACAGAAAGCTTTTCCCAGCCCATCTTTCTATGAACATGTCTTGTTTTCACCTGTCCTTTTCTCCCATAGACCAACGATACCAGTAAAATAAATTTAATGATTATCTGTTGCTTTTCTCTGAATTTATGGCTGTTTCAGTCTGCCCATATGTGTGGATGCACGCATACATGTCCATGCAAGCTTAGAAAAGTTAGAATGACCCTCCTTATTATCATTTAAGTACATTTCATTTGGTGTTTATCGACTCAATGTCTTTTTTCCAGGAAGCCAATGTATCCCAGTATGTAGAAAAGTTAAAAAATTCTAGGTTTCTTTTGATTCATGGAACAGCAGATGGTAAGACTTTTTGATAAACTTGTTTAGACTAAATTGTTTAGGCAATGTGACTAGTGTGAAAGGAAGACTGACTATAAAAGATTTTAAAATTAAAAAATTATAGTTGTTAATTTTTTTTATAGGAAATCAGCATCATGCAATGAGAATCAAGAAACTGAAAATGATCTGTACTCAAACCTTAAAAGAAATCAGTTGGATTTTGTTGTCAGCTAATGATTATAGCAATGAGCAGTTATAAGATGATTACATACCTGTAGTAAACTGCGCTACATCAATCTCTGTTACAGATAATGTTCATTTCCAGCAGTCGGCACAGTTGATGAAAGCAATGATAGAATCTAATGTTCTCTTCAGAGCAATGGTAAGGCTAAGAGGAGTAATAAAAATACTACACTGATAGACAAGCATTGAGAGTTTATGGCTGATTGCGAAATTTAGAGAAGGGGTATAAATGTGCGTGCGTGTGTGTGTGCATGCATGTGTATGCTTATAATGTGTGTCAGAGAGCATAGATGGAAGATAAAGAATCCCTTAGTCTAGTAGACATCAGGGCACCAGTGGTTCGCTGTGTGTAGCACACAGCAAGTGGAAGGCAGAGTTTAATCCTCTTCTTTTTGCTCTCTTTTCCTTGTTAAGTTTTCATCCACAGGCCGTCAGCTAGCAACCTTCAGCTCCACATTTAAGTGCACTCACCACAAGCCTAACCTATGTGTATGAGTGTGCACACACGTTTAGTTTATAGTTTAGTCTTTGTTGCTCCTTTAGGAGCATAGGGCCACAATTCCTCCTCGGCACACGCACTAATCTGCATTTAAATGTGCATGCATTCATGGGAGTGAAAATAGAGGGGATAGGAACAGTAGGTATGGAGGAGGAAGAGAAGAGGGGAAGATCTTGTATGTGTTTATGCAGATGTGCATACAGTGATGTTCCTGGATTAACTCCACATGATCATGTGAAATATGAAAGTTCTTTTTTAACAACTTTGTGTTTTTGCACTTTCTTTTTTTGTTTCTTGAGTTTTTTTAATAGGTTCACAAAAATCTTTTTCGTGTTTCTTTTTTGGCAGGTATATCCTGACAAAAACCATGGGATTCTTGGAATCAATACAAGGCGACATCTGTTTTCAACCATCGAGGACTTTCTTACTGAATGTAATGAAGGCTACTCAACAAAGTTTGGACGCTTGCCAGAAGTGAAAGAGGGCAAGTGAAACCCTGTGATCCTAGAAAACCCTTGTGTCCTAAGGCAGCTAGTTGTGCACACTCCAAGTACTAATGATGTGTGTGTGTGTGACTAAGATGAAATGACTGAAAGTCAATGGATAGTTATGACAGTAGTTTTGGGAATGTATCTAAAATGCTGGTGTTTTTTGTTTACATTGCATGTTTTGAAGGCTTCATGCATGTTGTTTTGTTTTAGCAGTGTTTCATTTTGCTCATTTGCATTAAATTATAGAGCCTGTGACTTGTATGAATTGTTTGCTGGAAAAAGATTGGTCTTACCTGTTCTATTTGTTTGTTTAGTTCCCAGATATTATTGCAGGAAATAAGTCACGTTATCATTCACAGATCCCCATGTTAGCTATGACTGTAAACAAGTATAGTTGTGCATAGTTTATCCACAGTTGTTTTTTAACTTACAGAGTATTGAGAGTGTAGATCTTAAGCCCTATGTTTCCTGCAGTCTGATATCTGATATCTGTAATGTCATGATCTTTTTTTAAATATTTGTAATTATTTTTTGTTGACCGTAGTTGAGTTTGGTTTGCTGCCTGGTGTCTTACCATGCCTGTTTTCACCAATTTTGTTGTTTTGACTTATGTTTAATTTCTTATATCTTTGCACTATGTGTTGTTCCAGATTTATGAGAAATCAAGGTGATATTTGTGGTGATGGTGATCAGCATGCATGTTTGTGTACAATCAACATATTAGCCATTTTCTTAGCAAAAAACCCACCATACACACTTTTAAGTTCATACGGAACTTGAAATAACATTTGACTAGAGATTTTAACAAAGCAAACATTTTATATTTTATCCAGCTTAAAGCACAATTGAAACTTTCAACAGTTATTACTCAGGGAGTTCAATATTTTAATTTGGAATTATTTTTATGCTGCCTTAAACATTCTTAACATAAATTATCTTAAAGCAGAACCTGTAAGATTCACAAGAAATATGTGGTAGTATGATGTAGAAAGTAAACTAGATGACTTTGATTTTATATTGCATCCATTTGATCTGCATCAAGAAGAATTAGTTTGGTTATATATTTTAATTGATGATGCTTGTGTGTTTAGCTGTACTTGTTGCTTTTAATCTTGCATGACATATGACTGTGATTTAATTTTGTTCCTTCTCGTTAAAAATGGTTATTGGGGTTTTTTTTTCTTATATCAGAGTACTTGTTTTGGCTTATTTGGCTGAAATATTTCCAGCAATTCTTGTTCATACCATCAGATTTCTTTTTTCAGTGCTTTAAATAATGTCTTTGCAGTAAGAAAAAATATCTCCAGGTTTACATTTGTCAGCATTTTTGGGGGGAAGGGGTTTGAAGTGACTGATGTAGTGTTATTTGCATCCAGTCTGTAAACATTGAAATATGGTGGGCAATATCTTCATTGATGTCTTAAATTTTTTTGTTCCCAAATTTACTTGCTGCTTCAAGGTTGAGTACATCTTCCTTCAAGCTAATGGACCACTTCTGATTATTGCAGATGAGGAAGAAGTGCGTGTCACCAATGAGAAACAGCTTGAAATGAACATGGATATGATGTGTGGATAAAATAGCTGCTGAAATGAGAGTTTAGTCTTAACACAGACATCACCTCATTGATTTTCTTCTCGTTTTCTGTTAAGGATGGAAACTGACAGAACATCTTGATGACTGTGTGCGTGCATGTGCGCATACTTGCACCCACACATACATGTTGGTGGATGGATGTACAATGGTTGTGTATGCATGCATGCTTCACTGTGTGCAAGAATATGTGAATTGGGCATTGAGCAACAAAAGTCTCTGATCAGAGGTCTGTTTAGACGAGGACATACTTGATTTGAGATACAAAATAACTGGAAACCAGGTTGCAGTATCTCCTTACAATTCTAGAGATATAAAAATCTAAAATGGAAGCACAATCTTCTTCGTTCCATTGCTTTTATTAATCCTTCTTGTTTATGCTGGGATACAGGGGTTTGTGAGGTGCATATCTTGGAAATTTCCCATTCTTGTCAAGACCTTATTCAGACCTCTGCTCCTGTAAATTTTGTCCAGTTGCAATCAAAATGCATTGCACCTTAAAAGGTGGCTGCAAACAGGAGTGTGTGTGTATATATATACGTGTGCGAGCATGGGCGATCACAGAGATGTGTAAGCAGGGATCATGCCTACATAAGAGTAGGAACACTGTCTTGCAAGTGGCATTTCAAGCATTTTTAAAGGGAAAGTTGGTTGTTGAATCGTATAAAAGATTTTTAGGACTTTTTAAAAACTCTATTCATGCTTAATTTTTTCCCTACATATCTGCACTTGCAAGCCATGGGATTTCATTTTTTTTTTCTTTTATTGTGAGTACTATTTAGAGCCTTTTAAACCACTTTTGCTGATATCAAAGATAAGAAAACCTTCCTGCTCATAATCATAATTTTTGTTGTTATTTTTATGATCACATTCTTCCAACTTTAATATTCTGGTAACATGCCCGATATAAAAAAAAAGGTTAATAAGTTTAAATCTGTCAGACAACCTTGCCAGTGGAACAAGGAATGTCAGTTATCATTATATCAACATAGCTTTCTGATAACAGGGTACAACTTTTTGCTCAGCACCAATCTTATTTAAGTATGGGGGTCTTCATGCTTAAATGCCTGGTGAAAGATATGGTCAGTGGTTAAAGATAATAGGTTGCCAGTCCCACTCACGTGTAAAACACCTGCTGAATATTCTGCTTGAGTTGAATTTATCATTTGAATTAGCCAAATGTGGTCTCATTTTTTACATTGTTAACTTTGGTACCATCAGAAAATTTTTGAAATCTATATTTTTACTACATGTTGATATGGAGTGTTGTGAACATTTCCTGCATTGGTGGTCAGAGAAATCCATTAGTCTCATCAAATACCTTTTTTCAGACCAGAAAATAAGGTGATTTTTTGTTAAATAAAAACTCTTTGTACTATGTAGTTCTGGTATGTGTGTGTATATATATATGTTTAAATTTATTTCAAACTATTACTGTTCCTCCTGTTGTTTTCAAGTTTGATGTGTTTCTTTTGTTTTCTTCTAACAAGACTTCTGACCTGCATAACTCAGTATGTTTCCATAGCTCTAGTATTTCTTATGGGAGAATGTTTTCCAGTGAACAATGGTAATGGTAAATTGTCTACATATTTTGCACTTGCTGTGAATTCAGTCTACCCTCGGTAACATACCTGTGTGTGAGAGGAAAGAGTTTCATTTTTTTACCTTGCTTCCTCTTTTATTATTTTGGTTTTTCGACATCTCAACTCATAGTTTTGGGCTCTGTGCTTCCTTAAAGACCATGTATCTATATAAACTTTGCAGACTGCCCCAAAAAGAAAAAGCCTGACTAATGTGAGATTCCAAAAAAAAGTACTTGTAAGAAAAATAAATTATCATTAGGCTGAAATAAATTTAAATATTTATCCAAAAATCATGGCTTAAACAGCTAGGCTTTGTGTGAATAGTTTAGAGGGAAAAGTCTAGAAAAAGCACATTACATATTATGAAAAATGTGTTCTCTGTAGGTTACTTTAAAAAGGTGATTGCCAGATTTATACTTAGTGCTTCAGTACTAATCCCTAGTAATGCAGGGTTTGGATTAACATTCCAGCCAGTTATTAATCAGAGAACTGAAATTATCACTGTAGCATGATACTTATTCTGGGAACATAGTATGGATTTTTTTTTTTAAATGCTGCTGCACATTAGGAAGAGGGAATGTGCAAGAACACAGCCTAACCAAAATGCATTTCTTTCTCTACAGCATTCTGCCTTTTTACTGTTTAACTACTTTGTAGCATAGGAAAGTCAGGCTCAAACACATGGACGTCTAACTTAGAAAGTGAATTTATTAAGTTTTATTATTAAGCTTAGAAAGTCAGAATTGATTTTAGCAGCACTTTAGGCCCTTTTAAAATTTACGGTGACAAGTGGATCTAAAACTACCAGCCACTTTAAGGATACTGAATTTTGTTGAATGCATTTGTTTGAGACTGCTGTAATATTTCAGTATTTAAAGATGGCGGTACTGCAGAGTTTGCCAGAAATGAGAAGCACATGGAACTGATTTAGTAGCCTTTAATGTGTGAAATTTATGTAAGTGATGTAAATGTTCTGTCTCAAACACCACCCCTCTTTCCCCAATTTGCACATAACTGATAGATAAATTCACTGCAGTCATGGTCACCTTTTCAAAACTATTCAGCAGTTTCAGTCTAAAAATATTTGTAAAGGTTACACTTGTAAATATTGTTATTACTTGCTTTACCCATTATTTCACAAACTTGTCTGTGATCATTTATAGAACACATTTGAATAAATTTTGTAAAATCCATTCAGCCTGCCTGCATGTGTGCTTCTGTGCATTTGCTGACATTCTCAAAAGATTTTGCCAAAGTAAGGAATGCTTTGCAATACATTTCTTTTGGGAAGGTTTGTCAAAGAAATAGGAAACATGCATCCAACTGCTTTTCTCAAAGTATAAAAAAACAACGATGCAAATATATTTTTTTTTTCAAAAACGTTCCCACAAATGCATGTTACACAAGTTTGATAATGCATCTCTAGTGTATATATATATATGTCTCCATATGTTTGTAAATTTAAGCCCAGTTTTTCACCCTTGGTAAATTTTTTTAAAATCCCACTGGTAAACTTGCATATGTACAATTGTCTCAAGGCACAAGTTAAGAAACTTGTACTAAAATGTACAGTAATCACACTTTAAGTACAGGATTTCACAAGTGATGGTGCTTAATTAACAAAAATAATCTAACTGTAGATGGCTATACACAGGGCTTCTGCTAAGGCTAAATTCTTTGGGGTCCCGGGGACCCCTTCTTCAGATTTTCAAGGGGTCCCTGTTCTTCGCCCAAATTTGAAGGGGACCCAATTGACGAAAATTGAAGGGGTCCTCCAAACTTTTAATGCGTACTGTACGCAATTTTTGCGTAAGCAGAAGCCCTGTATACATATGATTTACATACTAAGTTAAATTTTAATACATTTTTATGTTTCTAGTCATTAAATAATAATAATAAATGCAAAATTTCTAAAGCGCATACTCACGCTCCTAAGGAGCATGCTCTTAGTGCCTAAGAACAAGAATGAAACACGGACAGCATACGAGGGACAGGACACAAATAACATATGAACTATAAAACAATAAACAACCGTACTAAACAAAGAATAAAATTAAATACAGAAAACACAAAGAGGAACCAAATAACAAGCACACGAGCTGAGAGTAACACGATATTGCAAAAGGAAGGGTGTGAAAATGGACTAGCATTATGGGAAAGGTAGTTAGGAGTAATGTTAATGGAAGAGGTGCGTAAATAAGCAATTTCAGGGTAGTCATTCTCTTTATGTTGTAAGATGTGTTAGAGAAAATGCTTATTGATAAGTAACTTCATGATAGGATTCGCTATGTGACAGCACTTATAATATTACCAGACAATGATAAGAAGTGTGGAAAAGTATGTTGCAGAAATTATTCTAGCTGCAGAAAGAATCACATACAAAAACATGGGGAATACTGAAACCGGTAAATCTTTGCAGTGACAGCCACATGATAGAAGCTGCTGTCAGTCTTGGGAATAGGATGGACTACAGAAAGTCATTCAACTCAAAGGAGTCACCTCAATCACCTAACCTTGAAAAGTTCAGAAGGAATAAGAACAATGTTAGCAGACCCACATCTCCTAAATCCAGTAGATAGGTGGGAATGGAACAATGGATGATTGGTATGCGTGTGTTAGTGTGTCAACAGTGCACGTGAACAAAACAAGCAGTGACTGGCCGAGGGATGCACATAGCAACAGTTGAAAATTGTGTTTTATGGATAATAAGTGTGAGAGATATGGCATGAAAGGTTCGATGCATCCAGTATGAGACCATGGCATATCTCTAATGACCAACAAATAACTAAGTCAAATATACCATGAGTTGCTTGTCATAAGGGATTATTCATGAGTATGAAATGGAAACAACCAATGGAACAAACAGATGTTCACTGTGTGACATAGTCATACCAACTACTAACAAATAAAAGCACAACTTAAAAGAACATGTTGCATATCATAATGGACGGAAATCTTGATCAATGTTCTTGTAATGGCTACATTTCCCACTAAAAAATTTCTTCATCTCATCAAAACAAAATTGCCTGAAAGACATGGTCATAAAAATATAGTTTTTTTCCTCCAGCAGTGCTATAATCTAATAAGGGAGCCAAACTGGAGAGTTAACTAGCGTTTCTCCTCCATAACAAGCAAGACCCCCCCAACCCAAATTCAAAATGTTAGGGGGTCTTCAGACCCCCAGATAAAACTATTGGCAGTTAGTTTTATCAACCAGTCACTGGAAGACTTATTATATTTAAACAAACATAAATAACATTGTGTTGATGTAATGTGTTAATATTATCATGCTTTTGATACCAGATGCCAATAGTCTGCTTTATTAGTGGCATGTTCCAAGGTGATCTGTTTTTGACATGTGCGCTGCTTTCTGTAGCGTCTTGGGTCCACCCTGACCCAAATTACATCAACATGTAATAGCACATATTGCCATGCATAGCCCCTTTCAACACATGCTTGACTAAATGATGAGTATTGAAAATGTTACTTATTCATTTAAAATTATTTGCTGTGAACATTACAAATTGGTGATGTGATATTGAAATATGGCTGTCAGTCCAGGTAACAGGTGCAGTTAGCAGTTTCAAGCACCAAAAACAATTTTTTTTCTTAATTACTATTTACTGGCATAATTCCTAAAGTGACCTGAAAGACTGTCTACATGAACTTATTAGATGTACCACTAATACACCATCCCAATATGCTAGTTCTGATTAGAAGGTACAAAGTAATTAAATATGTGTGCACATTATGCAATAGACCCTATGATTTTGTTGAGACAATCAATACTCAACAGTTTTTGTTGTTGAAGGGAGCACACATGGCTGAAAGCTACGAGTGAGTACATATATATTTTTCTTGAGTATAGTAAAAGGTTTAATTTTCCTATTATCAATATTTAACAGCTCTATTATAAATGTATACAACCATGACTAAATACTATGTGAATTTAAATCCATTTGTGAAAATATGTGCATATAACTAATGGTGACAGCTAGTATTAAGTCCTGTCCTAGTCTACAATGGGTCTCTCTGCACTCTTCAACTTGTAGGAAAAATAAAATTGTGCCATTAAATGATTTGCCTGTCTGTTACATTTCATAAAAACCTTTATCATTGCTATATACAACTTCATTCAGGTACTGTTGTGGAGAAAAATTTAAAAGAATATTTCTATTCTTTGCATTAATAAATTTGCCCTGGTACATGCATTTGGACATACACATGGATAAAGATGTGCACATGTACATCTTGCATTAATCATGACATTAGTTTGCTTGTCTCTGCTCCACCATCCTGTGATTCAAGTGCTGCATTCATATTCTCCCCTTCACCCATTGCCAGTGGCTCTGTCTCTTGGGTCTTTGTGCAGGATGGTGCCACACAGTCACCAGCTTCTGTCCCAGACACATTCACTGGGGATGCGGACAGGCATGTGAAATTAATCAGGCAGCTGATCTAGAAATTCCTTTACCCACAATGAAAACTTACAAACTGTCTTACTACAGTGATGAGCTGCTACATTTGTAGCCATCCATGTGTATAAATATACCTTCTTATCAAGCAGCAGACATGGGCAAGAATTAACCAAATGGTGATTTTTTTCCAATCCGTGACAAGGAATTGTTATGCGTATTCGAATTTTACACAGGATCACCTGTATTTGAAAAATTAAGACGTTTTGCATGCTTTGGAAATGAGGAATTCCCCTCTAAGCATTAAACATTTTGTACAGTTGCACATCATCAATTAACCAAAGCAGCATCTTTTTTCAAAAAGAAAAAATGCCATCATTGTAGACAAGGTGTGTTCTGCAATACAGTAATACTATAAAATAAAAGCTTACCTGCATTCTCAGTCTGAACATTATTTTCTTGGAGCTGTGAAATGTTGGAAGCACCACTGATTTGTTCTGAAGAAGCTATAAGCTGGCTCTGGGCTTCATAAGGGCCAGGTGAGAGAGGACTTGTGGGAGTGGTGCATGGTCGGTGGAGAGTGTTGATAGGAGAGAATGACAGAAGTGGGGGAATGGGGGCCATTTCCAGGCTGCTATCACCTTCCAAACCAAGCTCTTTCATGAGTTCAGCAAGGCGAGCAGCTTTCCGTATCTCGTTCTGCTGAATGATTGTGTACAGATGCTCTGTCAGGGACTCTTTCAGCTCACTTTTTTCTGCTAATATCAGTTTTGCTGCCACAAACTCTTTCTCTGCTCGCTCATATCGTTTCCTGCATGAAATAAAATTATTGTCACTATTTAGTGAATACAATGATTAACGGTTTGGTAAAACTTGGTAAGCACTGGTCAAACATAAACACAAAGTGAGATAACAACATATGAGGTATATGGTTAAATATATATATACATAAAATTCGAAATGACTTAGCATCGTTTAATACAGCATCAACAGAAATGCATATACTTGGGATAAATATAATTAATAATTATGTAACTACCAGAAGAAAAAAGGATTGTAAAAGTTTTCATTTTAGCCAAACATCTTAACTCATGATTGAGAGAGTTCCTGTCATGAATGTAGGTTACAAAGCAGAATTTACAACAAAAAAGATTTATTAGAATATACATGAAAGTTCAACTATTGCTAAGTATTATATATTTATTTTCAGCTGTTGAAGTACAAATCCATGTCAAATTGAGTAACTGGCAACCGTCTCAAACACGTCATTTGACCAACTGACTCACTGTCTACTTTCAAATAAACAAAATACGTGATTGCTTAACTATGTTTAGTTCCTCAAGGGAAGTAATTCATAGTATAAAAAAAAATCACTGGAGAAGCAGTTTCTTCCTTTATATATTTATACCCAGCGTGATGTATTTTGAAACACTACTCAGTTCACATTGTAGTGCATCTGAAATACACCATAGCTACAAAGATGTTCACAGTTGCAGAAGAAAATTGTATAAAAAGAGTTAATCGGGAATAATGTTGCCTTAAACTACCTCAGTATGAAAAATTCCTCAGAAAGACAAAAAGCAAGAATTTTAACTAAACTCTGCGTAATGGTCCAGAAGTTACTCAAAATTTGCAGAAACATATCCTTGATTTTCAAAAAAAGAGAATGCATTTAAATGTTATAACCTACAAAGGGGCCATCCCTAACCATGTAATTAGAAGAAAATTCCTTCTTCCAAGCAAACCAAAACATTTACATACTGTGCTTGAAGGAAATCTATGCTGGCCATCTCAATGCGATCTCGAATGATGGACACATCAGCAGTTACCAGGTTGTCTAGGTGGTTTAACTCCTTCTGCACTTTAACAAGCTTTTCAGCCTCAGCTTTGGCCATTTTGCTTCTGAAAAAGCAAGAAAAACCAGTATCTGCATATGTGTGTGCATGCATGTATATATGTACATATACAACTACGATCTTCGACCAGAGGCATATGCTACTAGTAGTTAACTCTAGTTATCAAAATAACTTTCTGGAATGTCCTGACTCACCATAAATTACACAAAGATAAGCAATTTCTATTTTTTGTCCCCATGCTTTGTCTGACAGTTTACCTTCAGATAGCAAAATAAAATAACGCAACAGATATATATAGAGAGTACAAATATATAAATTATATAACACAAATGAATGTGTGATAATCATGACTGGGCTTACCTCTGCTTGATTGCTTCAGCAAGCATTTGGCGGCGTTGTTTGTTTTCTTCTTCCATTTTTTTCTGTTGTTGCCTGAACTGTTCCACACGACTAAATTCTATCCTGAAAATACAAGTATAGAAATGCATATAATAAGGAAAACTTTCTTTTCAACATGTCTGTTGTATAAATTTTGATGATAGCAATTTTAAAATTCTGATATCACTCTGCTTATGATCTTTGATGAACAATGTTATCAGGTTTTAGGTGGGTTTTTTTTCTTTCAATGGTAGATGGATCATAAAAAATTCGGGGAAAAAAGGCTTAGTAGATACTGACAGCGGGGAAGAAAAAATTATGACTGAAGAAAATAAGAGGCATAAAATAGTGATCGCATCAAATAATCAAAATAAATGACAGGATTAGACAACTAATGTAAAAATGGCAGAAAAATATTGGCAAGCTATGCAAATGCATATACATAAAATGATGCATGCACTGAACTATATGTGGCAGCATGGATTTGCATACTTACATATGTTCCAGTCCTTGATTTAAGTCAAAAACAATCTTAAAATTTCCTTAATAATGACCATGTACTATACACATAATATTTAGGATTCTTTCGTGTTTAAGTAAAAAGTGAAATACAGCAACACATACCTGAGTGCCTCCTGCTCATCTAGCTCTTTCACATCATCTACCCCAATGCCATTATTATCCATGCCGTTTTCTTTTATAGAAACTCTGGTATGCACATCACTAATACAAACATTTGAGTCCTGCATCTGATCAGAATTAGTGTGCATTTCTGAGCCTGTCCCTTGTTTTTCTGACTTCACAGAATTTAGTTTCTGTGGGTCATCTGTTTTCCTGTGAGATTCTGGTTTTGCATTTTGTGAAAGTCTTTGAGATGGTGGCAAGTCTGTGCTTCTGATTTGAGAAAATTCTTCAACTCTCTGTCGGGCTAGCAAATCCCGTGATTGCGTCTGCTTCTTTTTCATGACCTGCTTGCTGTTGTTTGTATTTGACGTCAGTCTGGGCTGAGACCGTTCAAGACCTTGAGAACAGATAACAAAACTGAAACATGCATTTTATTCAACTAGGTGAAATTCAGATTTTTGGCATCTACATCTTAAAAGCCCAAAATAGTGATTTACCAGTGTTTTAGTGTTTGATTCTTTAGTTTTCTATAGATTTTTCATATTATGGTAGTTTCATATTGCTACCTTTGTACCACAGAGTAATATGAGATATTAATGTTCACCACATGGTGTGGTGGAAGGAAGCAGCACCCTTCCTCACCCTACCACCATCCTAGCCAAGGGAAACTTCTCCCACTGCTTTGGGTAACCTCGAGAAAGATAAAAACTAAGCAAGTTAATTCCTACAGCAAATTGTGATGCTACAACCATGGCACTGATGGCAAGGATCTTCCCCAGTCAAAGTACCACCCAGCACCATTTGTATTTCTGCCAGGCCAGGCCTCACAATGTCAGCATTGTTTCCATTCCAGGCCATGCTAGATGACAAGGCGGAAGAGCTCTATGATCAGCCAAAAATGGTTTTAACGGCAATATTGAGGAAACACGTCCTAGCTGGAACACCAAGATCAGCCCAGATGCTTACCAGCATTGAACACAAAATTCAGCTTAGGTAAAATCAACAAGGGCCAAAGACTAGATTTTTCACAGAGCTAACACAAAGTACCTTGATACATTCCATCCCAATAAGGAATCCAAAATGGCAACTTGACTCTCTCCAAATCATTTGGTCCACAACCAAACCAGCTTCACCCTATTGCAAAGGCATTTCAAATCTACCATCAAGAAGGCCAAAATGAGGTCATACCCAGGTGCCAGCGTAGGCAACAACTATAACCTTATTTTAGTGAATCTGATTGAAACTGAAGGTGAAATGCCACTAAAACAATCTATGAAATCAGTTTCACTTGGAGAAGCTTCAAGACCAAAATAATGCAGATATCTTCAAGGCTTAAATTGGTGGTAAATTCCCCATCCTAAAAATGGTAGTTTGTGAACACCCTCATTGAATTACCAAGAAGTGCTATAGGGAGGCAAAGGAAGGAGAAACACTGAGTCACGTTATTTGGAACCAGTCAAAGGATGTATTGAACAGCGGACGTATCGGTCAACGTAACTGCCCTGATAAGTATATTAATAATCCAAATCTAATATTATTTAAAATATAAACTTTAACCCGTGAAGAGAAGGGGGTGTCTGTAATAGACCGGGTAAAATGCACATTATTAAAGTTCAAATTTGAGCAAAAGGACGGCACTTCTAACTCCCTGTATTACATAAATTTGCACAGAATTCATTGTGAAAATGATATTAACGGATGGTGTTTTTAACTGAGGTGTTTGTTATCACCTGGGGAGGACGATTGCTTGATTTGACGGAGATCTTCCTCCGTGAAGCCTGACCAGCCCGCCATGTTGTCAAGCTGGCAGGCTCCCTTTCCTCATTGTGGCCGTCCCTGAATAATAGCAGCTCCTTCGCCACATTGTTCTACCATTTCTCGTTCAATTCATCTTTTTATAAACATTGCAATGAATGAATTTTAAAGTAACAGAATATCTGGAAACGTGCTTCTTCTGAAATCTAAATATTTTGAAATCAACTACGATCTCTCGTGCTTCCGCACACAAGGGACAACTCGAGGGTAACTCCGTGTGGAGAAAAGAAAGACATTTAGCTCCCTTCTACCGACACAGTAAGACGATATCAGTAGAAAGACCAACCTCTTTAAAACAACAAAAACACCTGTTGTAATTGGGGGAAAAAAAAACACGTACACAAATAAAACACTTTGCAAACAAAATACAACTCATCAGTCAATCAAATCAAACTTTATTGTCTTTACAAGGTATTGCTCAAGACAGAAATATATTTTTTCTTTAGCTCACAATCACTATATATATATATACAAACATAATACAGAGCATTTATATTTATACACATAAAAGAAAATGCACAGACATACCCATACACGACATTCAACACACACGCACACCTACACCCTCTCACACATGAACCTCCTGAGAAGGTTGCCAAGTAATATGAAATAGACCTACGAGTCCTTTGTGCCTTTTATTTAGGATGGTGATGGCTGCTGGCACAAAGGACCTCTGATAAGCATTTTTTCGCGCACGTGGTACTTTGTAGCGCCTGCCGGTGGGCAACAGCTGAAAGGTACTTAAAACTGACAGCCTTCTTGGCCTGCTGTCCTATGATTTGAATTGGTGGGGAGGGACGGGTATAGTGCCATCTCTTCTATCACGTACTTTGCTATCCCAAAGGCCATCTTCAGAAAGCCGCGGTCAAACCAGTCCTCTGTAGTTCCCCCACGCAGGCCAGGGACTGCTCATCTTTGATTTTGAAGTATAGACGCCAAACAAAACAAAATACAAAAATATATATACATATAAATTGACTAAAAATTAACATAGCATGCACACATATACTGAAGTAATCGGCAATTAATTAATATTAAGCAAGTAGAGTACTACATTAGCATGGCATCAAAGTAAAGGAACATTTGCAGTCAAGGCAAGATGTAGGAGAGTTACTTCGAACACTTGGAAGGAATTTCTACGGACAACAGAGCTGAGAGCATGCTTGGCAAGAGAGCCTGAAGACAGTTATTGTGAGTTCAGTCAAGTAATGTCGTTGGTGCGCACAGTTCTGATCGAAATTCTGTAATCAGCGGAGACTGTAGCGAGCAGCGACATGCACGGTCGGTAGAGCAGTAAAGGTGAAGACTGCATGCATGGTGCGTAGATAAGAAGTATGCAAGGAAATTGAGGGAATCGATCGCGGAAAGAAAAAAAGATCAGAACAACTTCAGGCGGGATAACCAAGAGGAAGAATAATCTGCAGAGCCGTTAGTGATGACGTGAGGATTGGACTGAGCGCGGACAAATGAACGAGCAGTTATAATCAGGAGACTCCACAGACGACAGAGATACACGGATAAGACAAAAACAATTTAAACAAGAAACAGAGCAGTTTCCTCGATCCGGTTAGAAGAGAACGATGCTTCCAGATAGTATTATGGAGCAAGTCACTATATCTGCGCCTTTTCTTTTGTGGGATATGTAGGTAGGGAAAGCACAGTGTGGTGAGTTGTGTCTGCGTGTGTCGGGGGGAAGGTGTCGCACGATATGCAAATCCACAAACAATTTTACAGATTTCATTCCTTTCATCTACAGGAAGGTCGCAGACTTAGTTTCGTTTGGTATTTTGCTGCGAAACTTATTAGACAGAGGTGGGTAACGGGTGGAGGGTGGCGAGATACCTATAAAAGATGTGCCCTTTGACCTAGTTGCCGAGTCCAGTGTCTGGAAGTGGACATCATCAGGGAAACGCTGGGTGCCCTTGTTAGTCCCAACCATGATTTACTTTGAATAGATTTTCTAGGGTTCGGCCCTGTTGTCAGCATCGCCAACCCGACTCTTTTCAAGCAGTTGAAATTCTTTAGAAAACACTATAAAGAAACGCAGCAGTCGACTTTGCAATGATGGGAGGTGTGTGGACCTTACATGCTCGAGTCTTTGATGAGTGCACTTGTGCGAGCGAGTTCAGTTGTGCCCAAGTCTTTCTCCCTCCCTCTCTCTCTCACACTCAGCTTTCTTTCAGGTCGACGTTCACCTGTGGGCGTAGCTGTGAATTATACAATCATACTCCAGGGATTTGTTTTATATCCTCTCGGTGATAATAATAATAAATTCAAAATTTGTAAAGCGCATACTCACACTCATAAGGAGCATGCTCTTAGCGCTTAAGAACAAGAACATAAAATGGACAGCATACGATGACAGGAACACAAACATAACATATGAACCATAAAAAAATAAACAATCGCACTAAACGAAGAATAAAATCAAATACAGAAAACACAAAGAGGAACAAAAAAAAAAAAAAAAAAAAAAAAAAAAAAAAAAAAAAAACCAAGAACAAGAGCTGAGAGTAACATGATATTGCAAAAGGAATGCATTGTGTGAAAGGTTGTTAGGTGTGTTTTCAGTGAACTTTTAAAGGATTCAATAGCGGGTAGGTGGCGGATATGGAAAGTTCCATTGTTTCGCTGCACAATAACCAAAAATCCTAGGCAAAACTCAGTCAAGTTGCTCAGCAGAGGGAGGCTGAAGCAGGGCCATTTGCCATAGAATTTGCCAGAAAAAGGCGCAGAGAATCCCAGAGATGTCCGAGAAAGAAAAGGAGCGTCCGCCGCTTCTCCCTCGTCTGATGCATGATACAGAGGCAGACAACTCAGAGACAGACTCGGGTGGTCGTCAGTGGCTCAGATATACACTGGGACAATGTATCAACAGCCCT
The DNA here is from genome assembly GCA_004794325.1 of Pomacea maculata. Classification (NCBI taxonomy): domain Eukaryota; kingdom Metazoa; phylum Mollusca; class Gastropoda; order Architaenioglossa; family Ampullariidae; genus Pomacea; species Pomacea maculata. Next base: position 58,412 of record SRHC01003887.1, read on the forward strand.
AGGATGGCCTTCTGTTGCCATAACCTGTGAACCTTACACCAGATGGGGCGACCTCTAGATGATTAATCCACCTCCTAAGTCCCTGTAGAACCTCACCTCTGCTTCACAACATGGCTCGTGAGGTCGTCTGCACTTTCAAACACTCGACTTCCTTTTTTCTAAAGTGTGTGGGAACTTTTCGCTGATCCAACTCTCTACTGGCTATCGTTCGACCAGGGTTAGAAGGCGTCTGCAAATCTCCAACCCACACCCCTCTCCTCCCATTATGCTCTTTATCATTCACCTCACCCCTCCCCTACCGGTTAGTCATGCCTCGGCTAGTCATGCGCATAGTTCTCACATTACTCAACTATTTCTATAGCCACTCCCAGTGAATTTTTTCTTTCTTTTTAATATCTCTCATTGTCACCCTCCTAAAAAACACTCGTTTGATCGTTCAGAGGTGTCTGCCCAGCTCATTTTTCATGTAGGGGGAAAGGAAACACCTTGATTCCTGAATCCGATACGGTATGTACTATTACACAACTGTATTGCATTTTGTTTTTTTTTGTTTTTTTGTTTTTTTATTTCTATACTTTTCTGGGGTTTTTTTAAGGTGTTGTTTTGTCTTCGCGAAATTATGATAAAATATCTGTTACATCTGCTACGTTCGTGACTCTCGCCCTGTGACCTCCTACCTCACCACACTCTTCGTCTGACACCTTTAATTTCTGAACCACGTGATCGACGAAGCCTCACCTCCATTCGTACCCCCTCATCCTCCCCTCCCCACTGTTCAGATCGTGTGTTGTAGTCCTGTCTCCTCAGCAACAATTAGGTTCTCTGTTAAGCAATGTACGTGCATCTCTTTGGCTTCCTGCCTCATCGTCGGGGCATTGTTAGAGAAATGGCCAAATAAATACTTTAAACACTGCGGAATGCAAGGGGAGGCAGTTTCATTCCTTGTAGCATCTGCACCGTGTGACTCGCTCTGTATAATTCAAGCCAGCGCAGTAAATAAGGCATCGTAAATTCTCAACCTGCTTTTGAATAGGATTTTTTTCTTTCACGAAGCAAGATCAGCTTGCAACACCTGCACTTGATTTTTATATTTACATCAACAGTTCGCCATTCCAAAATATGATTGTAGTAGTGAAAGCATAAACTGTCAGGCTGACAATGTCACTGGCTGCACTGCCAAACAGACTGGTTAAACCAGAAAACTTCCCCGACTTTCCTACCGTAAGCACCTGACCAACGACCATTCCCTAGGGATTCACTAAACCTCGAAGGAGACAGGTGAGATGAAAGATCCGACATAACTTAGCTCCGACCTGGGTGATTGTTGCCAGTCAACAAAGGTCACATGAGTTCATTCTGCCAACTGTTGCTTCCTTCTCTCACGCTTCTCCCATAGCTCCAAGAATCAGTCCACGAACTGAGCTGATGCAATTATGATTTCCTTCTCACATGCATAGTTAGAGGATCATGTGTGGGTAACGGGAAATAAATAATTTTTAAACTTAGTAAAAAAAAAATTGTCGTAAAGAATCGAATCTTATCACATATTTCTGCATAAATATCCAATTTTATTTCTTCTGAGAAATGAATAGACATAAATATATTCACAAAAAAATCTAGTGGATTAAAAAAGATTAAGTTAAGTTTCTTTGCAAATTCATATTCAGTACACTCTTTCTTCATCTGCAAAATATAGGATCATTTAGAGTTTGTAAGTTCTTCTCGATGGTGTGATCATTTGTAAACCTATTGTAAAAGTGTCAGAGGACCATTGGTGGAGCTTTGATTGCTGTACAGAGTGTGTCCAGAGGCTGCAGTCGTCGTTGTTGCAGAATGAAGGAGGTGTGCATGGAATGACGCACTTCCCATTGCCATTAAGAGACCAAAATAGATCGATGCCTGTACCAGACAACAGCTCACCGGAGGAAAAAAGAGAAGATAGAATTGCACTTAACCTTTCTGTCTATGGCTGACAGAACTCTCGTGCGTCGTCGGCCTGGTTTAAAGGTAGAACTCGGCAGTAAACAGGATACAAACTCGATGCTCCATCTTTCTTGAAGTATGTCGCTGTCTAAAGTCGGCTGGCTGGCTGGCTGGTTGGCTTGACAGTGCTTCCACTTAGCAGCTGTAAGCATATGTGAAAGGGGAGTGGGTGAAAACCAAATTGTCTGACCCTGCCACATCCAGAGAGAACTGTGTCTGTAGACGAGATATACGACCTTTGACCCTGGCTGGTGATAAGCTCGACATTTACCACGGAGGTAGCGGGCCGCCCACGTGTCACTGTAACCGGTTCCGTGCGCCATTTCCTGCAAGTCGATCGTCACTGTGAGGACGGCCACACCTACTCGGCCTATATAAATGTCGAAAACACTAGCGCCAGCTTATTTTCCTCCCACAAAGTACAGTATTGAACCTCCTTCTTCTGCAAAAAATGGACACAATTCTGTCTGCGACAGGCCACTGATGTATACATCCATTAGTGTGTGTGTGTGATTGTAAATAAGTACGAAAAAGAGGAAAAAGAGGAAAGAGAGAAAAGAATAGACCTAGGAAAACAATATCCGAACGGTACCAAGGTAATGTTTATACCAACCTAAATATAAATAAATGGTACAAAGTAATGTCTGCACCAACAATTTCTCAACCAAACTCAAAGAACTAAAAGGTCAATTTATCCTCCTGCTTATTTCTCTTTCATCTTGAGTGTCATGTTTATTGTCAGTTTCTGAACGATACAGAACTTCACTTTCTATCTTCCTCTTTTTTTTTCTTCATCCTTTTGTTCATATTTCTCTCATAAAGTTTCTCTCAACTAAGGGTATGAATAATAAGAAAAAAAGAAATTTTTTAAAATATTTTATTGTTCTGGTTTTATTGTTCTTACCATAATATTAATTAACTTCCTGTTAACTTAAAAATACATGACAGGTATTTTGGTGAGAAAATATTGACTCTGCAGAAGTTAATAACAAAAGGAGGACTTTTGATTGGCTTCACCATCTCAACCTTCCTTCCCATTGACCATTTCCACGAACATCATTACTGGCTCGTCATTCGCACCTCTTGTCTGTTGTTGACATTGTCTGCTGTTGCTAGTGAGATAGTCGAACTATTTACATTGTCTGATCCTGCTAGTCACGTGGTCAAATTATCTACAGGTTGGATGCTTATCTCACTTGCTGCTGACATCAGTGACATGTTGTGATTTACACCGCCAAGGCCTTGAAACACTTTTGTCCCTGCTCCTCTGGTTAATTTTGCCATCATGCAAAAGTACTTCACTAATAGACACACACAGTTTGTTTTATTTTCTTTTCAATGCAAGCGGGTTCATCCGTTCAAAAGATTTGTTTTTCCTCTCACAAATTCGATAACACCTCGTCGCCATGGCGACAATTTCCAAGGCGACGAGCGGTTGACGTACATATCACATTAGGTGGATGTCTTTCTAAACCAAAAACAAAAATGTTTTTAAAGTTGGATTTTTTCCTGAATGTTTGCTTGCATCAGCCACCTTGTGCTATGATACCATGATGTATATCTGTGGAGAAAAATAAGTACAGGGAGGAGAGAGGTGTTTAGTAAGTGGCCTTGACTGTTTCATTAAATTTCTCCGAGCACACTGCCGTCCTCGCTATTCACCATCTCGGGAAAACGGTCAACGGTTCATTCACCAACCAGCTTCCAGCTGCTCCGCTGACGTCATCAAACAGCATGTCTCCTCATCTTTTCAAAAATAATTTCTTTGTCCTTCCGTTGTAAAACTGCGAGCTGCAGAACGGCTTTCATGTCGACAAAATAGCATCCTTGCCACTGTATCCACAGAGGACATCATCTATTTGCACTCAAACTTTTGTGAATAAAAAAAAAAAAGGTCGACGGTTCGTGTTTTGCGTAAACAGATCAGTAGACAGAGTTTTCTTATTCGTGTTTTATGTTTTAGACAATGGCTGTTAGAAAAAGGTGACTAAGATGTTTGAAGGTTTATTTTGGTTTGTCGACAGGCTGTTTAAGATGTTGATGTTATTCGGATCTTTGAGTCCAGCTAACTGTAGAAGAACATATGAAATGGTTGTGTTTTTATCAGGGTAATGTTGTTTTCTATTGTGTTATTGACGGCATGCACATGTCAAATCTTTTGTTTTTAAAAACAAAATTGTGAATACTTCATAATGGAGGCTCAAGCTTCTTAGAAAAATGAATCACCCAGACAATGTTCCGGTTAGGTCGTCTTAAACTCGACCTCGTTACGAAGATGAAAACATTTTGTTCACTAATTCTGTGAAATTAATGATTCAGTATGCAAGCAAAAGCTGGGTTACCTGTAACTTTATACTGATATTTTTGTTGCTTCCCTGTTTATGAGCTGTGTTTATGAGAATGTTTACCACAATATACCTGATGTCAAAGCTTACTTCATTTTTTTCAATTTATTTAATCATTTTCTCATGTCCACTTCTCACCAGTAAAAAAAAATCACTAAGATCCCTGAAAGAGGTATTTTGTTAGAAATTTGACTCCTTACAATAATACTTTAAGAAATGAAATCAAGACGAAACTTTAAGACGAAAGCCTGATGAACACACAGCTATAAAGCTGAGAAAGATACTTTAAAAGTCCAGTGGATGAAAACATGAGCTGGGGACTCAGAAGTACAGCAAGATAAAAGTTGAACTCTGTTTCTTCAAAACAAAAAATTTGCATTGAAGTATAAGAGCAATGTAAACATTCAACAGGATCAAATAGAAACATTTGTCCACCAAATGCTGTGGAGGTAGGGCAAGCAATCTACTGGAATGTAACCGGATCGGGTGTTCTCTAGCTGGGTGGGTCACCGCACACAATGCTTTCTCTTCATTACGAAGCCCTGGCCTGAAATAGGTTTCCAGCAGAGTAAAATCAAGTGCTCCATATGTCACCATCTTCAATCCAGCACTCCCCCTCCCAGTTCAGTCTCACTACAGAAAAAAAAAACTTATCTTCAATCAGAATCCACAGAAATGTAGCTGCGAGCCAGCCAGAAAGCCAAAGTAAAAGTTAAAATTTGTGTCCATGGAAGAATGGCTCAAAACAGGAAAAAAATTGTGAAGCAAATGCTATTGGCTAGACTGGAAACAGCTCACTCCACCCACTCATCGTCTGGTGGGAAAACATGTTTCAAGATGTGGACCTGTCGGCCATCACGGATCTTACCTATACTGTATGTTTGGCCTATGCAACTATTATTAAAAACGAATGGAGAACAAGAAGTGAATGCAGCAAGACTAAGGATTGCCCCCCTAGACACACAAACATGCACGCACGCATTATGCATTATGTTGTGATCGCAGTAAATAAAATATTTAAGCTCTCAAGAAGGACATTGGGTCTCACTGGCAAGCTGTTGGCTTGGCTTTCAGAATGATGATCTTTATATCAACATCAGAGACTGGTGGCAATTCGGTCAGACAGCATCCCGGAAGAGCATCACAAGATGCTGTCAACATGGAGTCCAAGGAATGTCTGACATCTTATTAATCACAGAATACTTGCAGCAGCTGTGAAGCAGGATGTGCAGCGGCATTGCCTTGCTAATTCCAGTCATCAGATTTTTTTAAATTGTACCTACACAAAAAAATACATACAGTGTCTTTGTATGTAAGATTAAATCACAGAGAGAGATAAAATAGAAAGTGTGCATATGATATTGTGTGTGTGTGTGTGAAAGAGACAAAGAATCTGAGGAAAAGGAAAAAGGACATAAAAAATGAGAGGTCGAGAGATAGAGAACGAAAGGAGGAAGTCACATACAGTGAGTAATGCAAGAATGAGGATGAAAGAAAGAAAATAGAAAGGAAAACAAGTTGACAAAAGAGAAAAAAAGGAGGATTGTATGTCAAGGCATGTGTGAGTAGTTTGAACACACACGCCGACAGGTTGATAACTCTACTACAATGTCATGTTCATGTTTGTCATTCACCATTCATTTCCGTTTGTGTCAACCGTTTGTTTTTCTTTCCGTTCACAGGACGCAGTCCAGCCGAGTTATTATTGCTTGGTAAGAAAATTCGTACAAAAATTCTACAACTGATTTCACAACTGATTGATAGGAAAGTCCACGATTGACCTGCAGAAAAGAAAGAACTATGAAAACTGTATTTAGACCGGAAAACATGCTAGAAATTTCGACATAACTCCGGGTGATCAAGTGCAGTGAAAGAGAGACAACAATGAGAAACTCGACACACCCTACTCTCCTGTACACACCTGATCGAAAAGACTGGAAGCAAAGTAATTGTAAAATCACCACAGGGAGCAACTTTTACTAGAATCTCTTCGTTCGTGAAGAAATGTCATCCTACAGAGGAGAAGAGGATGGTAACACAGTAGATCGCAGTGTAGAAGACTGAAGGCCTACACCAAGCGAAACACAAAAAACAAAACAAATATCAACACCGGAAGTCAAAAGATCATCAAGAACACAAACACTTCCCAAGAGACTTGATGACTGTGTCTTTAAAAACAAATCGTTGAGAAGAATAACTTAACTGTTGTGAATAGTTAAAATGTGTAGTAAATTATTTTGTAGCCATACTTTAATTCATTTACAGACCAGACTGAGGGATTATTTTCCTTCACACATATAAGAAGACAGCATGTAGGTGTGAGACCCTCTTGTTACTATGACTATATTTCACCTACATCTTGTGGGGAAAGTTGGAAAAAAATCCAGTGATATTTCATTTCACAAATGCTAGATATGATTGATGATACATCCATGTATCTATTACTTCTCGGGTTATATTACATATACTAACTTCTTACATAATCAGCTTACCAGAAAAGGTTACCTGAATGAGTGCAGATGAATGAGTGGATGCAGGTAACATGATAAGTTTTTGTTAGAATGATTTGAAGTCAAACTTTAGACAGAGAAAAGGATGGAGGTGGTATCCAAGAGTAACCTGCTTATAAAGACAGTTGTGGGTTAGATGTTTGACCCTCTGTAGTCTAGAGACTAGTGACTTAGAGATGATGATAGTAACCTATGACCTTTGTCTACATATTTACTACAAACAAGAGGCGGACAGGAATTAGTCAGAGAGCAGACGAGTGTGGGAGGAGTCGACTACGAAAGTGTGTAAATAAAGCATATATATACCAAGACTGATGTTGTGTTGAGACGATATTACAAGTAATATTATCGCAAGACAGGTTGGTGTACGCACTGTCCCTCCCTTCTCTCTCTCTCACATGCACGCGCATGCACGCACTCTCACAGTCTGTCGGAGACACGCGCTTTCATTCTTTCGCACATGCACACAAGCACTCTTTCTCTCCCTCCTTACAGGGAGGATGACACTGTACACATTTGTGTTTCTGTTTCTATTTTCTCTATTTACTAGCCATGTCCCTATATGACTCACTAGCTAGGGTTACATTTCATCATTTAACACTGAGAGGAAGCAGAGAAACAAACCTACGATTGGTGATAGAGCGAGGAACTTGTAACCAGAAACAAGCAAAGGAACTGGTAACTTAGCCAGAACACAGGGCTAGACATTTCCTGCTAATTATATTCAGCAAATACACATGTTTCTAAGACAGACGGCTCGATTTACGACAAACACCAGCCTGCTCCCTTCTTATCATGCTGGGGCCAGAGCCGCCGTGCATGTGATGTCTTAAAGACCTACCCGACTGGTTAGAGTTAAAAAAAGATTCTGGTGGTTAGAGAAATATAAAAATATTCTGTAAATTTCAGCGCCTGAAACCCATTGGCTTATTTATTATCTAATTTCAGAGTTGACGATTTGTATTTATAGTAAGCCAGTCCTGTAAAATGTCTCCCGCTGGTGAGTAACATGCGACATGGCGACCAGTGGCGTGAGAAAGGGAGACTCTCGCTCGCACAATTTTTTTTAAATGGGAAAGAAGGTAAATTTTCTGGAACTCATTTGCAGATATTACTTATCATTTACTATGTGCACGTTAATAAAAAAGATAATGTGTTACCGATCACAAAAGAGTACTTTACAGGCGCAATGAAGTCAGCTCTACACACACGAGCAAAGTTGTTCATTATCTTCTCAACGATGAACCCTCTTGGAAAGTTTGCACATTTATTCCGTGACTATTTCCCCCCTGTGCATTCAACAACACAATAGTTTCCATATCTGCGCTCGGAATTTCGAGATTCTGAATTTCTAGGCAACTTGTATCAGCCATACTGATGGCAGCCATGAGTCCACCGGTGCTGACCTCACACACGACTTCGGGCTCGGAACTCGTTTATCCGTGCGATTTCTTGTTCTTTGCATTATTAAGTGATACGAAAGGAGTCTTTTGAGTGTGATATGTATCACTAATCGGGTAGGTCTTTAATATCAGACTTAGTATTAGTCCCAAGTTTCTTGGCCGAGCTTCCAAACAGCGCCGTTGGATGGCGGGCATGGGAGGTCTGGAGACCCTGGTCTCTGATGGCGAGTTACTGTGAAGACCAACAATAATTAAGTCGGCTTGCACTCGAAAGCAGAGACTTAAAGATAGTTTTAAGATCTCACATACAAACAGGACCAGAAGCAGCTGTTGCTGTTCGTGCTGCATCCAGCTGCACTGCATCCTCATTGCCATTGCCTCCAGCAGCTTTGCCGACTGCTTTGAGATAACAATTCAGCGAGAACCTCGCCGAGTGACATGTTGTGTACCTGGCCCCTGAAGGTCGTATAAAAAAATCTCTTACGAAATAAATTTTCTTTGGGCAAATATGCAGCAATTTATGATGACATGACTGCCATAATTTTGTTGTTGTTGCTGCAATTTGCTAGAGAAGTGCATAACTTTGGCCTTTCTTTCCCGAAATGATTCATCATTGTCTCCACAACGGCGCGAGAGAACAAAGGGAATGGGTCTACACCAACTGACTGACACAGGTTCACAGCACGTCAGCGTCCAAGTATTGGGGCTTGAAGTATGGGACCTTGGTGTGGGGGTCGCATGGGGTCGTAAGGCGTCGACCTTGTCCTCCGCGTCCCATAACCAGTGCACTTCCGCGCCCTTTGACCTCCCTGCCACGGAGCACCTAACAAGGGGCATAGTCATGCGTAGATTGTCGTCGTCGCCTTCATCATCATCATCCTCATCATCATCATCATCATCTCTGGCACAGATCCCGTCAACCTAATGATAGAATTGCGAGCAATGACGATCGTTTCAAAGTTCTACATCACAGCTTCGTATTGAGACATTTATCTCTGAAAACAATTAACTTTTGACCTGTATATCAATTAACAAACAAGAACCGTAATAATTTGTTGCACACAGTGCCTCCGGGTGATGAACTCATCCACAGAGTTGCATCCTGGCAACTGAAAGCTTTATTTGTGTTTCGATCCGATCTGTGTGTTGTCGACTAATCGCAGTTTCGTCTTGCATGTTTCCCCATCCAAATACCAACATCTCTAGCATACAATATTAAGTTTAAGGTTCTCCACACACTTTAGACCTGTACACATCATCATTATTTGGTGGAGTATTTTTTTTTAAATCCCCCTCGCCGTCTCCATTGCCACGTATCAATAGTTTTCATAAGATGCAGAACAAATGTTCGTTTGAGGAATGAAAAAAGGATTAACAAAAAAAAAAAGGGAAAGAAATAAAACAACATACAAAAAAGAAAGAACAAAAAAGGCTTGCTTAAAGACTACCATTTTCCGTTGCCATGGAGAAGTGGAAAATGTAAGCGGATCAGACAAGAGTGAAGAAGTCTTGTCTCTCAGTCGTGATCACCTGCTAACCACACTTTTATTGTCATCTTTTTTGAAAGAAATTCATACTACGAGCACATGTCATACGAGATAAATTTTTGTTACTAATTAATCACCAATTATACATCACAGAGCTGTTTCACCCCAAGTTTCCAATATTTGGTGGTCAAGCACAATGTCAGGCCTGATCTGATAACTGTCCTCGTAAAAGGACAAAGGTCACATTATACATTTTTGTGTGCCGGTGGGAAAAAAATATTTTTGCTTCAGCATAAGTGTTGGGGTTTGTTGGGGTAAGTATGATGCGTGTTGACAGCTGTTCTGTTGTTTTGTCAGACCATACAAAAAAAAAAAAGGAAAAAAATAGCTTGTGACCACACTAAGAAACCTCATTACCTCTAATTAGCGACGATGTTCGTGGACAGTCAGCGATTTCTGAGTTCTGGCTTTCAGTTGTTGTTTTTTCCACCATTTTTGTTTTGTCTTTTCTAACACACCAGGTCATCTGCAGCCTCCGACTACTACTCCAGCCTTGCTGCTTCCATCACCACGCCCACGAAGCTGGGGTCACGGCGGGCAGGGTAGGGGTGGGGTCGGGGTGGGGTAGGACACAAAAAGCAGGGTGAGAAGGTGGAGCAGGGTTAGGGTCGGGAAAACAGGGGAAAAAAAAGTTCGAGGAAGATGTTGCAAGGTCAGGCGGTGCGTGATGTACATCCCACCTACTTTACACGAGCTTTATTGATCTCTGTCCTCTTCTGGTGAGTTGATCGAGCTGTTTGTTTGTGGATGTTTGTTTGTGGAGGCTTGTTTGTGACACGGCAGACCAGGCAGTAGTTGTGGGGCTGTACATTCCGTTGAGGTCGGCTGCAGGGCAAAGAGGTATGTTAGGTCATAGTTCAGATGAAAAGTCAGGTAATATTTATTGTATGAGGCGCGTGTCTTGGTGATGTCCACCGCTTTGTCAACAATCAACAGTTGCAGGTACATGCAGTTTATGTATGTATAATATGAAACATGTCTCACTGTTTCTGTAGTTTTCAACATGGTGTCTAGTCTCTGGACCTTTTTTGTGTTACAGGATGCATGAACCGAGCACACTGTCTACAGAGGTCATAAGGTCCAACGAATTTGTCCATCAAAAATATGTTTCTGGAAATCTTCACCACCTTCTCTCAGCTTTCCTCTTATGTAACCGAGTACTCTTACTGTTCCCAGCTCAAATAAAAGAAAGAAACATCGCCTACCAATTATTTCATCCTTCTCTGCCCTCTCCTCCTCCTTCATCGGTCCAGACCTTACTACAGTCTTTTCTCGTTTCAATTTTTCGCTTTCTTCTGTTTTTTGTGGGGAGGGGTTACTCCGATGAAATTAATTCTACTAGTCCCGAAGATTACTTTCAAATGTTTTTGTGGGGAGGTGCAATCAACTCTACTAGTCCATAAGATCCAATTCATTCCATGTTTTTCTCAACACATTCATTGGTCGATGAGTGTCTGCAGTTCGTGTAGACTGGAACCCACTGGCAAAGAAATCTTGGCATAGACCTTCGATACTCCGATAAAAAGCCTTTCAAATACAGAGCATGGCGATGGGGCATCAGACAACTCTTCTTTTCGTTTCTCTTTGTCACGAGAGCTCCTCGCGTGATGACGTCAGTAGACAACTTCCTGTCTCCTCCTGTGTATGTGCTTGCCATGCGTATGGGCACAAACAGTTTTTCTGGAGAGTTGATTTTAAAAAAATGAAGAAGGTCACACAAAAAAATTAATGTTTCTTGCTTGTCATCGTGAGACCCATTACACTGTCAGTCAGAAGTTGCGTCCCCTTCCTTGTCCTCCCCACCTCGTCTCTCCCTCCTCCACCACGTGTCCAGCATCGTCAATATTCTTTCTTATATTTAATAGAGTTTTACTTTATTTGTAACATTTTGGGATTGTTGGGGTAGTTTGTATTTTTCCTATTTTGCTTCCTGTTTGTTTTTTGTTTGTTTTTTTGTTTTGTTTTTTTTTTTT
>SRHC01003888.1:0-47145 GCA_004794325.1 Pomacea maculata
TGCAACGGAAACGATGACGGTGCAGATCCCCGGACAGGCCCCCAGATGTTACGACCGTGGCGGTAACTTGGCTCGTTTAAAGATCTGAAAATCTGCGGTGTCACACTTTCCCGTACAAAGTCACTTCAGTCATCCGTTGAACAGAAGATAAAACACGTATACAGCGGCTCACACTGTAATATTTCTCAGTATTATTTCAATGTTCAACAACTCAACGTTATAATCACATAATCAGCGGACTGCCACACAGGCTACTTATATCCTCTTACTTCCAACTCACACAGAGTACTACTAACAACTCACACAGAGTACTACTAACAACTCAGAAAAATCGAATAACGACCACCTAGGTCTACCCCAGCTTTTTATAGATCCTTTCAAAAATGCTAAAAATGCAAAATAAAAAAAATATTAAAAAATTAAGACGCAGTACGCCCTGGCCTTGACATCGCCACTTCCTGCCAAGGCCCCGTCAAACTAAAAATACTCAATTTCGTAACAGACAGCATAGGAGGGATGGAAGAATAAACAATACCGAAAACTAGAAGACAAATATTGAAAACGCAAAAAGGTAACCAAGTAATAAGAAGTGAGAAAATATTGATTCTGCAGAGGAAGACGAAAAAGGAAGTAGCGACAGGCGGTAAAGAAGGGAAAAGACTAGCACTGTGTTAGGAGTAAAGCTCATTGAAGAGATATGTTTTCAGTGCAGATTAGGAGGATTCAATTGTAGGAAGATGGCGGATGTGAAAAGGGAGAGATTTCCGTTGTTTTGCTTTACAGTAACTAAAACTCTTGTGACAATGTGTTACTCTGATGACAGGAATAGTTCTGATACGGTCATTAGACAAAAAGCATGGTTAACTGGCTGGGAGGTAGGGGAATTGAGTTTCAAAGAAATAATCAGGGCTGGACCCTGCAAAGAAGTAAAAATACAGAATACAGTTTGTACTGGATGCAAGATCCAGTGTGTAGCCAGTGTAGAAAACGAAGAAGAGTAATGACGGGGTCTCGTTTCCTAACGCTAAGCACTAGACGTGCACGGGAGTGTTGTACATTCTGGACTTATGAATTGGGTATGAAGGGTAGCCTGCGAGAAAGTAGTTGCAGTAAAAGAACAAACGAGTAGACAAGAGTGTTGGTAGCGCGCGCAGACAGAATGTGACGGATGGCGCTGATCTTGCGTAGTTCATAATAGACAGACTGACAGACAGCTGTGACTTTTCTATCATAACGACGTAAAGGTTTTGGTTTCTTCCACTTTTTTGAGACTGGGCAGACTGACGAGAGAAGGGTGATTTCTTTTTCTAGAGCTCCAGTCATCGACGTCGCTAATAGAGGCTTCTACAGTGATAGTATCAAAGTGAGACAGCATGCGGAGTGCAACAGTACAGTGGAATGTCGTAAGCATAGGATTGATGAGACGATAAACGTGGTTTTTGTGTAGAAAATGAACAAAACTGGGCCAAAAACTGAGCCTTCGGGAAGCCCACAGGAAAGTGTAGCATGGTAAAATGTTGAACCATCATTGAACACAGTTTGGGTCCTAAGCGAGATGGGAGTTGAACCAAGCTAGTGCAGGTCCAAAAGTTCCGTACAGGATGTGGAGTCAAAGGCAGATAATCTGTCTGCAGTTAATTTAGTTAGAGTAGTGTTGTGCCTTCGATACCAATTGGCACACAGCTTAATTATTTGCTGACGGTGAAATATTTTATTCTTATGTGTACCATCCTATTTCAAAATCCTTCATAAAACCCAATTATTAAGAATGGGGTTGATTACCTTCTTCAGCGTTTCCTTTAGAATTTGTATCTGCCCCATGGTTAGCTTGTCTTTCAAGTCTTTGAAATTGTCGGGATCAAGGGTTTTGAGTAGATTCAAGTTCATAAGGTCTTCATTCAAGAGAAAAGACAGGATCTTTGGACTCATTCCTTCAAGGCGTTTCTTTAGCTCTGAAAATGACCATTCATTGGCAAGCCTTGACGAGAACAGATATAAAGTGGCATACAAAAATGTATTTAATGCTGCTTAGAAATTAATACAGTGGAACCTCGGTTAACGAACTTAATCCGTTCTGGAAAACTGTTCGTTATCCGAAATGTTCGTTATCCGAAACAATTTTTTCCATAAGAAATAAAGGAAATAGATTTAATTGGTTCCCAGCCCCTGTTGACTTGCTAATATTTGAAAGTTACAGGCTATATAGGTATTTGTTTTAATGAGAACAGTTATAATGCAATATAAATGGAGTTAAATAAACATAAAAACATTAACGAAAGCATTTAAACATCAGAAAACTTGCCATTTTGACGGCGTGAGTGGAAACAGGTGTGGGGAGGAATGGGTGGAATTACTGCTTTGATTCCCCCTCCATGAGCACGTGACATTATAAAATCGGGGGTGACTTCCCCTTTCTTTAGCTTTGAGGTTAAAGGAAAAAACTTGTCCAGTGTCTGTTCCTTCTGTCTTTTTTGTAAAACTCTGCGGTAATACGACATCACATATCCGACAGACGCATGCCACCTTCATACTTTGAAATAATTTCCTTTTTCAATTCATTTGTTGGCCGCTTCCTTGTCATTACCTCACTACTATTAATTGCTCTTAATCTTCTTTGGAGCCAGGATTGAGGATTATCTTATTAAAATAAAGCACAACAATCACTAAATAAGAAGGATGCACATAGATAAGGAACGACCGATCGTAACTGAGTCTCGAGCGCGAATGATGAAATGCTGGTCGGTCACGTGTGGTTCACGTGGCTGTTCGTTATCCGAAATTTTGTTCGCTATCCGAGACAAACTTTTAACGAAATTTTTGTTCGTTAGCCGAAATATTCGCTATCCGAGGCGTTCGCTAACCGAGGTTCCACTGTATTTCTATTTGCCCACTATACCCCTGTAGTATTTATAAATATCATGCACTACAGTTCTATCATGTACTAGTCATCAATCCAAAAGATATCATTACAACCACAAATGTTATTGTTGATCCTACAGACATTTCTTATTTTTTAAAGGAAAGACGTCTGATATATTTTAATCAGTGATAATTATAACAAATGCAGCGAAAGCTTTATTTAATGGAATGTTTTCCACATAAGTGTATTCAAAAGTGATATCCGCATATTCAAAAGTTTCTGCAAAATGTGAAAAAAAACAAATTAGGATGTGAAGAGTATAATTTTTGTATGTTTAGAATAACAGAAGAACTTCCTAATACTATTATCTCTATGTCTCTTTAACTTGTTTTTTTCTTCTAAATTTGTTGACAGCTGAAGCCTGTTTCTTTGGGATTTCTTTTTTTTTCTTTCTTTTATAAACTAATCGTGGAATTAACAAGAATACATAGATGTTTGGTGTGATTCTTAAAAGTTATATATCAACGTCTTTTTACGTCAAATTCCTTTAGAGTTAAACTTTTACACTCAGAAGCTCTTGGCTTAGTAAAAGCTGTTAAAACTCATTTGCCTTTTCCAACGAACAGCTAGCTCATTAAACACTCAAACTCACTAGTTTCTTCTTCAGTCATTGAGATCTGAAACAGACATAAAATGACATTTAATATTGTGTATTTTACCTGATGGAATTTTACTATTGTAAAAAAATCGTAAATTTTATATTGTAATATGATTCATTCGTAACTGACTATTGTCTAGGGTGCGGGGGCAACTCATTAATCCGCCAGCTCCAGGCTCCCAAACTAGGCAACCACCAATTTCAGTAAATCAACTTTTCTGATAGAACTGTATAACAAGTGAATAATAATAACAACGTCAATTTTGGAGGACAAACAAAAAACGTCAATTACAGGAAAGTCTTAACCCATGAAGGTACATGATTAAACAGACACATATGTGTCTCGTCGAAGGCCGCGACCTACAGAGACGATTTTGAACAATTAAAAGGTAACCAAAAGGTAACCAAGTAATAAGAAGTGAGAAAATATTGATTCTGCAGAGGAAGACGAAAAAGGAAGTAGCGATAGGCGGTAAAGAAGGGGAAAGACTAGCACTGTGTTAGGAGTAATGCTCATTGAAGAGGTATGTTTTCAGTGCAGATTAGGAGGATTCAATTGTAGGAAGATGGCGGATTTCCGTTGTTTTGCTTTACAGTAACTAAACTCTTGTGACAATGTGTTACTCTGATGACAGGAATAGTTCTGATACGGTCATCAGACAAAGAGCGTGGTTGACTGGATGGGACGTAGGGGAAATGGGTTTGAAAGAAATAATCAGGGCAGGACCCTGAAAAGAAGTAAAAAGTACAGCACATAGTTTGGATTCAAGAACAGATGTGTAACCAGTATAGAAAATGAAGGAGAGGAGTGTTGTACATTCTGGACTTATGAATTGGGTATGAAGGGTATCCTGCGAGAAAGTAGTTGCAGTAATCAAGTCTAGAAAGAAAAAACGCGTAGACAAGAGTGTTGGTAGCGCGAGTAGACAGAATGTGACGGATGGCGCTGATCTTGCGTAGTTCATAATAGACTGACAGGCAGCTGTAACTTGTCGATCATAATAGACAAGTATAATATATAATAAAATATAATAACAGGGTGTGGAGTTTTTGAAGGAACAGAGAGTGATCAATAGTCTAGTGCAGTAGACAGGTCCAGTAGAGTTACAAAATTATCATCACTGTCAAAGACAGATAATCTGTCTGCAGTTACTTTAGTTAGAGTAGTGTTGTGCCGACGACACGAATTGGCACACAGCTTAATTATTTGCTGGCAGTATAATATTTTATTCTTATGTATACTAATCTGTATTATTAAGAATAGGGTTGATTACCTCATAGCACTTGTCCCGTAGAATTTTGATCTGCCCCATGGTTAGCTTGTTTTTCAAGCCAGCGAAATCCTTTTCCTTAAGTTTTTGTAGTAGATTCAAGTTCATGAGGTCTTCATTCAAGAGAAGAGACAGGATCTTTGGACTCATTCCTTCAAGGTGTTTCTTTAGTGCTGAAAATGACCATTCGTTGGCAAGCCTTGATGAGAATAGGCATAAAGTGGCATCCAACAATATATGTAATGCTGCATATAAATTAATATTTTTAGTTGACCACTATACCACTGTAGTATTTACGAATGCCGTGCACTACAGTTCTCTCATGTACTCGTCATCAGTCTAAGAGATATTACAACCACAAATGTTATTGTTTATCCTACAGACATTTCTTATTGTTAAAAGAAAAGTTTCTGTCATATATTATATTTTAATCAGTGATAATAAGAAAAAATGCAGTGAAAGTTTTATTCAGTGGAATGTTTTGCACATGTCTTCAAAACTGATATTAACATATATAAAAGCTTCTGCAAAATGTAAAAAAAAAGAACAAATGAGGATGTGATGTGTATTTTGTATGTTCAGAATAACAGAAGAACTTCATAAACCCATTATTTCTATCTCTCTCTTTAACATCTTGTTTTTTCTTTCTTAATTTGTTGACAGCTGAAACCTATTTCTTTGGAATTTGTTTTTGTTTTCTTATATAAAGAAACCGTGGATATATAGATATGTGTGATGTGATTTTAAAACTGATTTCTACGACATGACAACGTCTTTTACTTCAAATTCCTTTAAAATTAAATTTTTACACTCAGAAGCCCTTGGCTTAGTAAAAGCTATTAAATTCCATTTGCCTTTTCCAACAAATAGCTCATTAAACACTCAAACTCACTACTTTCTTCTTCAGTCCTTGCTTTCTGAAATTGACATAAAAAAACAGTTAATATTATACATTTTTAGTAGTGAAAGTTTACTAGTATAAAATATCGTAAATTTTCTATTGTAATGAGATTAATCCGTCACTCACTATTGTCTAGGATAGGGGGCAACTGATTAATCTGCCAGTTCCAGTCCCCCAACGTAAGCAGCCACCAATTTCAGTAAAGAA
The DNA here is from genome assembly GCA_004794325.1 of Pomacea maculata. Lineage (NCBI taxonomy): Eukaryota > Metazoa > Mollusca > Gastropoda > Architaenioglossa > Ampullariidae > Pomacea > Pomacea maculata. The sequence goes on from SRHC01003888.1 coordinate 5,898, forward strand.
ACTTTTGTTATAGCAACTGTATATTAAGTGAATAATAATAGTAATAATAACGTTAGTTTTGGAGGCCAGACAAGATACGTCCATTACGGGAAAGACTGAACTCAAGGAAGTACATGATTAAAGAGACACGTATGCTTCTCTTCAGAGGCCCGCAGCCTGTTGGGGCGATTTTGAACAATTATGCATGCATGCGACCTTTACCCTAAGCCGAGGGTAGACCACTTTTGATTTGATGTTTGGCATTCTTCTACCATTTGGTACACCATTCACAACATTGCCAGTTATTCCTACATTGAAAGTCTGCATTACTTGTACTGAAGTAACAGTTTTTCACAACCACGAGAAACGCAGACTGTCAGCGTCCAAATAATCCGAACTGTCGCTCATTCTCTCTCTCTGATTTGCAAAAAGAAAATACAAAAGTTTGACGATAATGTATTCTATCACATGTCGCTTTGTTTAATGCAGACCATCAACAATATTAATTCCTTCTCTTACTTTATTGTTCGGTTGAGGGCGGCTAGACAGGAATGTACTTCGGTGGTGCATATTCCAGATAAACCCTGCATTAGAAAGACATTAGCTTGAATTCATTGTGAAAGAAAACAATAACTCATCGTCACTACACTAAACTATATGACACTCGTGTATCTTAATAAGGACGTAGTAGACTTCGGACGCGGTATCAGCTATTGATTTCTAAGTCGATTAAATAAAAGTCCTCAAAAAATTACTGGAATATTGCTTCGTTAAGAGACGGTAGTGTCAATCGCTATAGTTCATTAATATTGATGTTCTCACATACTCTTGAAACATATTACATTTTTTTTTTTGAGAATAAGCCTCGAGAAATGAACGTGGACACACTACAGTCCATTAGAAGTCTATTCCTTGTGAAATACAATGACAGAAAATAAGGTTGTTCAAATGAAGTTACTTACAGGCGACAAACGCCAAGATACTGAGAGAAAGAATGATTGCTGCAATGACTGTCAACGTGTCTCCTTTACGTTCCTCTTCTTTTGAGGTGCAGTTATCCTCTTTTTTGAAACACTCTGCAAACCTTTATTCAACACGTGACAAATTCCATTAAGGTAGTGTAAATGATGCAAGTACTAAAAAAAATCTCTCCATATAACTTCGCCATGATATAGCCTCGGTTGCTGACATGGCGTAAAACTACAACTAAGTTTATGACTGGTTCCAGATAACAAATTTTGTTCAAATAGTAGTGAAAAAATCCTTTTCATTCGCTATTTGCCAGAAGACAACAACATTTTTATCTGCGACAGAAATGGTTTGAGATGTTTCACTAATCCTTAGTTTTAACTCTTCAAAGTCTATTTTATAGGGACTAAAGTATGTGCCTGTTAATAATTTTTATTCAATTTTTGGGAGGACATCTTGCCTATAGCAATATCACATATTGTTGATTACATGCATGTCAATAGTGGGTGGCTGTACAAGATCAACATTTCAGTGATGATTGAGGTTTCTACTTAATAGTAAACAATATAACGGCATTCAATATTATATCACGTTGTTATTGTGTCCTCATTTTGAGGCATTCTGTTATGTAGAGGGCAACATTAGTAGCTACTTCTCCCTTAATACACAAAAGGTGAACCTTAGAGGGTAAGGGGAGTTTAGGATAAAAGAGTGGGATACATCTATTACGTAGGATTGCATATTTAGGACATATTAAAAATGGCACGTCTTCTACGCTTTGACTATCACAGTGTTTACAGTAAGGTTTATGACTGGTTTGATGATAACGAATGATTCCATTAAGTGGTAATCAGTTGCTCTTTTTGACACAAACTAAAAAGGACATCAAGCAGAAATATTAATTTGGAATTATACCAACTAATATTTAATTTCTTTTATAGGAACAATTCGATATTTGTGGTGTATAGTTACGAAACAAAAAAACAGAGTATCTCAAGCGATTAAATTTTCATAAATTTGAGCTTCACTTCTTATGATTAATCAGTCTGGTAGAAATCGATTTTCAAGTCACCTACCTTGGCTCTATAACACTGTAGACCACCCAGCTTACTGCAAGGATCATAGGACGACGAAAAATAATAAAAGATGACTGTGAACATCCGTTTATTTTCCTGTTAGCACGTACAGCCTTCCAATGTATATCTGAAAACGTGCAGGCACACCCACACGAGCATACGCACATATCTATGTTGATCTTTTTTTGTGTTGTACTTGCTAAATGTAACTTTTTCCTGTCGTCGTCGTCGTCGTCTCAAATTTTAACAATAATCTACATTTTAAAACAAAGCTAGCATATTTTAATTTTTGCAGCCACTCGAAAATGAGAACCTAAGCTTTTGAGAACTAGCCAGGATTATTCTCTCGGGTCATCAATACATTTGAAACTCTATTCATTCGTATTATCTTCCTACTTAAGATTATCAAATATACCGAATCATATGGCAGAAGTCAGGGCCGCTGAAATGGGAATTTTCTCAAAATTTCTCTCTTTAGCTATACAGTGCATTTTATACTTACACAATTCATTGTATAGCTATACAATTTATTATGTACGTATTAAACACATTCTATATTTATAAAATTGAATTCTAAAAGAAGGCATTCTGTAGCTATACAATTCATTCTATACCTATAGAATTCAGTCTATAGCTTGAGAGAGAGAGAAAAAACTGTAAAAACCAAAATTTTTATTTGATTATACTCAGAAGTTGTTATCTAATTCCTTTTATATATACAATTCCATTCTGTACATACAAAATGTTTCTAGCTATAAAATTCAATTGTATACCTATAGACAGAATTCTGTCACTACAGAGTTGAAATGTATACGGCTCATTTGCGTTTGAGGCAAGAAGATCAAAGATCAATGTAGAAAAATTCTTTGGTTTTTATCGAGTTTTTCTCTCGCTAGCCATAAAATGCAATCTGTAAGTATAGAATGAAATGTAGAGCTATAGAATGCAATCTATAAGTATAAAATGCATTGCAGAAAACTAGATAAAATTCCCCTTTTGGTGCCCCATACAGAAAGTGGTATACTTGCCCAAAACAAAAACTAGCAAAGCTGGAGACAATGTGTGTGACAAGGTGTATATACAGCGCCTCCAGTCATCCTTGCAAGGGCAGCTAAACAAGGTATCTCCCCATATGTAGTTTGCAAACCCCAGAACGCCAAAGGTGAGTATGGCGGCTTGTCTGCTGATCCAAGAAGTAAAGTCGTTGAACTCACCCATCGTTTTCTGAATTGTATTTTGACAGCCACTTCTGTACTTGTTTCTCAAATCTGAAAGAGTGGGCAAAAAGACTCCATTTAAAAAATCTTGTTTCCTGAATGAAGCTATTCTCTACTTTATTTACAGAAAATGAAAGTCACAGAATCATTTTTATTCCGCGTTGTCTTTTTTTCTGTATTCATGTGCTTACATTACTTCCGGGAATATATACTTGCGTAGGTACATGAACGTATTCGACTGCACACATTTTAACAATAAACCAGGGAGCATGTACTTCAATCATTCATTTAAAATAAACCATTAACTTGAATGTAAATATCCCGAATATCCTGTTCGTTTTTGTTGTTTATTTTTAATGTTTTTGTTTTGTTGTTTGTTGTTACTGTTGTTTCTTTTCTCTTGCCTAGTGTTTTCCGATTGAAAGCTTTCAGTAAAACTAAAGTATATTTTGGAATCAAGACAGTTGATAAAAGATACATCAGAAAGCCAGGGCTACAGAGAGGAGCATCACACCTCAGTCACCTCTGATGCGACACTATATTGGAGAGTAGCAACAGATCATGGCGGACGCTAATGTCTCTGTGTGTTAACTTTGTTGCTTTATTTTCTGACTGGCGGGAATGTAGTGTGTAGCCAACTAAGCATAACGGACTGTACATAGCAACCGAGCAACAGGCTGTTGTATACTGGCTGGGTCAGGACTTTCTTTCCGGCGAGTTAAAATATAATGTTCAAATACAACATATTTTTGTTTAACATTAACTTGCATAGATATCTTTTTTTTACATCTGTGAATGTCTATTTTAGCCCTTATCTTGCTTTGTTGTTCAGTTCAAATCAGGAAGTGTATCATAATTAGATATCCAGAGCCAGAACAGAAATGACTGAACCCCATCATAACATTTTTTTGCTCAAAAAATCAAGTAGCATTCGATTTCTACAAGCCGAATGCAAGGGCGATATTAAAGAAAAATGAAATCGAAGAACGTGAATGTTAAATCCGTTTTTACTCTCTTTAGCGGCCTCAATTATATTAAAACTATTTAAAGTATTTAATTTTTTTAATACTTATTAATATTTCCAAATCTTTAATATTAAATGTAATATACATTTGTACTTTTGCTTGCAAATTAGCTAATATTTATGTCTTAGTGAGTTTTCAGTCAGATGTAATAGAACACAGCAAGTACATGTGTAATGAGATCGTTCAAGTAAAATTTGGTCCCAGTTCTTGTAACAGCGACATCTAGCAGAGTTTTTCTAACCGTCAATCACAAAACCAGACTGACCGCCAGAAGTAGTGGTAATATTTAACACAATTTTCTTAGTTTTCTCTGGACTTTGACAGTAGGATAACTGCATTTTACAAAATTTTTTATGCATTTCAGTATCTGTTGTGTAATTGTCACTTAAGAAAATGATAAAGTAACAAAACTCGTTTGATTTCTGTAACATCTAAAGAGATCGAGGTATATTTGAATATTAGAAAGAAAAAGGCTTAACAGCAGTTTCCAAAAAATTGTGTTCTTACCTGAAACAGCAATGAACCAAAACGAAAGGCAGACAATTCTACCCCCATCATAGGCTTATATACACGCTTTGTATGCAATTTCTGAAAAATGGTGGGATCACGTATCCCCCGTCCCTACGTTGAATAAAAGCAGTTGTGAGCGTCGATACATTACCTCTCTTACACCCCAATAACACCAAACAAAAGGCACAGCTTCCTTTACCCCCCAGTCTACGGATGTTTACAGATACGTCTTGAGAACAGTTTCTGAGAAAAGGCAAATGGTGTAATTAGGTCTGCAGCTAAAAAAACAGCAGTTGCATGCTATGTTTCTTTATAATTCTACAACTACAAATAAGAATGCTGACGAAAACATTTCTTCATCTGTTTTGTTATCTATGTTCATACCAACGCCATTCATTTAAATATAATGTGAAAAAGTTCTTTCTTGCAATTATAATACGCTGGCTTAAGTTATAAAATGTTTAAGCTAAGTATAATGTCGACTGGTTAAATGGACATTAAGTAATGCTTTTTTTATCTAAGAATTGTAGTAGCAATCTATGAACATTAAGTATAGATGCCCATAATCTGCATTTGCATATTGTAATATGTGCCTTAAATGAAATAGTCAAAAGTAATGATGCTTAAACTGTGGGAGAATCTCTGTTTTTGCTTTTGCTTTTGCAAACATTTTCCTAACTCTTTACTAGTTTTCACCTCTTAAGTATGAGTCAAGATGAATTTCTTACAATGACTTGATTTTAAGATATGCCAAATGTAATTCCGCAATGAGGTTTTATACTAGTGTCTTCCGTTTAAATGTCTGCCCACAGCATAATTACAAGGTCACATAGTCGAAATTTCTCAACTGAAGGTATGAAGAAACATTATATTTACGAGAAACATGAACTTACGAATGTGCACACATGTGGAACAGCAAATTATATAGTATGGTGACACACAAATGTAGGAGTTATGTACACACTGTGTAATATAATCTTAAGACTCACTTGTTTAAACTTTTTTGAAGTTTTCATTTGACCTGCAGTTTGGTGGCTGCTGGGATCACCGCGAATTGAGCGCATCTTTGTGATGCGGATACTAGCGCGCTATAAAACTACATCATCATCATCATCATATATATACATTAGAGAATGCGAATTATAGAAGTTAGAGAAGATGTAAGATATATGTACACTACTGTAATACATGAATATTGGGCAAGGTAGATTATAAAGGCTGGTGACAAAATGTACAGGTTGACAACATACAAATGAAAGAAATGTGAACACAATGCACACAAGGAAGGCACGACCTTTGACCTCACAGGCGATTTGTGTTGCGGGTGGAAGAAAGAAGCCCACCACCTAGGGGCGATCATTCGAGCTTGTCAACATTATTCTAAACGCCGCACAGTATCACCTAGCGGTGCAGTAAACAATCAGTAAAAGCTTCCATTGCCACCAAGATTTTTTTATTATCTGTGGCGTGCTCCATAGCACGCAGCAAACCGAGCGAATCGAGTGGTTAGTGAAGCTAGCGACCCCTGTGCAACGCAGATCTCGCCGGATGACGTAGGACCTCCCAAGGCCGCTAACTTTGCTATGCTAATCATTACCATCATCACTGGTACTGCAGGTACTGACTATGACTCTGCTTGCAGTACTGCAAACACCTCCGCATGTCCTCACTTGCCCTCATCCTTTTGCTTTCTTTATCATCTCTTTCATCCAATCACCCCTTCCTCGCTTTCTTTTCATGAACAATAACCCATTAGATATGCCTCAAAATAGCTGACATCACTACAACCTACTGTACATCCTCGTCATTGCTGCTGTTACTGAAATTATTATGATGAAGATATCTGTAATGAAGCTTCCATCATTGAATAGAGGGGTTCCCGTGTAGTTTGATAGTTATGAAAGACAACATATTCATTGGTTTAATGGAGGAGAATAGATATCATTTAGACACTGTATGCATCATGTGTGATTAAAACAACGCTTTTGAGAAAGAAATCAACTCCCATGACACTGCTCTTTTGCAATATCAATATCTATTACATTGTGTGTACGTGTGTGCGCGCTCTATGTCTTGTAATATGTTACTTTCAGCAATTAAATGAGTGGCCCCTATCCTTAGGGAGATCATATGAACAGAAATGCAACTCACATGAGGCGTAGAGGAATTTGAGATTGATGGTCTGGTGTAATGTTATACGACATGGATAGGTAAGGTAACATTCCATGCTGACTTAGATAATAATGTTAGTTTTGTTAGCTAGTTATTATAGCAACTAGGCGGATAGGCATCCTGACTGGCCGTTACTTCGGAAAAGTTAGGTAGGTACTCCTTAGAACACATTAGAAAAAGCAGTTGTGTCCCATTTTCTCTTCTCATATTTCACTACAAATACTAATATATAGTTCACATAGGTAGAACGACATTCAGTATGCTGTAAGTATGTAGGAACACTGATCTGCGAGTGGAAGTGCGCGTGAGAGTGAGAAATTTGCGTGTGTGTGTGTGTGTTAGGGACCTTTTGATGGTGCAAGAGCAGGCCATAATATTATTCAGATGATTTATAATACTTCATCTTGTCCTATTATTTTTATATATTACAATCTTATTTTTAAAAGTGCTTTTAATTAATTAAGTTAATTTCTATCACTTTATAAATATATTTAGAAGGAAAAAGGAAATAAAAAGGAAAGAATACTTTTATTTTTTAAGTATACATTACTTTGTTATATATATATATTGATCGAAATTACATGTGTCTGTTAATCTATGTTATTTTATTTTAATTACTTTTACATTGAGTGGAAGGGGGAGGTGGTTAAAAATGAAAAGTAACTATTTGATATTTGCTTGGGACACTAAAATCTTCTTAGTGATCCCAAATTTTGTCTTAATGATGATGAGAGAAATAGTATACATAAACACTATTTCAAGCAAAACGTAATACTCCAAAATATTTTGTGTGTAATACAGTTATTCCCTTCCCATTTTGATGAAAAACCTGCTATTTTTTTCATTAACTTCTTTCAAAAAGCAAAACAATTTTTCAACATTAATGTACAAAAGACAAAAAATATCGGGACATAAAAAACTTTAAACTGCATATTTAGTTTTATAATGTTGAAATTTTTCGTGAAAGTCACTTTGCTCTACTCTCAAAATACGACAGCTGTTGGATGCTGTAGAGATAAATATGTCCTATGCAAAAACAAGTATATTTTCTACTGTCTTTATCCGGATTTAAAGGCCAAGTGTGTTTATTGTTTTCTAAAGCAATTTTCTTACAAAATGTGACAATTGTCTCATGTTCATTCATTATGTCACAAACAGTTCCAACTTGGAAAGTCATCGGAAATTACAACATTCTGCTCAGGTTTTATAAATGTAAACTAGGAATCTGATCCTGATCCAAGTTCAGCAACACTTCCCCCAAGGTTGGCAGAAATGTCACAAAATAAACCACATTTAGAACAAACATTCGATTAATTAGCATTAAAATAATTATTCACATAAGTGCTTCTGTATATTTGTGTCAGTCTGTCCACTGCCTTCACATTACTTGCTGTAGCCGCCATTGTGACTGCATCTCTTTATCCACCAAGCTGTCGGCTATCATAATATTGACACTGCTATTTCATATACCACTGGATTCAGGGACAAATGCTCTTTCACGCTCACCTACTGAAGCACCTGGTATTTTGAAAGTGCTTGGAGCTACGTTATTTCAAAGTTAGCGGATATTTTTAATCTTTTATTGTGCTTTAAAACTGTTAAATTTGATTAAAAGTTACACGGGCATTTCCGCCAATATTCTCTCATTTAATTTACTACGCATGCATTAATATCCCTGTCGATTTTCGTGCAGGGTATCATTTATCCTCACAAAATACAAATCATTCTCCCCGTCACATCAGAGAAAGATATACTCTGAACACATGACGGAAAGTTGATCTCCATTGTGATTTAAATGTGATACTTCTGCTTCTAATAGTTAATGAAATATTTTGAATTGAAAAGTGATTTTGTGCGATCGCCTGCTTCATACCAGGTTGTGTGGCGTACCTATTACAGGAATGATGTATGAGACCTTTTTAAGGCGTGTGTCTCTCCCTCACTTCCTCTCCTTCCTTGATGAAACCTTCTGAAATGACGTTTGATATCAAAATGTGGTTATTAGATTGATTGTGAACATTTTGCTTTAAGCTTCAGGGCCAGCATAAACAGCGGGTGATGTCTCCTGGGTTAGGGTTAGGGTTAATGGGTGGAGAAAATCAAAGGGAAAGGAGGTTGGCAAGCCTTCTTATCCGTTCCCTCCCATCGCGTCAGGTAAAGGTGAGATAAACACGGTGGAGGTGCTGTTCTTCCCGCCATTCAGACGTTGATTACTTTTTTTTGTCTCATGATAACTTCTGAAATTTCGATGTTGTTCAAATTGTCTCTGTGAAGTAGAAGCATGTAAAAAGTTGTCTGAGTAGCAGATCACCCACACACACACATACACACACACACTTATTGATTCACCAGTAGCAGCTTATAACTGCTAGCAAAGACATGCTCTAGAGAAAAAGACACAAAATAAAACATAATCTTCTACCTTATGGGCAGCAAACAGTGTACCGTTACTAATTTTAGTCAATATCATCTAGAAGAAGTTAATCTGCTTCGATATCACCCATAACCACAAACAAAAGCACACGACACTGATTTGTTTATAAAAATACATTGTTTTGCAAGAAAGTTAAATTAAAGCCAAATAATATTTGCGTTTGCAGCAAGGAAGATAAGAATAATTTTTTCACAAATCAGAGATAAAGCAAACTAGGTACTACATTGTTCATGTTCACAAGTTCGTGAAATGGTCATGGCACAGCTATGTCATGGGAAGCAACTCTGAAAATCTTAGCATAGACCCAGCCTTAACGTGTTGCTTTCCCTTTTAATGATTGTTAAGGCGTTCACTTTTTAGATACACTTGAGTCCGCAAGGATGATGCTAATGATGATTAACAACAGCAGCAACAACAAAAAAAAAGAAACAATAAGCAAAATCGCTTTTCCTTTTGAATGAGTTTCTATATTCTGCGACCATTATCATGTAACTAGCACTTTTTCTGACTTTCTGTAACTTTTGTGGGTGATCATTATTCCTAAGTTGTAATTTCCTGCCAGGGTTAATGCAGTTGGACACATACATTTAAATATTTGTTAAAGCAACGTCACTTCTTTTAGAAGATCGAGGAGACTGGTGACAGTTGGGTTAGTAGCTGTTAATTGTAGGTATGTAGTTGCTAGACCTTCATCCCTTGAAGCTTGTGGTTTCTGTTTGTGGTCGACATTTAAGAAGAACGTTCATTTTGTAAGCTGCTGTTCTATTGAGCATGTCTCTTGTGGCAAGTTTAAACTTTCAGCTTTGACAAAGTTGACGTATGAATTTTCTTCAAAAAAAAGTACTAATTCCTAAAAAACAGATAATATATGCTAAATTTAATTATTGTAACGCCTTCAAAAATTATATTTTGTGACACAATTTTACTTTCTAAGTAGACAAACTTGCGGAAGCATCAGAAGCAGGACCGTCATCAGAAGTATCGGGGCGATCATCAGAAGCAGGAACATTAAGAGTATCAGGGTGAGCACTTGAAGCAGGAACATCGTCAGGAGTATCAGGATGAGCACTTGAAGCAGGAACATCATCAGGAGTATCAGGATGAGCACTTGAAGCAGGAACATCATCAGGAGTATCAGGATGAGCACTTGAAGCAGGAACATCATCAGGAGTAGCAGAAGCAGGAGAACGATGAGTAGTAACGCCAGTAGATGCAGCACCAGATACTCCACCAAATTCAGAATTAGGAGCTATCTGATAAATTGTATCAAACGGTAAAATAGCTCAATATGAATTTGATTCAGTAAAAAAAATTAAAATGGTTCAACAAAAGATTGTAACAAAGAAATACTTTGATTAAATTACGAAAATGCCTAATAGTTCACTTACCTTTTTTCTGGGAAGAGTGTTTTCAAAGCGCTTCTTCTACTGACAAACAATGGATTTAAGAGAGACGAAATTTCATATATCTCCAATTTTTGTTTCTTTTCTTTTCAAGTGTAGTTATTGTATGTGACGAATGAAGTGACTTGCTAAAGATATATATTCCTTCAGTAACATACTGGACAAATAAAGGCTCCGATGCTTCTTAAAATCTTAAGAAGTTAAAATGAAAAGGTTTTTTTTTAAGGACTAATCGCTTCAGCGGTGAACTTTGAAATCCATGTAGATATTATAGTTTCTAACCCTTAATAAAATTGTATAAACTATGTAAAGTGTTTAACACTGCTTGTGATAAAGTTCGTACAAAATTTAGATAAGAAAGTCAATACATCGCATCTAAATCTAAAGAAACCATACATGTCCTAGAGGTCATAGAGAAGTTGGAAAGTGTTAGCAAAGATGTGTGCCGCCTGACAAGATTTAAGACTATATTTTTCTGTCCATGTTTCTTTTTTGTACTTTAATACGCGGTGTTTCGCTAGGTTTTGAGAGGGACAGTAACCAGATGGACTGTTACATTTGTCTTTTATTAATGTTAGAGCTTCAAAACAGACATTTCACTTTCAAGATAAAAGTTTGTTTTCATGAAATGTTTGTTGAATAATTGAGAACGTTTTTAAAAAATCTCAGATTTCTGTAGTGCTTCTTTTTAATCTCTCTGAAAACCTCTGCAGAGTGTGCTACTGACAATTTTCTCGTTACATTTATGGCTTTCTGTACATTTTTTCAGTCATATTAAGAATAAATCTCGAAATTACAATGTTGTCAAAATTTGCATAATAAAGGGATACCAAACGTTCTCTGAGATTTTTTTTTTTTTTTGTTTTTGTTTTTGTTTTCGCTCTTTGATATTCACAGGTAGTATCTTATACTTATGTAATTGATAAAATAAAGATGTAATTAAGCACGCTCTTGACCTGAATATACTAGTAAAACATTCTACACCCTCATGATTGTAAAAACATACAAATTGGTGTAGCAAAACCATATACAACAATGAAATAATTTGACTAAAAGTGAAACAGAAGTTATGCATACTTAGGGCACTCTATTATTGCTAGACAGTAATACTTTAAGTAATACTTTAAGATTTTTGTGGTATTTGTTATTTGCTAGATTTGCAGCGGTCTGGTGGAGTTATTACATTGTTTCAACGACTTCAGTCAACTCGATGCTTCCAAAATGTATAATACGCAACAATAATGAAGACGCCTCACCTCAGTTATTCTGTGGAAAACGTTTAAAAATTACATCCTAGAAATACGATATTATTATTAGTAGTAGTAACATCTGGCCTAAAATTAGTTTGGTTTTAAAGGCTTATTATTATTTGCAAAAGTCAATTACGCATGAGAAATGTCATTGCTTACCTGCTGCCCATAATGTTCCCTAACAATTTCCATCTGGCCTAAGGTTAGTTTGGTTTCAAGTGTCTTAAGACGGGATTCTTTAAGCTTCTTAAGATGGTAACCCTCCAAAAGATCTTCTTCTTCCAGTATTATCAACGTCTGTCCTGTTAGTCTCCCATCATTCATCAGCTTCTAAAAAATTTTTGAACGTTGAAGATTTTTAATATTTAAACCTAAATGAACTGAATTGAAAAAGCAAATATTTAAAATAGTAAAAACATTTTAATGTGATGCAAAATAAATTCCCAGACAATACTTTTAGTGTGAAAAGAACGATTTTTCAATCAAAATTGTGATAATAATGCGCTTAGTATTTACAAATTACATAAAAATACAATATACAGTAATAATAAATAAAATTCATTTAAAGTAAAAGTTATGCAAATTACCGTTAGGTTACTCTGTTCAGCATCTTCAGCATTTTGTGCTGCTCCCTAAATTTAAAAAAAGTATAATTTAAAATCGCTTATATATTTTATTCTAAAAGTACTGCTAATAAAAGTTAATGATACAATGATGTTGTAGCAAAGGAATCGCAATTGGGATTTTTCAAGCAAAACTATATATGTAGAAGAAATTATATATAAAGAATGAAATAAAACGTAGCAAAAAGGTTACATGTTGCTTACTTAACAATAAAGACTTACGAAATGACAATGACTTGTTTAAGGTGCAATACAAAAGCTAATGATAGATAACGATTATTAGAAACTTTAATAGCAATGTGTTTTGATCTAGCCCAGTGATGCCCAACCTTTTTCGGCCTGCGGGCCATATCCATTTCGGACAGCCGTGTCACGGGCCACTTCACCGCAAAAATACAAAAAAGAAAAAAAAATAGAGCAGATACCATTTTTTATTAGAAACAAGTTGTACTTACCATTAATTATGTAGTAATTAGTGGGATATTTGAAGTTGTTTTCCCGAAACCAACTTCTGAATGTCCGGCCTCATCGTAGAGACACAAGTCGGAGCACTGAATCGAAATGTTCGTCCATCGAAAAAAAGATTGGGAAACGCCCCTACGTGGGGATAAATACTTCTTCTTCCCTTTTTCCGGTTTTTTTTTCGGTTTTTTTTTTTTTTTTATTATTACTAACATGCCGATTTCCTGCACTGTGGGCAGAAGTTTCGCGGGCCGGATATGGCCCGCGGGCCGTAGGTTGGACATCCCTGATCTAGCCAAAAGGAACCAGTTGAAATATAATCGCATGTATCCCAGATATTACTTGTGCTCCATTTTCCATTAAAACTAGGACTTATTGTGTTTAAATGGAGAGTTATTTCCCTTTGCCCAACAGACTTGGAGGATCGTCTCTCATTGATTTTTAGCAGAACTGTATGAAACGGTTCTTCTGGTGCAAACTGTTTCGATTTTTTTGTGTGCTGAATTCCACTCTGGCTTCGGTAGTGACTTTTAGCTGCAGTGAATAAACTATGTTACGATCACCTTTTTGCTTAATATGTTAACATTTCTTAACATTCTCAAAACTTTCTCAATATATTTCCAATCTTTTTCTTTTTATTACTTGCTGGGTTGGAGTCGTCTGGTGTTATTACCGTTAAATCTACTTTCTGCCGTAGCTGCAGAATGCATCGAGTCTTAGCATTGTTCTAGAATTTTGAAACTATGGTGTGAGTCGTGTTCAGCACAAAGAGCTGTCTATGAAATTATTATTATTATTACTTATTTTTGTACGGATATTCATATACGTGAACATCCGGCAAGTGTAAAATTAAGTAAATATAATGCAAGCACCGGTTGCTGTTGTTGTTGATTCAGTTCGGCCAGTTCAATGTCATTCGGGTTTGCGTGAAGATAATTTCGTGGACGACGCTAAAAAATAAAAATAAGATTTTACATAGTTTCGTAGGATAGTATTGAATGAAAGTATTAAAAAAGCACAAATGCTGAATACCATGATTAAGGCGCAATACAAAAGGTAATGATAGATAATGGTAATGGCTATGACTATGACGAGATGTGATTTCATTCTGTTTTAGTCAAACATGAAAGAAACATTTGCAAAGAATCTGATGGTTTAGTGATACAGGGCTACCACTAGAAAGTAGCTGGTTATTAGAACCAATATTCATTAGAAATGGACGTTGAAATCAACACATGTTCCAGCAGTGTTAAAGTGGGTTAGTGTATTTTTTCTGCAAATATCCTTTGCTTGGACAAGAAGTTGATAAAAACAATTCTGATTTATAAACTGCCGAAACTATTTTCTTGTTTTTGTGGGTTGTCTTGGGAAAGTTGTCCCCACAGAAAATTGCAATGTTTCGTTTAAACAAGTTGGTATACATAGTGTGCACCACTTCCTTAGCAGAAAAAAAGTCTGCATCGGGTTTTGCCATCTTACTTGGTCTGTGTATCTATGTGTCAGTATGTGCTGAGACAAAATATGTGCATATGCACATTTCTCTATTTCTTGTTTTTTATTATTTCCCTTTTTTTGCAACAGATATTCATTTCTTTGTATTTTGTATTTGGTGTTTCAGTAATTCAATACACCGTAGGTTTCAGTTCTGAATGTACTGCTGCGTTGCATTAGTAACTTTTCCTTTTTGTGTTAATCCAGTCTCTCTCTTAGTTCTTTTATGAAGTTGATCAAAGATTAAATAATCTTTGCCCTCTCTCTAATCTAACAAAATAAAACCAACTTACCCTGAATGGGCGAAGCCAAGGACGTACGCAGAAAACTTGGCAGCAACCATATAGTACTAAGGATTGTTCAGTAAGAAATGAAATAAACATATAAAGAACACCTTCAAATAAACGTTGGTGTAAAATATTATGATCGATTACAAGATTTTTCATAAACTATCTCCTTTTCGGTTTCAGATACATCTATTTGCACACCAGCAGATAGTATCAGGTAGAAACATGAACACGCGTAATTATATTTGCAAATCCTCTCAATTTATTGGTACATCAGCTTAGAGATGGTTTCTATGTACTAATGCTTTGGTCTTCACTTTAGTCTTGGGTACAGTGCCTGCCGTTTTGCATCTGTTAAACTTTAAATTATTTCCTTACTGTTATTTTGTTTCACTTAGCTGCAGTTTTATTCAACCCATTTTGGCTCTAGTCCCGCCAGTATTATTAGCCTGGTATCACAAATTATATTTAGGTTAAGACTTAAAGATTAAACAAGATTATTTTTTACTTACTTGCAATACCCAGAGTGAGGAGACTAATAGAAAGTACTGTTATTGCAATGGAAAATTTCGTCTCACTTATATCATGCTCCACATCCGTGCAGTTTTTCTTATCAGGTCCGTTGAGTTCCCCACTCTCCAGACACTCTAAGAGCCTACATACAAAACACTAACAACGTTAGCATAAGATTTCTATTACTAATAATAAAATATGAGTTAATTATAAAACATTTAATAATTACATAAATAATAATTATAAATTTAATATTATGAATAACATTAATCATGATACACTTTTATATTTTCATACCATAAAAAATAAGACGTGTATTTTTCATTTTTCATTCTTAAATCACGCCTTAAATAAATGTTAAGTACCAAGAAATAAATGTGGAGGGAAGTACTTTTCATTTTTGGATGTAATATATACCAGAATAATCTTGCTAAAACGGTTTCTTAAGGCAATGGGGAAAAGAAGATAAATAGTGGTGGAAAAATTAACAACTGAAAAGATCTTGTAGCAGTTTAAAGTCGCTCATCCTGCTGCATCAAACATAGGTCTGTCAATGGGAGAGTCTGTCAGCTGTCTAGTCTCAAGTTTCTAATTACACAGCTAAACGAAACCAAATAAACTTTTTATGTGATTCTTTGAAATAAATTGATGAGACCAAACAAGGACAGAAAATAAGATTATCAAAAATATAAAAGTTAATTTTGATACACGGGTTAATGAGTCATAAACATCTACAGAAAGGAAAGCGAATTACAAACTTTTTATAGTGTCATCAGTATTCTATTATTTTAGCATATTAGTTTTAATAAATGAGTCATAAACATCTACAGAAAGGAAAGCGAATTACAAACTTTTTATAGTGTCATCAGTATTCTATTATTTTAACATATTATGTTTTATTTTAAAAAAATTCAGCTGTGTTATGTATCCTTTTGTCCTTGCATGTTGTCCATGTCTCGTTCTTGACTCAAGCAATAAAAGCAGGCTCTTTACGAGCATTAATAATAACTAACCTTTTTCTAACAAGCAAATCAAGTATTAAAATAGTTGTTAAATTTGTTAACTTCTGCAGTAAATGGAGTAAGTAAATGGCATTTACTGTGGATTTATTAAACTGTAGATAATCCAGGTTCCAGTGAGGACAAAGGGGCGAAGAGGTATCTGCTTTCTGAGGATCTTCTTACAGAAAATATCCTTGAATGTCATACAAAGTACTCGAAAGTTGGAACCTGAAACCACACACACACACTTCAAGAACTTGAGAATATAATTTGTTTTCTTTGTGTTATTCACATTCTTTTTTTGCTGACCATACTGTCAGTCCACGAACTTGTATGACTGGACTGCTTGCAGACGATTTTTTCCAGTTAACTATTAAAACGAGGCATGAGACTACAAAGTTTCCGGTTTATTCACATTTCAGGTTACCTACTAAAACTAGTCATGAGACTACAACGCTTCCGGTTTAGTCATATTCTTTGTTTTGGCTCTCAAGAAAAAACAGCGAACTTCGCAAGAGGGTAAGTGTTGGTCTTGGCAGACTGCAATCCACCTACACACGTCCATGGTCAATTCTTCCCCAGAGAATGATAAGTACATGCCCAATGTGTTTTGAAAGTGCTAATAATTAGGCCACAAGCATGTGGATACTATTGAAGTCTTACTTTCCTTTACTAGGATGGTTGAAAATTCTAATTTTTGATTAGAGGCTATGTTCAAAATATGTTGATGAAGTATTGCAGTTTTTTCTAATAAATGGGGTAAATTTGACACTATTTGTATCACGACTTTGTAATTCTAAACTAAAAAGCAAAGGTTTTACACTGCATACAAATCTTTTGTTATTCTTTTTTGAGATGATAGATAAGAGAGATAGGTGAAAAGATGAAGAAAGAAAGAAATGCAGTTTCTTAGTGCCTTTAGATTGATTTTATTTTTTTAACATGACCAACATTCTTAACGGTATTTATCCTCGGTCTAACAAAGGCATACAGCAATAAGATTTATAAATAACTAAATCATGTTTACCGAAATGTGTATGCGCATGAGGAACAACAGCAAACATTAAAAACAATACATAACTAAAAGCAACAAATTTTTCTTGGCCATTGTAAAAGGATCAGATAGTTACACTTTTCATCGAACAAGCGACTAAAGTATCAAGTTCTCTTAATGGTTATAATTTCCAACTGATTAGCAACCGCGTGTCAGTACGATACCCTGGGAAACCTGTGGAATGTTTTGTAAATTCCTTTATACTTCTCTCACAAGGGAAGATTCTAAAAGAATGCTTACGGGAAATATTAGGAAACCGCAAAATCTAAGGTCCTCCAGTCGGAAAGTGAAGGTATGCACAGTTCACAGAAATTTGTTTTTTTGATAATTCGACATATCAAAAGGCACTAGCTATTTAGGACCTACAGATTGAGTCATAAAGTCTTAGATATGTGATATAAAATTTAATATAAAAGCAGTCATCAGAGTTTGAATAAGATATTGAACAATTTAGTTAGAAGGAGAACTTACTTGCAATAAATAACAAAATGGCTGGAGACACCACAAACGAAATGGAAAACGCCCTTCTTTTATATGCGTCCATACATGGACAGGTAAAGTATTTGTCCTTCCATAAGTAGTCTACGACGCCAAGTAAACCCATGGCAATCATCGACGCGGAGTTTTTCACCGTGTCATGTACTTCTTTTGAAACTCTCATTTTCCTGGGATTTAGGAATCAACGCGGGTTGTTTAACCTTCTGTTGACAGACCTGCCAAAAAAAGCGGAATTACAGTAATTTTATTTAATGCTTATTACCATTGTGAAAATAATTTCCTGTATGTCGTGTAAAGAAAACATGAACATCTAAAGAGACCTCTAACATAGAAGCAGGGTCATTTTCATTTAATGATTCTGTCAAATGGCGCTTTCTCTCTAGTCCGAGTATATATGTCAGGAACTTCAGTGCGCCTTTAAACACACTCTCGCTATCACCCAGCCGCGGGCACACACACACATGTATGCGCACGTCTGAGAGAAAGGTCACAAAAAACATAGAGATCACATATTATAAAGAAAGATAACAAAGCCTATTTTTAACGTTGATTGATCATAATAAATATCATTTACGAAAAAAACTGTCATAATGGTTAACAGCACTTTACAAATAATCACACACTTTGATCATGAAATCAGTTATAGTAGCAAAATAAAATTTAAAAAAAAATTAATGATTTAAAAGGTAGCGGGAACGGGCCTAACTAAGCTAAGCACTGTCTATGCAATTGGTCACTCACTCACCAACCAATCAAGTAGCCAACATCGACAAGAGAACGACCACCCTACTGACGCCCAGCCCCACCTGTAGTGGTGTGGTGGACAGGTCACTATCCCCACTCCCCGTCAACCTGGCGGATAGGTGTAGGAACCCCGAGGTGTCACTCTCTTTATAGACTGGTCGAAGTTGGCTCACTGTAACCATTTAGGGCTGTCTCCCACTCATAACACCTGTGTGCTCCTACCTCATACAACACCTCTACATTGGCATATGCTCCCCCTTTTCTTCCATGGTGGGCCTCAGGCTTCTCAACAAGCCACTCTAAACTTTCATTGGAGCGATTGTTACCATATGACACTAATGGAACAGGAGAAAGAGCGAGAAGAAAGACAATCATTAACCAATATCGCAGAGGATGATGTAAACTGGACAACACATAGAGTAGTATATGGAACACAATAAAAGAGGAGAAAAGGAGAAGAGACAGATCACACCCAAACAAAACTGCTATTCAAAAGAACACGAAGATTTGTTAGTTTTAGGAACTTAAATATTAATTACCACGGGGCTAATTGTGCTGATTAGTTGAGACATCGATATCAGGTATTTTAGCTGTCGCTAACCTTGAGCCTGCATTGTCCAACTGTTAGTTAAGACAGTTAAATCATTGTTACTAGGTATTTCCTGTCAGTTATTCCCTTCTCAGTTGTTACATAAATCAGAAGATGCAAACACCATCAGGGTTACAGAAGTTTTTCAATGAAATATAATGCACACATAAAATGATTTAATTCCGTTCTTTCACTGCTGTAACTGTGTCGGAAATTAACAGTGATTAGTTTTAATAAATAAAAAAAAAATGAGAAGTGCGTACAATGCTTACTGTCAGTGTGAAGGCGTAAGAACATACACGTTTTCCCTTTCCGCTCGTGTTT
This sequence comes from Pomacea maculata, assembly GCA_004794325.1. Lineage (NCBI taxonomy): Eukaryota > Metazoa > Mollusca > Gastropoda > Architaenioglossa > Ampullariidae > Pomacea > Pomacea maculata. The sequence continues at coordinate 25,519 of SRHC01003888.1, forward strand.
CACAATCAGCAAGTATTGTTGCAGCTGTTGGTTATATGAGCAGTTAACACTCAACTCTTACTGGCTAATTTAAAGGCTCACCCGAAAGTAAAATTTTTTTCTTTATGATCAGTTAAATCCAGTTAAGATCGGTTAAAATGAAAATTCCCTAAATATGAGTGCATAATTATGCTTTATTTTTTATATGTATGCCTTCAAACGTCGATATTCTCCCCTGCTACTACGAGAGAGGAAGAAAATTCCTTGTCAAATTCAGCTCATGCTCAATTATTTTAGAAATAATACACGTTCGTCACTTCCTGTTTTCTTGACAAATCCAAATGTTATTAATATAATATTTCTCTTCCTCTTCGTCATAAAATACCACCGGAGTATGTTTTGTGATAATTTAGTTTTATTTCCCAGCGATTTTAGATAAGCAGTCGGGTTAGCCTTTAAACCAGGGTTTGTGTTATGTGCCTATTACTCTGTTGGCGATATATTTCCGGTCCAGACGTGTTATCTACTTGAAAAGAAGACTGATTTTGATGTGAAGCTGCAGCAGCATGCCTGCTGTATCGCTGTTGATGCAAACGTTCCAGTGTAAAGTCAGCGAATTATTATAAACACTTTTGGTCCAGGCCAGGAAAGTAAAAAGGATAGCCAGTTAAAAAGAAAGGAAAACAGAAAAAAAGAAGATTGATAAGTATGATAATTCTCACGACTTAACATTTAAAAATCATTTTTGTCAGAGATTATCCTTTTAAAAAAGCACTGTTTACCTAAAATTTTGCGATAGTTTCCCCCCCCCCCCCATAAAACTCATACAGAGATACTACGAAAGCATCGGAAAAGGCAGTTCTTAGCTTTTCTTACGCACATGGACAAGTAAAATCGTCACATAAACAGTCTGTGATAAGAACTACAACAAAAATAATTATTTAAGGGTAGGTCTTTACTACATTAAACACATCTTCTATGACTCTCATTAGTTTAAAGTATTTTAAGTTTTTCTCTACTAAAGATTGTTTTAGACAGACCTGCAAGAAAATTAAAATGGATTTAGTCTCAAGATCAGCAAGAAAAGCATTAAATCTTCGTTATTGTTTTAATGGCATGCTTTCTTCTGTCCGAGTATAGTGCACTCTTGAACAGTGTAAGGCTAAAAGGTTTCCTCCATCCGCGTAATTAAATATTCAAGAACAACTTTTGACCTCCCTTAGACATAACTGCTAAAGGGCTGTAGTTATTAAACCAGGGGTGGGCAATTAATTTTCCCAGGGGGCCGCATGAGAAATTGGAATGGTTTTAGAGGGCCGGACTATAGTTAACTCAGTTTTACCCAATACTGTATATATAGTATATATACTATCCCTTCGCCAGCGGGCGGGCCGGCCTTTGCCCAGGTCTGCAATAGTGGGTAGTGTAGTTAAAATAGTTAAGTGTCACGTAAATCAATCTAACGCCTCGATTCTTCCAGTATACAGCTACAAGATATACCAATAATTGTTTTATTAGATTATGTATGTATTGTATTTGCTTTTGTATTTTTGTCATTTGTTCAACACTGTTAGATTGGCAACGGTAGTTTCACTTAAAGAAGACTAATAGGAGGCACTTAATATCGGAGATGGGCGCACGAGTTACACTCACATTTTAAGACCATTTTAAACGCGCGAAAACCTCACACCTCAGTTCCAGTCATGATCTGGCCAATACATTGGCAAACACATCTGGACATGTTTACCCAAGTTTTCCCCAAGACCAAGTTTGCCCGTTGAAGAAGATTATAAAGGCCATGATACTCAGAGAATTTCATACCTGAATGTCCAAACAATTTGGAGCATGACATTTGTTAGCTGAGAAAGCTACTTACTAACAGAATTATATAGTTTCCTCGTTGCCCCAGTACTGGAAATCTAAAGTAAGTTTACATTGGACCAATATTTTCAACAAATTGGCAAATTATTGGTACATTGATGATCAATATGAGCCAAACAAATGTCTCCCATCGTGGTACAATATTGGATACTAATGAGCCCGGTATTGTACTAACATTTTCCTTGGATTCATACTGCGTAGACATACCCATAAATTCATACTTGTACATTATAAAAGAAAAGTAAGTAGAAGTTAAAGACCTTTACTTTTTAAAGCAGAACGCAGAAAAAAACAGTGAAAACTATGTTCTTCATTCCCTTTCTCTGTCTCTCTCTGTCTCTGTCTCTCTCACACAAACACGCTCTCATACGCTCACATATGTACACACGTATTACGCAGGAGCAAAAGTGATGGGTAATATATAATCAATAAACAGTTCAAGTAATTTGTATATGAACATCTTATTTTTCCTCATCTCTTATAATTTTTGTTTGACGATAACTGTTGCTCATTTTTCATATTCGTTCAACAGCAATGGTTTACTTGCAAAAATATTTCTTAAAGTGATCTAAAAACGAGGTTAGAAAGGTATTATAGGATTAACAATATTTTTTTCCTCAAGAAATGGTAAGACTAGACCAGTGGTTCTTAACCTTGTTTGAGGTACCGAACCCACCAGTTTCCTATTCACATTCACCGAACCCTTCTTTAGTGTCATCACGAATTTACATAATCAGTCGGGTGTGTCTTGACCTCCGTGGCAGAGGCTCCACCGAACCCATGAGACCGACTCGCCGAACCCCTAGGGTTCGATAGAACCCCGGTTATGAACCACTGGTCTAGACTAATACTTTTTGAATTTATATCATTTTTATCATTAGGGCTATAATGAGGAGATATTGACAATTTAGACTAGCATTAAATAGACATTTCATTATTACAATGATTTTTACAATATTTAGTTGGTAAGATGCATGAACTTTGTACTTAACTTCCTAAAAGCTTACATAGGAAATCTACGCTCATCCATAACACTCAACTACCGAGGAACACGTTATAATCAGGAAACTTATTTCAGCTGAATATTATGATAACCAGCTAGTCTAAAAAGTGGCCGTAGTGATAAGAATGTGACAAACATGGTCTGGAGGGCCGAAAAATAGTCGCGGGATCGAGGCATCTCATTGTAACTACGAGAATAAGACTCTTTTGCTTGAGTGACCGGTTTCGCCATGGCGAAAAGACTTTCGTTTGTCTAGACTCACTCCAATGACCTCCCCTTCTTTAAACTGTTAAGATAAATGTACTAAGTAGTATCACGTGTTGAACAGTTGCTAAACAGCCAGCTGGTGATTGCGCTTCAGTTTAATGTTGATTTAGCACATAGGTAATTAAAACTCATGTTAGATAAGCATGGCTACGGTTTAATACTTTCGTTGCGCGTCGGCTAAAGCTGCCTGATGCACTTCTGTAACTTCTGTAACCAGTGTAGTGTCTTAATTTGTAACCTTTGCGTAAATGAACGAATACATAAGGGAACATTTACGAAACGTTCCTCTTTCGATTGCTTCCCTTTAGAGGCTGAAAAAATCAACCAATCAGGTATTTTCTCGTCTTAAAAAGACTTTTAAAAAACGCGAAGGTTTGTTTACTTGAGCGCCATATTGACATTCGTTGCTGGCTACTTGATTTGACGTGGATTTGTACTAAAACAACAGAAAACAATAAGTAATATTTAAATTCTAATGCATATTCCAATAAAATATGATCTTGTTTGGGACTGTAGCCAGACTGACTGACCCCTCGCTACCACCTTACAAATCAGTCCGTTCCTCTTTGTTGTTCCAGGGAAGAGGACGGAAGTTCCCAAGGAGAAGTATCCACCAGGGCTTCTGCTTACGCAAAAAATTGCGTACAGTACGCATTAAAAGTTCGGAGGACCCCTTCAATTTTCGTCAATGGGGTCCCCTTCAAATCTGGGCGAAGAACAGGGACCCCTTAAAAATTTGAAGAAGGGGTCCCTGGAACCCCAAAGAATTTAGCCTTAGCAGAAGACCTGATCCACCATAAAAATTCTAGCTTTCGTTAGTCGGGTGCGTTGTCTAGTATTTTGCCTCGCGTTGTGTTCTTTTTTTTTTTAACCTATCCTTATCACCATACACCCGAACTAAGCCGACCCTGGAGTGTACAATAGACCCTGCATTACTTTCTCTCAGACTAAAGCAGTGGTTCTTAACCGGGGTTCGATCGAACCCTAGGGGTTCGGTGAGTCGGTCTCAGGGGTTCGGCGGAGCCTCTACCATGGAGGTCAAGACACACTCGCAATTCGTGATGAAACTAAAAAAGGGTTCAGTGAATGTGCATATGAAACTTGTGGGTTCGGTACCTCAAACAAGGTTAAGAACCACTGGACTAAAGTTTCTTTTCTTAGGTGCATCAATGCCGCCGGACCTTCATGTGCGTTCTCTCTCTGCTGCTGTGTCACAGCTACACCATGGACACACTCGCGCTAGTGGTACACGTTCACACAGCGAAGACATACGTACGACACACTAGCACACGTTGGCACTAACACGCTCACACAGGTATTTAAGGTTTAAAGACATGGATTTATTTACATAATTTATACATACAACCACCGTATCTATCTTCACCTACCTACCCAGCCTATCAAACTCTAGCACTTAACTCCCTGAGGTGGGGAAAGAGACTGAGTGCACGAGCCTCTATTTCCAGTGGACCAGATTCCTCGCGGCACAAAGGTACTTGTCTCTAGCTCAGTCTCAAAAACTTACTGCTATACTCAGCAGGACCAGTTCTAGGCACTGTCAGCAGTACCCGCTGACCTAAACAAGCACTCCCGTTACAGGGACTTTATTTTTGTAAATATTATGTAAAAATATTGTTCTTACTTTCTGACTTTTGACCTTAGGCCCGATTTCTGAAATTCTCTGCCATATACAGTTACTATCTTTGATGTGAGCTTACTACAGGAAATCAGAACCTATAATTCTTAAAATTAACACCACGCAAATGTTTTTAAAATGCTCTTTTAAACGGTGTATCACATATAGTTGTCTTTTTTTGTAGGTTTACAGCTTTATTTTTTTAAACACCGGTCAAAATTTGCTTCGCAGGCACTGTTGTAGATAGGTTTACTTAAATCAAAAATTAAATTAAAAAGCTTAACGTACCTCTTTGTGTATATACCATTTACAGACGAGACAGAAGAGTTTTCCAGTTCGGAACTGAATGATGCCCGTAGAAAGCACTTTTTGAATAAAAGCGGAATATTTCGTTGCCTCCTCCAAACAAATTGGGAAATTCCGTTTTCTCCCTTGTAAGAAGAGAAAGAAACAGCCCTCACAGCACAGGAAGCCAACTGTACGAGGATCCTGAAAACTTGGCTTCTTATACCCTGAGGCTACCACTCCTTCTTCTGTTTTTCCAAAATTTTGCACTCTCAACCGCGTTACGACATCCGCCCCCCACCTCACCACCTCCCCCACTCCAGCGGTCACTCCAAAAATCTTATAAAGAACATACTTTAATGTAATTTTTCGGAAATGAAAACGCTGGGGAAAATAGAAGTAAAAGTTAAAAGGTATAAGAAGAAATCGGTTTCATTAGGGTGCGTACGGTCTTTGGGAACATTTTATGCGAGTGGCAAGGCACTCAACGAATTTATAATGTCTGAAAACTGTAGCTTTTGGCATTTTATAACTTGTTTGAACAACACATGAAGTTGTTGGTATTACTTGACGTTAGTAGCTTCTCCTGTCATCAGAGACAGATTCGTCTCTTGAGCCTGGATCAATTCATCTTCCGATGTTGGGATGACATGGACATTACGGGGCCGATTTGTCTCAGGTAGACAGTAGATTTGGCTAAAGGAAAATAATGGTTTGGATCAAAATAGCCAGTGACCAAGTTACCAAGCAATATTTTTCAAGCTTATTTTACATTTTTGCAGAATATCGTAATATAAGGTAAACAGCCGGCCGAACACAATCCACTTTAAAATGAATTTATTTTAGATAAGCGACTTTTGCAACAAAAAAGTTCTAATATTGAACAACCTGTCAGTCGTAAGTCGGGGAGGTATTCGTAATAAAAGTGACGTTTGTATAGCCAAGTATGTCCAGAAAAAAATTCATAAGAAATAGGGGTTGTAACAGAATGTTTTGATAAATAGGTTTTACTGTACTTGTTACATATGGCGAAAGTAGTCACAGTTCACAAATGTCCAGATCGGGTACAGCAGGCGGTATCATGGACTCCTCATACTTTAAATGCGCCAAATCTGTGGGAAAATGAAAGAGAGCATGAGGTTAAGGTCACCCCTGCATTAAGTGTTAAATGATCCTTTGCAGGAATGAAACAAACCGGATGTAACAAAAACTGGGTTGTGCGGCATATACCCTCCCATTTGTTTGCCTTTCAAATAAAAACTAATATTATATATATATATGTGATGTTATAGCATGCCCATATATAAAGCGTTTTGAGTCAGGCTGATGCTGGAAAAAGCAGGCATACAAATGTGTTATTTATTTATCGAAACCATGTTCAAGGTAAATGGACATTCCACGATTCGTCATAGGCCAGTCTATGTTATTTTTCCAGAGGGTTAGAGTTTGGGGATAAATTAAGGGTTAGGTTTTGGTCTAGGGGCTAGGTTTTAGGTTAGGGATTAGGATTAGAGTTAGTGTTAAGTTAGGGTTAGGGTGAAGATGAGGATTATGGTTGGGGTTAGGTTTAGGCTTAGATTTCGGTTTAGAGTTAGGTTTAACAAACGAGAGGTAGTCGAGAGAAGATCACAGTATGTCATGCAGTGAAGTAGTAGCGGTGAAGGAAAAGTTAATAATAACAATAATAAGAACTCATAACGTGCGGCATCACGACCAAGATAGACCGCAATCTCTGCGAAGACCAATAACGATAAATAAAAGGTAAGGGGACAGTGAGGTACGTATAGGCAGACTAAACAACACAAAGAATGTGATGAAGAAGAGAGCTCTACTGCTTAGCAGCACAGAGGGAGGACGCCCGTTGTCCGTATGTGACTGTCTTTGTGGGAGAAAGGATAGAATTCATGAGTCTGATGAGGAGCAAAGGTTTCGGGCAGGAGGGTAGATAGACAAGATTTCAGTAAACTAGTGGAGGAGGAGCCTTCAAAGAATTCATTTCTTAGTGTGTCAATTAGACTCTTATCAAACAGTGGAACCAATCCAATGTCTACGGTCTTGCAGCGCCTGACAATACGGGCTTGAAGATGACTTCTCAATTTCAGGGTTCTTGAAATATCTGACAGGCGCTGGAAATAATAGTTTGTGTTCACACAATCCGACTCTTCAATCCTGAATTTTTGCCTCAAAAACGCGGGCAGGGAGATGATGGAAGAATGTATAGAGAACGGCCCCAATAGTCTTATAGAAAGCATCACCACACAGCTTGGAGCAGATGGCGAGTTCCGTGAAGCAGAGATGACAAGCGCCCTTGGCCTCTAGTGAGAGAGAAGAAGCACTTGTGCATACAGGAGCACGATTCATCTTTATCTACCCGATCCCTCTAGGCCAGGGAGAGACAAACATAGCCGTGGGAATTATGCCAAGTGTCGTCTGCTACGCGCAGGTTTAACTTTCGCGTCCGTCCACGAACTTTCATTACTGGACTGCTGGCAGACGATTTTTTTCCAGTTAACTACTAAAACGAAGCATGATACTACAAAGCTTCCGGTTTCTTCACATTCTTTGTTTAGCTTGTGAAGACTAACAGTGCAGAACTTCGCAAGAGGCTAAGCGTTGGTCTTGCATACAGCAATCCACCTATACACATTTATGGTCCGTCCGTCGAAAAGAGCCTGGAATAATTGTGCTGGACAGGAATGAAAAGAAAAGAAAAATATCTGACACTCGACACCCACTGCTTCTCGGGCGTTGTTTTTCCAGTCTCAGAAAAGTTAAAATGTTTGAGGTGCTAACCATCTTTTTAACATCTCAGTTAGATAGGTACATAGCGCATTCTTTGCAGCAAAAAAGGTTTGCGCCAAGATATGCAGAGACTGTCGTTGACAAAGACCTTTCTAACATGCTTTGAGGTAGCAGCAAAATCAACGACTCACCCCAGTTAATGAGACTCATGTATCTATTCATTCGCAGTAACAGTAAAAGGCGACTGATTTCTTCTACGCCAGCTTATCCAACTTTAACCCCACTTGTTTTCAAAAATGTAAAAAAATAAAAAAAAACAAATTAAACTATATACGTATGCGTTTCAATGTCAATAAAAAAAATAGTCGCACGCTGGTCATAATAATAGGTGGATCGGTGGATTACCTAACTAGTACTCAACTTTCGGAAATCAACGTTATAAGAGTTATGTACAAGTGTTAACACTGCTAATGTAAAAAGTTACAAAGGAAAGTTCAATGCCTCGTTGCTGAAACAAATGAAACTATCACTGCATAAGAGTTTATGGAAAAGCTACAAAGTGTAAAAAAAAACATAAATAACTCAAAAGCAATTTACACATGTTGAAAGAGTAACAGTGCAAAAAAAGTAATAATAATAAATGCAATTTTTTTTAATCCCATACTGACACTCCTAAGGAGCATGCCTTTAGCGCCTAAGAACAAGATATGGACATCATACGAGGGACAGGAAAACAAACAAATAACATATGAACTACGCAAAGAGGAACCAAATAACAAGAACTGAGAGTATCATGATTACGTAAAAGGAGGTCGAGCAGTGAAGGGTGTGAAAAAGGACTAACACTATGGGAAAGGTTGATAGGAGAAATGTTTACGGAAGAGGTGTGTTTTCAGTGCACGTTTAAAGGATTCAATAGTGGGTAGGTGGCGGATATGGAAAGGGAGAGAGTCTATTGTTTGGCTGCACAATAACTAAAACTCCTGTGGCCATATGTTGTTCTAGTGACAGGAAGAGTAATGAGACAATCATCAGATGAGGAGCGGAGTTTAGCTGGGATGTAAGGGAAGAGCAGTTCATAATTACGGCAGGTTCCAGCAAAGAAATTATGGCACAGCACAGTGTGTACCGGATGCCAAAACGGATGGGAAACCAGTGGAGATAACGAAGGAGAGGGGTGCCGTGGTCCCGTTTCCTATCTCTAAGCACCAGACGTACATCAGAGTTCTGTACTTTCTGGAGTTTGTGAAGAAGGTATTCAGGGCAGCCTGCAAGCAAGGGGTTGCAGTAATCAAGTCTGGATAAAACAAACATACAGAAAAAAGTGTTGGCGGCGCGCGTAGACAGAATGTGACGGATGGCGCTGATCTTGTGTAGTTCATAATAGACAGACTGACAGATATTTGGGGTTTTGTACAACTGATTGATTTGCAAAGCCAGACATCCCTGCTTGATAAATTTCGAGCGATGCAGACAATAGATTTCTATGCCGTGTTGCCTGCAGAAACCTTTCCAAATCTCCGAAAACAAGAGTTAAGGATGACCACGATGTTTACAAGTACTTATGTTACGACTGTAGCGGTAACTTGGCTCGTTTAAAGATCTGAAAATCTGTGGTGTCACACTTTCCTGTACAAAGTCACTTCAGTCATCCGTTGAACAGAAGATAAAACATGTATACAGCGGCTCACAATGTAATATTTCTCAGTATTATTTCAATGTTCAACAACTCAACGTTATAACCACATAATCAGCGGACTGCCACACAGGCTACTCGCATCCTCTTACTTCCAACTCACACAGAGTACTACTTCCAACTCACACAGAGTACTACTAAAACTCAGAAAAATCGAATAACGACCACCTAGGTCTACCCCAGCTTTTTTTTTATAGATCCCTTCTAAAATGCTAAAAATACTAAATAAAAAAAATATTTAAAAAAAATATATTAAAAAATTAAGACGCAGTACGCCCCGACCTTGACATCGCCACTTCCGCCAAGGCCCCGTCAAACTAAAAATACTCAATTTCGTAACATACCCTCCCACTTCCAGAAGAAACTCCGCAGGACTTTCTTCTACAAACATACGAAATGAAATAAACATTTTAAGGTATCATCCATCTTCCCAACCAAAAACCAAATTAAAGCATTATCTCTCCTCACATCAAAACTAACAGTCTCTTAACAATAAAGCTACTTAACAAAACTTCACACATGTAATTGCTAATCACAGTATCCTTCATCGGATTGTAGTTATATTCAGCTCAGTTCAGTTCTTTGAGCCAACCCGGCTCAAGAAATCAGCACCAACGTTGTCAGATCCCTTTACAGAGTCAAAATGCACGTCAAATGCAAAAACAGGGTCCACCTCATCACCATATTGTTCTCAAATCGTGCAGTGTTCAAATAGGTGTGAGGGTTGTGGTCAGTCCGTATGGTAAACCTAACTCCTTCTAGGTATAACCGGAATTTCCTCACCGCCCATACGATGGCTAAACACTCCTTTTCGATAGTGGAGTATCTTCTCTCAGCCCCATTCAGCTTTCTGCTTGCGTAGCAAACAGGGAATAACTTTCCTTCGTGTTCCTGCATCAGAACCGCCCCCAATCCCTGTATCTGATGCATCGGTGCTTAAGACGTACATCTTAGAAGGATCTGGGAGCTGCAGCACCGGGTCACTGGTCAGGAATGTTTTGACGGTAACAAATGCCCGCTCTTGCGCTTCACCCCACTCGAGTGAGTTTGGCTGTCCTTTCTTTAGAAGGTCCGTGAGAGGTGCCGTCACGGCTGCGAAGTGAGGCATATACTCCCGATAAAAGGATGCCAGGCCAAGGAAGGAACGTAACTGCTTCTTATTTTGCGGCCTTGGTGCATCTCTCACCTTCTTGACATTGTCCTCGTGCACTCCTTTCACTCCCCTCTTAAGACGATGCCTGATGAAGTCTACGTCATCAGTGCCGAGTATACATTTACTAGGCCTGGCAGTCAGGTTGTTCTCGACGATGCGATCAAGAAGCACGCGGATCACGCGGAGATGATCTTCCCAAGTCTGAGTGTGAACCAGTATATCGTCGGAGTAGTGCACGATACCCTCCAAGTCGTCTAATATCTTCTTTAAACCCCTCCTCAATGTTGCACCTGAATTTTTCATTCCAAACGGCATTCTCAAAAATTCGTATACACCATCGGGTGTATACGAACGCTGTTTTCTGGATGTCCTCTTCGGGTATGGTCACAACGGCATTTTGTTTCTTCTTTTTCTCTCTCTCTCGCCCGGTAAATCCGCATTACTTCGTAGCTACGGCACGTAAGAAACACACATTTCAATAAAATCTTTTCGTTCTTCCCTTTTTTTAAGAGTAATTAAATGTCGGAGCCATTTCGTGGTAATTTTTTTTTACATTATTTTTGCTCTCAGCTTGCATTCATTTTAGACGAGTTTGAATTCAAATGGTTTGAAGGGCGAGATGTTAGGGAATTAGGAGGGTTGTGTATGTACGACCGTAAGATGTATCATTAGTACGAGCTGAAACTTAGTCTACAAATTTCTAGAGATTTGGAGATAAGACCACATTAACTTCGTGCATTCTCTTCTGGTCATGTGAACCCACGCCTTAATGTCTGTCTTGCCTTAATTTATTTTTTTTTAATTTATTTGAGACAATGAAGCATCAATGAGACATATATTTAACATACATAGACATATCTCATAAAAACATTAATACAAAGAGTAGAATCACACAAATGATAGCGTAGATAACGAACAGATATCTTTCGAGAATAGAAATTTTGTATTGTGATGTGAGGAGCCTTTCTGTAAAACACACAGACACAGACATTACAAGCACTGACATAAGGACTGATCATACTCATAATGAGAGAGATGGAGACCGTGACAAACAGACAGACGCAATGGTGAGCAGACAGGTAAAAAGAATGGCGTGACCACGAGCAATTGAATGAGAGAGAGAGAAAGCTGATAAGCTAACGGTAGCTGTCTCATGGCCTGCCATCCCTCCGATCCGATTTATGTCCGCAAATGAGGTTTTGTTTATTGGTTTTGCAGGTGGAGTGACGGGCTCTGCACAGGTGGAGTGCTTGAGTTTCTGGTGTACACTTAGTTTGTGCAGGTTACAGGCAACGAGAGATGTGGATTTTTTTTTTTAAGTCTGGTGTACTTCATGTATTACGCTGATGTCACAGTTTGGTTTCTTTCTGTACATTTCAAAGTTTTCAGAGTAATATTTTACACTCCGAACAATCCCTGAAAACTAGGGAAATAGTGAGTCTCATACATTGAACAGTACAATGGCTAAAATGTCATGTCTTTGATTGAAACTGTAAGTTATTATACGGAAGGTAGTGTTAAATTTATTTTTAACTGAAATTCGAAAAATGGAGAAAATGTGAGGTTCATACTGTAGGGTATAAAGTTAGTGTTTCGGGACTGATTTCACGGTCTCGAACGTTAGCCATTGCTCTGGTTGATTAGGCCAAGTGTTTTGTAATGAATGATGGTAATTTATTTTAGTAAACAAAAAAGCGCTAGGCTGTCGACTCGGTCGTTTCTTTCCCTCCTCTGGCTATGCAAGCGCACACACACAAATGGACACATACAAACACACACGAGCACACAGACGCACAAGCAAATACACACTTCCTAGCGCACTAATTACACATGAACTATCACATGTATGTGTATTTTTGTTTGTGCTTCTTGTTAGCTGTCAGATGGACAGACAGAAAAAGAGACAGAAGCGTCGACCCCACACAGAGTTGTGGAATAGGTGAGGGAAGAAGAGACAAATATGGAGGCAGACGCTAATGTATGGCGACGTGTCCTAAGCTCGGGCAAGACGCCGTCTGGCAGCTGACGGTCCTCCCTCACCGTCCGTATTCTGGGTCTTTTTATTTTCAGAATATCTTGCATTTTAAATTAATTATTTCGTTTAAAGCACATAATAAAACTAGAAAACAAATATTAAAACTAGAAAATAAGAGATGAATGAATTACCAAAGATTCGTAACTTTCTCGATTACTCACGATCGAGTGTGTTTATAATTTCAATAGGAATTTTAGCACGTACTATTTTATTTTGGAATTTTATTGCTGAGCTGCTGTTAAGTAAATCTACTGAAGTGAAGATGGTAATGGTAATATTATCAAAAGGAGGACAGACGAAGATAATATAAAAGACGAGTACGATGATGGGCTGTCTAGGGGAAAGTGAGCAACAGTTTTTCTAAAAATTTTTAGTTCCAGAGAGGAACTATTTAAATATTTATGTTTATAATCTACCTTTGTCTTCGACAAATTCTTGCATATTCAAGAAACTTCTCTGTGAATTTCTTTGAAACTGACAAACCTATCAATAGCATTCAGTCTCTTCTTTCTTTCTTTCTTTCTTTTTTCTTTCTTTTATTTCACTTGAAGGTGAAGCGTTTTGCTGCCTGGGTCATCCCTGTAAGCTGTAGTTTCTATTAACTGCCTCGCGAGGAGTACTACTAATGCGGATCGTGAGTGATACACCCACTGTTAGTAAGTTTATTTTCAAATATGTGGGAGGCTGCTAACAGTGCGGGGGTGGGGGGGTGGCCTGCAGACAGTCAACTGTCACTGCTCTCCTCCTTCAGCCGCTTCGTTCTATTTTTTGCCGTTCGTGTTCATTGTCGGATAATCCATAGTTCCGTTGATTCGGATTTTGATAACGAATCTCTCCCCATGATGTTACAAGAATGATGTGTCTGTCTCTCCCTCACTTCATCGCTCCTTCGTATGTCAAACATTATGAAATGACGATTGATGTCAAAATGTGGTTAGTAAATTGTGAATAGCATTTGTTAAAATTCTGCAGCAAACATAAACATCGGGTAATGTTTCCTGACGGGTGGATGAAATCAAAGAGAAAGGAGGGGCAAGACTTCCGACCCATTCTTTCCCTCATTCCGTTTGATGCAGCTGAGGTATTCCCAAGGCAATGATGTTGGTCACCCGGCAATTCTCAGGTTCACTCGATCCCTCCATTCCTCCCTTTCTATCACAGGGTAACCTCTTAAATTACGATGCTGTCAAAATTGGCTCTGCGAAGTAGAAGCATGCCAAAATGCCTAGCAGATTTTTATCCCCGTCTTGATTCACCAGCATCTTATAACTGGTAAAAGAAACGTGCTTTTCAGCATAGTCTTTATCCTTCTTGGAAGCAAAAGGTATAACCTTAATAATTTGTGCCAATATCATCCAAAATAACTTAATCTGTATAAATATCATCCATAACCACAACTACACAAGACACACTGCTATATTTATAATATCCAAACAATCACTGTTTTGCAAGACAGTTTATTTCAACCCATATAACATTCACATTTTCAGCAAGAAAGATAAAAATTATGAAAATATCAGAGATAAACAAACTAGCTCGTATATCATTCGTGTCCGCGTTAGAATTTTTTTAATTCTTAGCGCGCAAAATCAAGACTCAGTTATGTCATGGGAAGCAACTCTTAAATTCTAAGCACGTAGAAAGCCTTAACGTGTTGCTTCCCCTTTTGACTATGGATTACTGCGGTCATTTTTTTAAGACACAAGTGAGCGACTTTCAAAATACACTAATTTTTAGTCAACAACTATTTACAAAACATAACATCTTCCTTGTAAGGTGAATATCAAAATTATGTAAAATTTATGATGTTTTTAAACTTTTTTGTAGTTTTCTTTTCTTTTATTTAAAGCTTTGCGTCTTTGCCTATTAAATAAAGACATACTCCCACTTGCTGGTGTTTTGCTACCAATTTAATGGATTTTTATATAAGGAAGTCAAATCTCCGTGACACTTCCTCTCAGCTTCAAAATGTGCATTTCTTAGGTCTGAGTGATGTACATATTAGAAGAAGCAGTTGTGTCCCTTTTCCTTTTTCACATACCACCCACATTAAACTCATGGTCTAGTCTACATAGCTAGAACTACACTCAGCTACAACTTATTTAAGGAAGGTACATTTAGCTAATTGCTAGACGTTAGCCAGCCATTGATGGTCAAATATCAGTGTCTTACAAGGCTCTGTAAAATGTTTGTGTATCTGGGGAAGGCTTCAGTTTTAAACTCACTAAACGGCGACAAACAAAATGGGATTAATGTAAAGATGATGAGATTAACAAACATAAACACATTCAAGTAGGATGAAGATGGCATCACATTTCAAAAATGACCAAAAACAAAAATCATGCCATTAACAAAGAGCTTTGTAAATGATTGTACATCATATTATTGTTTCTTATTGATTATTTTTAGTGTATAATTTTAAAAAAAACTTTTATTTAGAAAATTAAAGAGGAAAAACGGTAACACAAAGAATGACAAGCATTAAACATGTAAATGAAATGTCTTCAATATTTGTTATTTATCATAGCATTGTTAATCCTTTGGCTCAAAACAAAGAAATAATCAAAATTCAAAAGATTAAAATAGCGAATATCTTCTGTTTAGTCTAACTTTTTTGTATTTTGGTAGTATATTTATCAGCATAATTCTTTTAAAACTGTTATAATACACTTATGTTCTTTCTATGTCCTGCTAAAAATATATAAGCGATTTCACGGAAGTTCAACGATGTGTACATACATTCTGTCTCCATGATAACAAAAATGTTCTTCCACAATGATAAGGAACAAAAGAACAGTGTACAGCAGCTCTTTAATGCCACTGCACCACTTTGGATCATTCACGTAAATAAAATTTGTTAAGATGACACTTAAGAAGGAACTAGATCTTCGATACCGGTGCACGCTCAGTTACTAAGGGGAAGACGAGCACTTCCTTCAATCGGCTGTATTGGTGTCAACTGATGATGGGTGGATGGATGGATGGGTGGGTGGATGGATGAATGGGTGGGTGGGTGGATGGATGAATGGTTGATGGATGGTTGATGGATGGGTGGGTGGATGGATGGGTAGGTGGATGGATGGGTGGATGGATGATTGGATGCACGGATTGATTGATTGATAGATGGATGGATGGATGGATGATTGGATGGATGGATGGATGGATGGATGATGAATGGATGAATTGATGATGATGAATTGATGATGATGATGATGATGATGATGATGATGCAGAATTGATGGTGAGGGTGATGATGATGATGATGAATTGATGAAGAATTGATGATGAATTGATGATGATGATTGATGGATGATTAATTGATGGATGATTGATTGAACGATGATTGATTGATGGATTGATTTGATTTGAATGAATGAATTTGATGGTGGGTGGGTGGGTGGGTGGGTGGATGGATGGATGGATGGATGGATGGATTGATTGATTGATTGATTGATTGATTGATTGATTATGATGATTATGATGATTATGATGATTGATGATGAATGATGATTGATGATGATTGATGATGATGATGATGATGATGATGATGATGATGATGATGATGATGATGATGCACCTAATACCACCTGCCGTTCCCGAGATTAGTGGTATACTCATCCACCAGCTCACGGCAGTCACACAGTACTTTTCACAGGCCAATGTTGGAAGCTTTTCCGAAGTGACCCACGTCATCATGGTCTGGTCATCAACTAATCGGAACAACTTTTTAATTACAAAACAGTGTTATTTTTTAACAGGCACTTTAGCTTTACTGAAATATTAAAGTCAACGTTGTACCACTTTTTTATTTTGTGATATTTAATGTCCATTAAAAACAAATTAAATAAATATAAGTAGTAAAATGTAATGATCAGAGATTAAATGAATGATCACCAAACATAAGAACTTTCGATTAAAGTATAACAGGCTTTTTAAGCTTATATATATATGTCGTTGTCTTATGAGTCAAAAAGACGGGAGAAGACAGTTATTGAACAGGATACAAACAGAGAGAACAATTCCAATTTTTAAATTTTATTCACTCAAAAAAGTAGCGACAACGATTTAAATGAAATAGAAAATTATGAATTATGAGAATAAAACTAAGCATAATTACACTCATAAACGTAAAAATAGCAAATAATCTAACTGTATCGTGTCTACACATCTACTTGAAAATTTACATCGGTTATGTGTGCGTATTATAGTTGATTAAAATGTTATAGAGGCTGTATTTTGAATACACGAAGCATATCTAGTAAAACACAAAGACATAAAATAGTATAATCTTTTTGTCAGAAAAGAACAAATCTACGGGTCTGGAACCCCAACGGTTTTACTCGTTGCTATGAAGTCTTGAACAAATTATTCACATTTCAATGACATTGTTTTCAGAAGCAGATCGAGCATTAAGAGTTGCCGTCCGCATCCCTCTGTCGCCAAGAAGTCTACTTATTTCATTCACCTCCCTTTGTGGCAACCGAAAAGAAGTTAACAATGTTAATGAAAACAGCAAAACAAGCACAACAACAGCAACAATTAGTAAAATTGCTCCTCGTCTTAAACGACTTTGCAGATTAAATAGAATAGCATTTAATTCGCGAAATTTGTTTCTCTTTATTTACTGCCATTCTTATAACACTTGCTCCTCTTCATACATTACTGCTCTAACGTTAGAGAGACTGAGTATCTAGGGTTTAACTCCTGCCTTTTATAAACCACGCACCAGCCCTGAGTGGATCAGGCTAATCCAATGTCAACAAGAACAAATATCTTTTAGTTTTAACACTTACTGTGTGTCCTCCTCACGCGGCAGACACCTGCAAAGAGTTTGTACATTGCAATTTTATATATAATACCTCGAGCACAGAGTTTTAGTTTGCGTAAGCAAACACATTTTCAATACAATGACTGAAAATGCAAAAGTAAATAAACAGAATTTATCTTTTATTCATAAACTCAAAGCATATATGTATTTTTCTACTTTAAAAATGTATGCTCTGGGGGAAAGGGATGAGTTTGGGGCCGAAATGGGAGTGCTTATCACCAATGCAGCTGTCTTGTGCTAAGATCTCGTCACATGTGAATCCTGTTATACAAGACCAGCTTTTGTGCCATAATTAAAAATTGAAGCTCTGTTTTGGTTTTGGAGTTATTAAAGTGGCAAAAATGAAAACTAAAATATTGAGAAAAGAGTAAACAAACGTCATAAAAGTTTTTTTGTTGAAGGGTTAGAGGTTAGGTTGCATCATGTACCAATAATAAGGACACAAAAAACTACTTTAGCATGTTTTGTGGAAAAACAAAGTACATTTAAAAATAATAAAATCTCTAAACTATTATTAGAATCTTTATTATTGTTTTAGGCACTTGCCTATTTAGGTTTTCTTAAATTTAAGCAGTTGTGCGCAAAAGAAAACTGAAGAGAATCAAATTTACTTCCAAACAAGCTTAACAGAACTGCATTGAGAAGTGAAAGTACATAAGTGTAGATGAGTTTGGCTCGGCGTGAAATGGCGTAGGTACAAATCTGTCACAAGCACCTCGCCTTCAAAGCGAATTACTCATTTAATATATAGTCTCTCTGTCTGAGCACACTTTTCACCATAGCTTTGTTTATCGTACACACAGTCTTTTTGCCATAGCCATACAGACTACATAACAGGGTTTTAAAATGGTCAATGGTACAAGGGAATCAAAAGCTGAACTTGAAAACTTAATTACTACTCTACAAGTGGTTTAAGTAATAGACTATTCGGTCTTTATCTAATTCATTTATTTTGTGTTAAATCGAGTACAGTTAATTTCTGCAAATTTTCTAATTTTGCTAATTTTTTAAGAAAGGTTAACGTCTGCTGTCTTAAATTATTGAAAATCATTTCATAAAATAATTTTGTGACATTATTTTCCTATTTTAAGGAATCATAATGTAGATCTCTTTCCATTTATGTTTTTTCTGTACATTTTTAAACACTGGAAAATCATGTTTACTTACTGATGTTCATCCAAATGAATAGCAAGAGAAGCAGCAGCATGACTAGCGGAAGTACTAGCTAACTGAGGAGCAGTACCTTCAGCACTTACTGCACCAGCACGTTGTTTTGGCAAAGTCATCTGTAAAATCACGAGACATTTTCTCCATTACTCCAAGAAAAAATACCAGGTCTGTGCACTCCTTCCTTGATATATCGGCGAAACCTAGGCTCCTATGGTATTACAGACTGAAAACAGTAATTCTTTTTGAGGTTAATTTCTTTTCAGTTCGGTCACTGAAAATCATTAAAAATTTTCTTTTTGTGAGTATTGTTTTCTTTAACTGATCATAATGTGAATACCTAAGAAGACATTTGACTACAAGAAGGGTAAGCTTTGTAGAAATTCTCTTGACATATATTATTTTTTCTGTAAATTTTTCCATCAATGGGAAACTCAAATAATATGTTTACTTTTATATTCTTATGAGAATCAGCAGCATGATCAGAAAAAGTACTAACAGAAGGATCATCAGGAGAAGCAGCCCCAACATTCATTTGACCAGAACCTTCTGTTGTCAAAGTTATCTGCAAAATTATGACGCATTTTCTCCATTACTCTAAGGTAACAAAAACCAGATTTAACACAAGAGTGCAACAAGGAACAAAATAATGTAATCAAAATCTAAAAGGACTAAAATATTTTTAGGAAAGAAAACGTTTACTTTTCTCAAACTATTCTACTATTGACAATAAAAGGGTTTTAACAGAATCACAATTTAGTATATCTGAATCTTGATTGTTTTTATTGTAGTTATTTTGTCTGTGGGGAATAAAGTCTTTTTTTTTTTAGGTCCGTGCACTCCTTCGATGATGTATCGGCCAAATATACCTCCTACGTTATTATACTGAATACATTAAAAACCTTTTGGAGGAGGCGTCGCTGTAGTCATTATGCTGTAATTGCCATTCTTATCCTAAACCCTTAAAACTGTATAATAACTGTGTAATATGTTTAACACTGCTAATGATAAAATTTATAGAAAGATTAGCCATGAAAGATCAATTCATCGCAAATAAAATAAAAGAAACTGTCTGCTTAAAAAGTCTTGAACAGCTAAAAGGTGTAAAGAAAAGACATGAAAGGTATATGACACATGAAAAGAAACAAAAAATAAAACCTGACTCAGTGACAAAAAGATAGTGTCCCCCATTCTGCATACTACGAAATTTCATAAATACTACATTATTACATGTGATCTCGCGTTAAGGGCTATGCTAGCATTTTCTAGAGTAATAGTTTGAGTGGCCGTATTTTTACATAAATTTCAAGTGCCTGTTATATTACTGATATTTTTTTCTTTCTGTTATTGACACTAGAGGCAAAACAATTCTTATCCGTTAAATGAGTTCACGCTCTACTTACGTTTCCGCACTTTTCTTTCAGAGTCTTCCACTGACCCATGTTTATCTTGTTCTCAAACTTTTTGAAGTCAGCGTCTGTAAGTCCCTTGAGGACTTTGGCATTCATGAGACCTTCGTCCACAATTAACGACAAGATCTCCCAGTCCAACCCACGCAGGTTCCTCTTTATTGCTGACAATGGGCACGAATTGACAGCATTTATGAGAACAAGTATAAAAAAGTAATAGCGAAGAAAACCAAAGTGACATAATTTGGCGACACCAAATAGTTTTGTCATTGAAACATGTGTACACCGTTACTTGATATGTAAATGTGGTAATTGGTGAGTACTCAATATGAGCAAACATCGTAAATGCAAAATTAGTTCAAGACGTGAATTCCTATGGATGACGATAAATAGGGTTCCTATATTCCTTTTGATACCTTACTCGTAAAGTTTTGATGGGTAAACTTCAGTCCGGTTCACTTGCTAATTCTTGTTCTGAGCGTGGTAAGTATATGACCAAAATAAAAAGGCTGCAATAAAATGGAATTTTGCTCTCCATTTATATCGTGGTCTTTGCATCTACTTAAATTTTATGTTAAGGAGCCACAGCAAAACATCACAGGACGAACTAACGACAGAGACAAAAGTCGGTTTGTTTTAAATATAGATAAATGGGAAACAGAGGAAAGAGGCAATGTTTAGTGCAATAATAGTGAGTGACGCTGTCTTTATTATATAAAATAATATATATAATGAAAAACGGACACACTTATATCATGCAAGAATTGAACTACGATTTAAATTGAATTTAATAATTATAAATTCTAATTTTCTGTTGAACTGTATTTTCTTTAAATGTTTTTTATTTAGAGGAAAATCTAGTCCATTAAAACATGCTAGCTTTTAGTCTAGATTAAAGTAAATAATTAAAACGTTACTTTCTATGAAAGTAGCGTATCATTGGTTTGATGATTTTTGTCAGAAGACAATGATGGCAAGGTAATGTACGGTCTTTAGGGAGTTTCCATGCCATGGAAATTTTGACTGCAAAGGTGGTATGTATAGTTATTTCAAATCCAGGTGCCATCACAAATTGTATCCATTTTCTTTAGATTGCATTTTCTTTTTCGCTTGAGACAAATCGATGTGAAGATATGCTTCCTACATTCATAGATTTTCTTGCATTTACACACTTCCCACATCATCGATAAACTCTTTGTAAATCATTGTAACAGGTATCTGTATTTCTCATTTGTTTTTGTCTAGGAACATATTATCTTTTAACACTAATTATGTATTAGTTATTTTATATTTATCTGATTAAGGATATCATAAACATTGCTTATTATTTACGAGTTTTACCAAAAATCAAAATACCAACACACATAAACCAGAGGCAGCCATTAGGGTTGGCGACTACAGCAGCCGCCTCAGGGATTAGTGGGGCGGGAGGGAAGTAATAGGAGGCTTTTTTAATTTCATTTCTTTTTTTATCATTACTGGTCTGCACAGAGAGTGTAATCTATCTTGGTCGTGGTGCTGAGCATTACAAATACCCATTAGTATT
>SRHC01003888.1:47421-66484 GCA_004794325.1 Pomacea maculata
GACACTTCGCCATAATCCACTTAAATCCATTTAATTATTAAGAGATCATGTGCCATAACTGCACACTGTACTAAAGAGAATTGTTATCTGTGGAGGGAAAATTAACTACTACAATTATTTTACAATAAAAAAATTGTAACTTCTTAGCATGTCTATGTACATTTAATTGCAAATATACGTCAAATCCTGACATAAAGGTTATCAGTATACATCTGTTTAACCTTTCATACATGCTAGTACACAAATATATTATTTCAAAAAAAAACATTAACTTCAGAAACTATTTGTAGTTCATTTAATAGATGACTGTATTCTATTATTTTATTATATTTCCATGTCTAAGGATAATATAGAAATGGCTAATTACTATTAAAGAAAAAAAAAACCGAACACATCTACACAAACATATGCACCTATACAGAGAGATTTGAAAAATGAAAAATTATGTAGGTGATAAAAGATCCACCACCATTTTCTACGTTTTTTCAAGCCAAGCATTTTGTCACACCTAGTCACATAATTAACACAGTATTAACCGCACAACGAGAGCCTGGACGGGAAGATCCCTCTTCGGAAAGGCTTATGACGCGTGCTGGTAATTTCGGTTGCGGCCCTATGCTCCACTGGGGGAGAATAGGAACAAGAAAAAGAAAAAAGTCACATAGTGCCATACTTACTTTTCTCTTTTGAGCCTTCTGTCTCAGGAGCCTGCAGTAAACAAAAGAATCACGATTTATAAAATGCAACTTTTTTTAAATTTTTCACTTCAATTCAGAACTTGGACATAAAATTTTAATGCTTAAAGAGAGAGAAAAAAAAGAAAACCCACAAAGGGCCCCAAAAAAGTTGTGCTGTAAGCACAGAGTCACGGAAAATACACAATTGTAAGCACGCTCACGCATATGTATCTACATGAATTCCCGCATGTGGAGATAAAAATACATTAAATGTATTGTTTTGTTCTGAAAAAGCTCTGAAAATGTACTTTCCCAGCAGTTTTGTGTCCACGTTTTGTGGTTTGAGGGAAGATCATTATGGCCTCGATGTAGATTGCCTTGTTATCAATAATGACAATGGACAGTACATTTTATAGCGCTTTTTCTCAGCATCAGCCAGACTCAATGCGCTTAAAATGTAAACACAGACATAAGAACAATAATGGTGTCAAAACAAAGAGTTCAGTGTTTTTTCAATATGTATTAGTAAACAGATAGAGTAAAATTTGGACTTACCAATTCTATGTCGCTTTTCTTATTGCGCTTAGAATTCTTTGAAAACTTTTTCCAGAAGCCGACACCTATAGAAGAAGCTTGAAGAAGTTAACGACACTTCTCCATAATTCACTTAGTTTCATTTAATCATTAAAGAGATCATGTGCAATAAATTCACACTATACTAGAAATAATTATATCACGTCTATGCCATAACCAAGAAGCCCACACGGCTTGAGTTTACCGGCGCCTTGACTCCACTCACGGCCTCCAGCCGTCCTTTCAAACAGAATCTCCCCACTCTCCTCGGCGCCATAGACGTAGCTTTAATCTCTGTCGGCGCCTAGGTCAGAACTGCCTCGAGGGACGCTGCTCTCAGAGGGTCACCACCCGTTGGCCAGGGACTGTGACCAATCGCCAGCGCCCACGACACCCAAGCCACGTCAAAGCGCGTGAACGTTTTGTGCGCCCAAACCGTGGACAGGGAAGGGAGGGGCCCGAACAGTGCACCCCCAAAGGCTCCCACCGGCAGCACACAGCACTCACGCCGACGTCACCGCTACAGTTAGCGGGAGAAGACCTTGACCTTTTCCCCGCGAACTGAACAAAACTAGCCGTCGAAATCGAGACACGCGACATTCAGATACTCTTTGTAACTCATCGTAATACAGTGGAACCTCGGTTAGCGAGCGCCTCGTATAGCGAATATTTCGGATAACGAACAAAAATTTCGTTAAAAATTTGTCTCGGATAGCGAACAAAATTTCGGATAACGATCAGCCACGTGAACAACACGTGACCGACCAGCATGTCATCATTCGCGCTCGAGACACAGTTACGATCGGTCGTTCCTTATCTATGCGCATCCTTCTTATTTAGTGATTGTTGTGCTTTATTTTAATAAGATAATCCTCAATCATGGCTCCAAAGAAAAGTCTGTAGAGAAGTCTTTCCCTAGAAGTGCGATAGGTAATAGGAGTCTAAACATGTTCAATGATATGTGATGTCGTATTACCGGAGAGTTTTACAAAAAATGCAGAAGGAATAGACACTGGAAAAGTTTTTTCCTTTAACCTCAAAGCTACAGAAAAGAGAAGTCACCCCCGATTTTATAATGTCACGTGTGCTCATGGAGGAGGAATCAAAGCAATAATTCCACCCCTTCCCCACACCTCCATCCACCCACGCCGTCAAAGCGAAAGTTTTCTGATGTTAAAATGCTTTCGTAAATGTTTTTATGTTTATTTAACTCCATTTATATTGCATTATAACTGTTCTTATAAAAACAAATACCTATATAGCCTGTAACTTTCAAATATTAGCAAGTCAACAGGGGCTGGGAACCAATTAAATCTATTTCCTTTATTTCTTATGGAAAAATTGTTTCGGATAACGAACAACTTTCCAGAACGGATTAAGTTCGTTAACCGAGGTTCCACTGTAGTTGGCTGTATTTGTCATTTGTTTTGATTTCGGAACCTACTATCTTTTTTTAAATATTTGTTATATGTTAGTTATTTTATTAATAATTCCCTGGTTAAGGATAATATAGAAATGGCCTATTATTTACAAAAACATTTAAATATATATACACACACACACTCACACGTACACAAATATATACATATATATATAGAGAGAGAGAGAAATCAGAAATCTAAAATTATGTGGTTACCAGAGTTACAAAGAATTACAGATTCCACTTTTGACAAGCCAACCATTTTGTTACACCAAGTCACATATTATACTTGCTTTTTGTTTTTGAGTCTTCTGTCGTAGGACTCTGCAATAAATAGAATATTGTATCATCTGAGAACTGGGACATTAAAATATCGCGCTTTCCTGTCTCTCACATTTTCATTTTCGCGTGACATAATAGACAAAGTTTCTGTAAACTGCAAGAGAAATAATTCGACCATAGCTGATGTGTATAAGCGAACTTAAATTTCTTGGCCGACTTAACCGCAAATTTTACTCAGCTGAGTTCGTGGCTGGCGGTGTGTGTGAGCGGACTCAGCTGCTTGCTTAGTTAAGAAGCAGCCTTAAAGTTGAGTAAGAAATTGTGTACTTAGCAGACTTGAGTTGTCTTGTGCACACCGAGTTACTGTACTTAAAGTTAAGTCAGCCAGCTTAGGCTTAAGTTCATGTTTAAGTTCGCTTATGCACACCAGCTCATCCACAAATATGCATGTGCACATGTCCGAATAGAAAATCTGTACCGATTTCATGACCAAATCTAAGAACCAAAATTTTAACAATCTGTAATCAAATAATTTCTAAAATATTTTATCGAACACTTTTTCAAAGTCCTCAAGTAATATTAAGCCAAGTATTCCTTTAAAAATAGTGCTTCGTGTTTCGCATGAAGATCACAAGCTCTCGGTGGAAACGATTATAGACTGGTTTGTTGTTAATATGTCAGGGTAACCAGGTACAGTAATGTACACTTACCTTTGATATGCCGATCTGCTGATTGTTCTTAGTCAAGATTGTCTTTTTCCAGCATATATGGTGCACAACCCCTGTAACAAGAAGACATTAACGGTACTTTTCCATAATCCACTTAATTCCATGTAATAATTAAGATATCAGGTGTGTTTGTCAGAGACGACAGTAAACATGCATAGTGTGTAGTTGTGAATTTGACAGCATGTAATGATTTGTTTATGATACTCTCACCCCAAAGAGTTTTCTAGATTTTTTTTGTTTATGGTATCGATATTAATTTCCTTTTGTATACATCGCTTGAAACTACTATGCATCTTAAGAGTAATTCTGAATGCTATTCCTATTAACAATAGATATACCTCAATATATCTCTAAATTTCTTCACAAGCAATTTCTTATTGCCAGCTCAGTAGATAAGCAACTATCACCAAACCCACAGAAATCAGCACCACACGAGTTTTAGATACTCAACTTTGATAACCCGTTGTATGTAATAAATAAAGTATGTTATATGCTTTCTTTGAATACCAAATGTTTCCGCTCGACCATTTAGCAGCAATGATAGCATTTAGGGTAAACCTGCCTGTCTGTCTCACCACACAGAAATCTGGTTGATCTTTCACTGAAGCACCTTTGAACCTTTGAACCTTTGAACCTTTGCAGGCAAAGAGATAGAACTTCTCTGTTGTAACTACCCCTTTTAGTCCCCATATCTAGAACGCATACACTAACACAGGTGTGATATACAAATCAAAGAGATCTTTGAAATCTATAAATGCAACAATATCCTACTTTGGGCAAGCTATTTCTCGATTGAAGTATATTAATTTAACAACATTTTTACATTTGAGTATTTCCTATGAAGTTGTGTGTGAATTTCCCGCCCTGAACATGACGAACTGTAATGCAGACACATCTCTGGAAAGCTCACAGGGGCGCTATTTTCAGTAACCAAAGATGTGCTATGGATGCAGATAAAGAATAAAATATAATCAACCCTGGGTCACTGGGTCACCAGTTTTATCCCAGATCATTTTTACTAAATGAGACTCAAAGAAAGAGAGGAAAACAACCCCATAATAGCTTTTAAGTACAAAGCAGTGAATTGCAACTGCATGAAAGCTATAAAAGTAGCTAAGTAGAACTCGATCGAGAGCCAATGTCAGATCATAAATGATGGAATAGGAAGAGGTCACAGTGGAAAAGGGCCTAAAGCTACTAAAGACCCCTACAAAGATAGGTCAATGCAAAACTTTAGAAATCGACAGAAACGACCGCCTTCTCACAGAAACCACTGCTGTACAAAGCTGATTGGGTGAATATTGTAATTAACTATGCAAAATCCCGGTGAAGACAGAATCCAATGTCTTTTAAAGCAAACAGTCCTGCAAACCTATCAGTCTTACCCGAAGAGATTGATATCCCAGGTGGGTTAATAGAAGAATATTTACAACACTGGCGAGATCTTTTCCACATCTTCATTGACTTTAACAGGTATTTGACAGAGTCTGGCACAAAGCTATTTGGAAAGTGAAGCAAAGATTTGATATCAAAGAAGTCCTTGTTCAAAACAGATGCGCTTTACAAGCGATAAACAGGCTCAGTATTGCTCAGCAACCAGTGTGATACTTCATTCAGCTAACAGTGGATGTCTGCAAAGGGTGCACCCTATCCCCTCTACGGTTCAACATCTCTTCGGAAAACATAAAAATATTTCATGACCCTTTATATCGAGGAGATCTCTATAGGCGATATACACTAACGTCCACGAAACAGCAGAAATCTGCACGAAGAGAGAGTACTGTTTTGAGCACTCGAAAGCCACCGTTGTCAAGGTATCATTATTGTAACAGTGACAAAAGCAGAGGCGACTAAGGACAGACTCTAGTGTAGCAGCATTGTCAGGTTTGCAACAAGAACAGACTGCAAAATTCCCTTGTACTTTGCATCCTGCTATTTGGATGTAGACTTTGATTCCGCTTAATGATATGGGAAGGAAAATCCTGATCTTTGAGACCAAGTGCTCCAGAAGACTGGTTCAAATCCCCTATGTGCAACGCAAAACCAATGACTCTTGAACATAGTCGCCACAGTCACGGACAAGCTGGACGCGGTGCAAGCTGGACTATGTGATCTGGAACTACTCTCTGAGACCGCCTTTAGGAGTACCGGGGATGGGGTCGATGTCATAGGAAGTTGAGGAAGAATTGGCCAAGTGGACTGGTTTCAAGCAGGATCTGCGTATTTCAAGACAGGTGGAAGCTAGCCTTGTTAGCCACTGAGTCTATTTAGTTCATATCAACGACTAGTACCGGCAGACCAGCAATACCGTCCGTCATATCATAAATCAATGTACCTGTACACATATTAAAAATCAATTATTATCAATAAATTATTCTTGATCATCATTTAACCTGGAGAAATGAATCAGGGCAGACTTAAATATGGAGAACAATGATAAGAAATAAGAAAAATATCTTAAAGGGGGTTACTTACTGCCACCCAGCAGAAAAATACTAATGCCAAGAACGACTCCTGCTATCACTGTCTTTATCAAACTTCCATATTCGGTGATATTTTTTTCCGTGTTGCATGTACCGTCATCTGCAATGCAGCTTGAAAACCTACAAATAATATATGGCACATGCTATTACAGTCATATTAAATAGTAACAAAAAAAGAACATATGGTTTTTCCAAACTGCTGTTAGGTCATAATAAACTACGACTTCACCAAATCTGAGGAAATCTTTTGTTTACTCGCAAGATATCAGTTTACAAACATCGAAATAGTTACCTGCTCACATAATGAGGTAAAACACTACTTCTTTAATCTCAAGTATCACTTCGACAAGATAAATTTATCATACATATTTATGATAACTTATAAAGCATTGCACTGTTTTTTCACTTGCAACTGGAACTTAGAGATTTTAGTAAAATTCAAGCAAGTTCCTTTGATTAAGTCTGTTTCGACATATATAACAGTTTCTTCTCACCTTAATAACTTTCCACATCCATTACATTGATATATCCTAGCCACACTAGCAATGTTGTATATTTAAAATGTTGAATAGTGTACTTAATAATCTTTCACATAAAAATATTTTAGATGTCAACGTAAAAAGTTCTTTTGGTGCACTCTTTTTTCCTTTTTTATTAAATTTTTATTTCTACTTGATCCTAATAGAAAGTGATCAAATTTTGCATCTTGGAGCTATATGGAAATCATTTTTTAGTTCTTTTTAAAATATAAATAAGTAAAGAGTTGAACTCCACTTACTTTTTATCTAGAAAGAAATAGGCTATCCACCCTCCTGCAAGCAATATGCGACGAAGAACAGGTTTACAGGAGGAACACCGACCGTTAATCATGCGTAAAACATACACAGTCTTCCAGGGTACATCTGGAAACAAGCATAATTGTAGATGACCAAGCATATAATTATAAACAGTCAAATCTCGCTACTATGGCACCCCCTACTCTCGCTACTATGCCACTTTTTTGTGATTGTTAAAAGGTACAAGTTGTGAAATTCCGCGCAGTGCTCGATTATTACATGTATATGGCAGTGTGGGACATGGCAGTTAGGTGGGATGGAACGTAGCACGCACACAGGGAGGGTGGAGGCTGGCGATGGGGGGTGGTCGCTGGCCGGGTGACAGTCACGTGACAGAGGGGGAGGGGGTCGACTAGCGACAGGATGCAGGTGCGCGGATGTGGTTGGGAGGGGTGGAGGATGAAGAGGTGAGGGGGAGAACGAGAGGAGACAGCGCCATCCGACGATTCTTGAGAGCTTTGGACTGACGGGTAACTTGAGCAAATAAAGCTGTTTTTACGAACCCTCGTTATTTCCCACTCTCGCTACTATGCCACTTTTGGTCGGTCCCGGTAGGTGGCATAGTAGCTAGATTTGACTGTACATGTATGTGTACGTACGATTTGTGTGTGTATATATATGTATATACAAACATATCGCATCCTTTTGCATGTATGCATGTGATGAATGTGTTAGAAAGCACTGAAAGTATGCTGAATATTTAGGTAGAAAAAAAACATAACTTAAACTGTGATTGTAAGATCGGTAACAATATTGTGGTATAGTGACAGAGGCAGCACAAGTAGGAGGTTGTTGTAAGCTGCTTTCTAAGATGATGAACATTAGGGGTTAGAGCGGTCACCCTTTACTGATCTCTTAAATTATTGTATCCATTGATTGGTACCAGAGTACAGATTGGCGGCGGTGGTGGCTATTTATATGCAAATACTCCTCCTAATTGCTCGCCGCTTTTACAATAAAACAAAAAATCGCAAACACCTCTTTCTCTCCAATCAGATCATGCAACAAATGGGCAAAGCAAAAACAAAAAATGTTTCCCCATCCATCTCTCTTTGTTGTTAACCATTTCATACTTGGTAGCTGCGTCGGTGATACTTTTCCTCTTTTTCCTCATGGCTTCTTTGTTCACAATGCTCATTATAACGTAGGGATCCTTTCTTCTTCTTTTGTCTACCCAGGATCTGCGATGCCGTTGAATGTAGCACCCATCTAATCTTTCCTGTGAGAGTATTTTCCTTATTTAAGGCGACCAGTTTACTCCCTCTTCTTGCCTTTACGGTTTTGAAACCTTTGGGGGTTTGCAGTTTTTCAAGGATAATTCATTGGTTTTAGCTGGACCACATTTGCGCACAGCGACTGTTTATTGTCGGTGGGTATCCCAGTATCGCGGAGTACAATGCGTTGATTCAGGTATTATAGAGTGATTCAGTTACTTGGATTAGGTCCTATTCTCTCTTAATTCTACTTATGATACGGGTCAGTCGTAGGCACGGTGGTTGAAGTGTCTGTTCCTACAACAGTGAGATTCAGGTATCGTGGGCTATTCTTTTTCGATGTAAGACCTGTTTACAGGGTAGATAGGGTCCTCTCTGGTTTCCTCGACCCTGTGTGTGTGTTGTAAGAGACAGCACATTACAGTGCTTGTTCGCCCTCGTGTATGTAAATCGCATTAAGCCCACCTTCGTTGGCAGTGAGATGCTCTGTTTGTTTCCCATATCGTTCCGCCAAAAATCTAACAAATGCCTTGAAACTGAGGGTTAGTATCACTTTGCTCAGGTGAGTAATTAGGTTGATTGTTCCATTGCTCTACAACTGTTTTAAGATTTAAGATTTTAATATTTGTTTTCTTGGAAAATGGTATTACTAGTTGTTAATGCATATCATTTTTGTGACCTATTTTGTGCCTCTTAAAGGGATTATAAAGGCAAAATAAAACTTCTTAGAATCGCGTAAAGAGTAGGATAAATTTGAATCTCGTCTATTTATATGTGTGTTCATGTGGAAAACGTTGAAGGTTTTTAGTAGAATGTTGTGTTTAATAAGAGAAATTACACGGGATTCTTTTTTTTTTTTTTGGCTTCCACGAAGTCTCGTTCACGTGACCCTATGACGTGTGGTTTCCATAGTGAGAACCATGCCTCGAGAATGTCACAACAAGACTCTGACATCACAATAAGACTCTGACGTCACAATAAGACTCCTCTGCTTGACCATCTCCGGAAGCTATCGTGGTTACTCGGCGGAAGGACACAAGGGTCGATTTCACTGGATTTTTTCAATTTTTATAAACATCGGCAACCGAAATAGTGCTAATAAGTGGTAATTAAGTGAGAAAGGAATCTTTTATTTCTCCTGTACTGCTCTCGTGCTCTGTCATTGTAACTAAATATATTTTTGAAACGTTTGACCGTCACCAGAGCCTTATCACAAGCCCTGAGTATCCCTTTAACCTCGTGATATTTCGTCAGATTATGCATTAAAACAAAGAATGCCTGTGAAAAAATGGATCTCTTTTAACTTTAATTTCTTCATATCTTTAGATAGGTTATTATTTCATGAATGATTATTATTGAAAAACAAGTTAATTACTACACACTTCGTGGTGAGCTTGGAGACGACTGTGTGCGCACTTTTAGAGTTGTCAGCGAAGCGCGTGAATAATATTTTTGCACACAGTGCTCCTAAAACCAAGCATTTGTGTTATATGCTTTTATCCTACTGCCCTTTTTACTGCTTCCTTATTAAAAATTAGTTTTCAGATTTTTCAGAATAGTTATACAGAAGTGGGGGCAAATATGTATGGTCCCTTCGTTGATTAGGTAAGAGCTGGTAGGGAGAAAGTCAACATGCTGTGATTTGCATAGTTAAATTTAAAACGACATAAAAACTTCCACCATTTAAACAGCAGTGAACTTACCAAAGCAAAGAACAAGAGCAGCTGGAGTAAATGCTAACGAAAATGTGAACACATATCGTAGCCAGATCTCCCCACATGGACAGAAAAACAGATCATCGCTTACGAAGTGGTTTCCAATCCCAAGAACCACCAGGCTAATGAGGGAAATGTGTCCCTTGAGCCAGGTAGTGATCTCCCAAAACTGTTTCATCATCTCTGTCTTTAGTGACTGTGTCTCGTGGCAATACTGGAAAACCTGAAAGAACACGCAAATTGGAACCCATTGTCTTTCTTTCATGGCGTATCAAAATGTTTCTTAATATAATTTTATTTAAGCTTTGTAATGATATGCATTCTTGTTTTCTTAGAAAGTTCATAGAAACATGTTTGCAAATATGTTTATTTTCCGTTGTCCTTTTTGATTTAATGTGCTATTGCGCTGACAGTTATATTTGTGAAGGTGCATGTATTCGGTAAAACCTTGGTCTCTCTCTCTCTCTCTCTCTCACACACACACACACTGTTACACTTATAACTGATTTAAGGCATGGTAATTGTAACTTGTTGTATGAACAGTTTAGTGCCCTTCACGTAAAAAACCAGCCCTCCTACTAAGACAGAAATCATCAAAGCTGTCAAAATCATGAAAAGGGGTAAAGCACCAGGTCCAGATGGCATACCCCCAGAATCAAAGACAGGCCCAGAAAAAATCATCAACAATTTTAAAGCCCCTTCTACACAAGATCTGGGAACAAGAGCTCGTACCAACAGACTTGGAACTAGGCCACCTGGGCAAGTTACCGAAGAAAGGTAAAGAGACCTCTCCCAGTGCAAAGATTGGCAGGGGATCACGCTTCTGTCCATCCCCAATTTATCTAGGGTAATTCTAGAGAGACTTAAGAAAGCACTGTACAAGAGACTGAGACCAGAAAATGCACGGTTTCGCCGGGATAGGTCCTGCACTGACTGCGATGCCACCCTCCATATTATCATTGAATATTGAGTGGTAATCCTTCCTTTGAGAAGGCATTCGACAGTGTAGACAGGAACGCCATCTGGAGGAGGAGGATCTACTATGGCATTCCACCTAAGCCCACTGTAACATTTTGTGACGAGTGCATTACGAATGTATGAGAGCGTGTATAAACATCTGCATGTAAAAAACTCGCTCGCGGCACTCTTCTACCTTTTTCATACAAAAAGGTCCGGCCAACGGTTAACACATTTAATGTTTTAAGAAAAATGGCAATGAAATGTGAAAAAAAACAATAAAATAGTTCTAACGCCTAATGTCTACCGTCCGTAGAAAGTTAATAATTCTCCAGACATTTGACACTCCGCTCTGCAGGTAATCTGATGACAGCAGTCAGATGATTCAGTGTTCACACACACACACACACTGTCATAACAGACGTCCACTGAAGAGACGATCATAGAGTCATAACCAAGTTGGGGAATCGTCGTCACGGATGTCACGGATGTCACAGATGTCACGGATGTTCCCTCGAGCTGTTGACCTGCGAATTATATCCAAGGCAGATGTTAACACAGTAGAATATCCGAGCTAACGTTCGGTCGGTTATATATCCAAATGAATTCCAAGCGGGTTATGTCCAAGCGTGTCCAAACGGGCGAAACGTTAATGATGGAAATCAAAATCTTCGAAGTCCAAAACAACACAGCTTTGTAGGTCAGCTTTGTTATGGGTAATTTCCCGGGGAAAACATTTGATCGTTACTACACTTCGGTAGAGAAGATGGCGATTTAGCACTACCCTCTGTCAGGAGCGGTGTTAGCGTCCGTTTTTCCCGTGCCACTAATACAGTGGAAGGTCTGACCACACACACAGATTTCCACTGAATGCCTCTCAGATCGCAGTGAATGTCTGTCGTCTCGGTGTCGCTCTGTTCACTTCGATGTCTCACCGCTGAATCTTCCCCCGCGTCCGATATACGCGTGAGGTCAATGCGTTGGAGGTCTTTCTCCTCAGGTAGCTCAGCTCTGAATGTCCTGGGAAACGTTAGTTCGCCTAACTGAACTTGTACCTCTACTTGTTTGACCAATCAGGCCGTTAGCAACTAGGTACCTAAGGGGATTGCTAAGGTGACACCGACTAACTACGGAATTGTAATTCCTATCTGGATTAAATAGTGTTGGCTCACATCACATCGCACCGCTCCGCTCCGCTCTCTCCAAGATTAAAATTCAATGTCGACAAGAAAATCTACAATTCTTACTGCGTCGCCATGTGATGTCATGTGTGGGCTTATGTCTCACGTCACGTGCCTCTCCCTGAACGTGCAGCTATTCTACCCATGCTTGAACACGCAATTCTACCTGTGTTTGAACAAATACTGGAGCCATTGGAATTTGAACGGTGAATTGTTACACCCATAAACATTATTCAGGTGTTTTATGAAAACTCGTCCTGCCAAGTTATTCACAACGGCAAACTCACTAAGCCTTTCGTAATGAAGACCGGGTTGAATATTATCACCAGCAATCTTCCTGATGGCCAAAGACTGGATTATGCGCAAGACAACCCAAGGCAACACCACCGGTATCCAGTGGACCTTTACCAAGCAACTAGAGGACCTGGACTTTGTAGTCGACATTAGTCTCCTATCTAATCAGCAGTAACATGCACAAACCTAACTGAATAAGCTAACAGAGGAAACAGAGAAGACTGGCTTAAAGGTCAACAGTAAGAAGACTGAAGTGATGAGAATCAACAACAAGCAGGAACTCCCAATCCACCAAGGAGATATCATCCTGGAAACAGTCCGCTTCACGTATTTGGGGAGCGTTGTCAACAAGGACAGTGTAGAGGAAGATGACATCAAAACTCACATCAACAAGGCCAGGCATACTTTCAATACCCTACACCCTATCTGGAACTCCCGAGAATTATCCTTCGGCAGTAAGACCCACATCGTCAACACCAGTGTGAAAGCAGTCCTACTGTATGGTTCCGAAATCTGAAGAGTCACAAACACCATCAACAACAAGCTCCAGACCTTTACCAACCGTTGCCTACACCATACTCTGGGAATAAGATGGCCTGAAAAGATCTCCAACAGCAGCTTGAAAAAACCCAACCAGAATGCCACTAGCCAAGATATCAAAAAGAACAAATGAGGCGGGATAGGACACACCCTGCGCAAACCGGCGGACAACATTACCAAGCAGTCACTTGACTGGAACCTTCAGGGGAAGAGGAAAGTTGGGAGACCAAAGCAGACTTGTAAAAGAACTGTAGAGAGCGAGGCAAAGGACGTAGGAACCACATGGACCCAACTGAGGGGTACTGCCCTGTCCGCTGGCGATGTGTTGTTGCGTCCCTATGGTCCTCCAGGAATAATAAGGACTAAACTAACCTTCTTGTTCTCTGGACACACGATTTCAACCACATAAAGCATGCACTTCTTAAGGAGCACGCTGTCTACGAACGCTCTATTCTTGTTTGCAATATTATATGCCACAATAAAACTAACTTTTGTTTCCGTCTGCTGGGTTTTGCTCTGTTTGGTAACAATAATTTGCTGCTTCTTTAACTGTTCAGCTAATTGGTCTGAGATTTCAGCCCTTGCTTCTTCATGAAGTTCTCTGCAATACCCTGGATGCTTTGTGCTAAAATGCGTTTCAGAGTGTGTTCTTTTAAACTTTCGATGCCTTCTCGAGATATCGAGCACACAGCTTTATCTGCAACATCTGTGAAAAAACTATCATGCTGTCCACTCGTTGTTGAATTTTCGACCCTCACTATCCACTTTTCTCATGTTCCTGTAATCCATCACGTTTAATTGTTTCGGTACTAACTGCCAAAAAACTGCAACCTTTCGCCCTAGTAGACACTGAAGACTGAACTTTTGATTAGGATCGGTGTTTGAGGGAATGGTTCGGGGTGACTTGAACCAATCCAGCAACGCGTCTGATCTCCACCAATGGTACATTCTTTTCACAATATCGATGAACGGTGGTCGGACTATGAAAGAAAACGGTGCGCGACATGTTGCCGCCAACCTTTTCTAAAAAGGCAGCTGCTGCCGCCGCTCTATCACGACTACATCAGACTCGTCAGCTGCGTTGTTGTGTACGTGGTGTTCGACTGTTACGTGCTGCCCATTTCTAACGAAAAGTCGTGTTTGATAAAATAATGTTCAATAAAATTACCCTAGGTTAAAATAAAAACTAGTGTACTTCACATTTTAGAAACAGTGCCCTCATGGAAAAAACTATTTCTTGCAGTCAGTCACTGCAGTCACTTCGAGAACGGTGACTTTTCCTTCCGTCCTTGGCGCCGAACTTCTACCTCTGAAAGTTAGCCCTGGTTCAGGTCACGAAGTCCTTGGATTTTCCAGGACAACTGGCCATTCCGACATTTCTCTGCCATTAGACGAACAACTATACCAAAACCAGCTGACCAATGACTAGCGCTGACTCCGCCTACAGATGGGGGGGGAGGGTGGAGAAGAAAGACTTTCTCTCTCACCTCGCTAAAAGGGTAAATTTCGCCGTCCAGATGTGTCATCTTGTTTGAAACAAGAAACTATTTTGCGACACTATATTAGAGAGTAGCACTAGAGCATGACGGATGCTTAAGGTGCTGTATGTTGACTGTCGCTATATTTTCTGGATGACGGGAGGACAGTGTGCAGCCAAGCACGCACAACGGCCTGCACATAGCAAACCAGCAGCAGGCTGCATTTGTGGTAGAAGTTTCTGTACAGTTTTTTCCAACGCATTCAACACATAATGTTTCCATGCAGCACAATTTTCTCCAACGTTAACTAGTAGATTGTGAATTATATATATAATATATATATATCACGCTTTTCCTTGAGTATGTATATATGTATCTTAGCCCCTTTCATGCTTTGTTGCTCAATGTTCTCACGTCAGAAAGTGTAGCATAATTTGTAAGATATACAGCAATGAACAGAAATAAGTAAATCCTGCCATAATAGTTTCTCGACTAAACAAAAAGCAGAACAAATAAAACATTAAAGGAAAGGCTTATTCTTACCTGTCACAACGATGAACCAAAGTGGAAGGGCGATGCTGCATCCTCTGCCCACTAAGCTTTGGGATATATATTCGTTTTCGTGTCCAATTTCTGAGAAATGGTGGGATCACGTGTCGCTCGTGCCTGCATTGAAAAGAAGCAGCTGTGCGCTTTACCGAGTCGATGAAAAAACATACATGGATCTCTTGACAGTGCGAATTCAACCAGAGTTTTAAAAATGCACACAAGTAACCTAGAAAAATCCAACTCTGGACTAGACACTAAAAGGGAGCATGAGGTAAATCCTTTAATGTTTACGCATTTTAGACAGGATAGGATCCCTAATATTTATAGTAAGTGATGCTGGTAAACAAGTTTGACCACCAAGGCATCCAGATGTATAGCTTAGCACACGCACTTCCCACCCAAATGAAAAACATTATAGACAGAGGGAGTCATTTATAGTATAGTCAAGTATAACCCCAATCTGCTAACGATGACTTTGCATATCCTTCTAAATAAGGTTGTCAAGCCAAAACACACAAGGGCTTACATTCGTCTTCACCAACTGAAGACTTTTGAAATGCCAACTTCATCTTTGCTGTGGCTCTAACACCCAATAAGATCCTTGCCAAACATCGCCTATGGTTATTATAAACTCTGGCATACTATATCTGTTACAAGAGATGTAAGTAAAAAAAGGCAATCAAAATGGTGTTGTTTGATGAAAACAATACAAAACCTGTTGAAAATCAGGAAGCAAAACAAAGAATACTAGGAAATACTAACAGCACCGTGACATTGACAAAGCCAAAAGAATTACCCAAAGAAACTATGTCAAGCAGGGAATTCACTTAAGAGTAAAGTCTCCATCATTCAGGACGAATTGGGAAATTACGGACTATCCTGCCACAAGTAATGTATTATACCAAATGTTTACAGCATAATGACGGTTTAACAAGTTTGTGGCAGAAATAAACCCAGGGGAAGCCGGGGACACTGGGCACACCCTACTAAACGCTACTACGTCACCCAACTGAGGTCGTCCCCCTATTGCTGTGACGTGCAACGGTGCAATAAGGGTGGATGTGCTGAGGACATGGAACAAAGCATAGAGGCGTGCACACAGCTGACAAGCAGCAAGCTGTTGTGTGAATCAACTGTGTAAAATTGATTCTTGCTTCAAAGCACTTTCTGGCGAACTCAATACACGGTGTGCAACACATGGCCTTCAACACTGACTTGATTTACCTGGTTCCGGTCCACTACCTACTTATGGTTCACCTAAGCCCTGTCTTGCCTGTTGCTCAATATTCTCACGTTAAAAGGAACTTCGTAACATTTACGATATTCACCATGTAACGTTTTACGAAAGAGTGTGTTGAATGTGTCTGCGAGCGCGTGTAAACATCTGCATGTGAACCACGCTCGCCGCACTCTTTCACCTTTTTCAACAAAAAGGTCCGGCCAACGATTAACACATTTAATGTTTATGAAATTAACTAACGATGAGATGAGGATGAAACAAAATAAAATAACGCTACCCCCTCCAGCGTCAACCTCCTCCTAACGTTTCTCAGACGGTTGGCGCTGGCGAGATCACTGGACCAGCAGGTTAATCCACTGAATTTCTCCACGCAGTTCGTGAAGTTAAGGAGATTAAAGCCGTATCGGCGAAGATATTATATTCCGCTTGGATTGATTACTGTACCACACTGGGTAATACTCCACACGATAATACTCCACTGGACACACGTCGGCTATCCGTTGCTGGCAGTTAACCATATACTGTACACTCCCCGCGGAGCTCTGTACACTCCAACTGCTTGGTCTCCTCTCCCCCGAGAACCGTTCCTATCCCTCGTTAACCCGTCCTCTGTTCATTTACGTCATTCACTATATGACGCAAGAGAATCGTCACCCAGAGCTACGTCAGCGCTCGCGCGACTGCTCTTCCCTGACCACAGGGAAAGTTAAAAATAAAAATGAATCTAACTAGATTCGTCTCAATCGCGAATCGTTACACACCAACAGAGCAGAAATTTGTAAACACCGCCAAAAAAAAGACTTTAAACTTAAGAAGCAAGTACCATTCGATACCTACAAGCTCAGGGCAGCATAACAAAAGTAAACTTCGCTAAATTGAAATTCATTGAAGTAAACATTATAATGGTTTTACTCTCTGGTAGCTTCTCGAATCATTGAAATATAGACCTTTTTTTCATAAACATTTATACCTACTTTCTGCAAATTGTGTGACTGCAATTCTGCAGTAAACAATCAGATGCGACTGATAACAATCGTCTGAGTACAAACACAAGTTGAGTAGCATATACTACTAACAGGGCTTTTCTACGCGACTATAACCAGAGTGTTGCAAGAGATTGACCGTTAAAAGTAGCCATAATAATTAATGTCATTAGTTCAATTTTTCTCTCGCTTAAGCATTTTAATTGCTACGTTCTACAACCTGCATTTTTATACTTATTGATATTGGCTTGTGCAATTTTCATTAACGAAATAAATCCAAACAAAAGAAAAATGCAGTGGAGAAGTTCCCTGTACCTGTAGGAATATACACATGTGACAGATTCGTTACAGGGTTGAAATGACAATACTACGATGCGTGACATAGAAGAACTGATATCTAATGCGTGCCAGTGGAGTGTGTAAAAGGGGAGAAAGTCCTAACAACCACAGAAAACATGATTCAGATGCTTTCCGTGGCACACGGCGTGGAAGCTTTCAGGACCGGGTAGTTTTTTTAATAGGGTCCTTGATTAGAGGGGTACATAGTTTAGGTTAGAGGTTTAGTCGGGGCCTTTTCCTGATATACCAGTGGAGACTACCGTCTCTGAGAGCAGAATACATTTTAATGAAGCAAACATCATTATCATTATGATGACAGGTAGCTACAGCGCAAGCAAGAGAGACAAAGTGAGAGAAGGAGAAACAAAATGATGGACCTTAGCCGTATTCATAACTTACAGGTTTACTTTGATACTTTCTAAGTGGGTTATGTGCATATTAACTAATTAATTAATTCGATCATTATACCACATCTTCCAGAAGTGTGGTCCTCATGAATGCCACAAGGCAGACTGACGGCAGTCAATTCAACTAAAGTATAACGAGGGTATAAGCTGAATAGATCATCTTACCTTCCGCAGAGGGAGACAAGAGAGAGGTAGAGGGAGACAGCCGTCGTCTTCTTTAGTCCACGAACAGTACTGTGATTACTAGTGCTTACCAGAACGCTGTGTCCATCACGTGATTTAGAGGAACGAAGATAACCTTTTCTTCGAAGCTGTAGGCGTTTAACCCCCTCCCCCCCTGTCATGACGTCACTGATGTCAACTCCCCCCTCCACAAAGAGCGCGGGAAGTCATCTGTAAGCGGAAGCCTATGGAGATGGCAAATCATAAATTACTTGTTCATCCTACTCAGGTTATGGGGTTAGAGTTACACCCTAGACCACAGGGGATCTAATCAGTTCTAAAAGTAATTATCCTACTTTCATCATGGCAATTAGACCAGTTCATACACAACGGATGTGGATTTAGGGCTGTTTGTAAACCTTTCAGTGTAAAGAAAGACTGGGGCAAGTCCCACATCCTTAGATACTGTCACGCGCTCTTTCATTCGACATAGAACATCTGAATTTGGATTTCCGCTACTGTAGTAAAAGAACTCAACTGGATTATTACTGTATTAGTGCCTCTTTCATTCTTTTTTGTAGGGGGCGGGGGCATTCTTTTTTTTTTAGCACTTTTGTATTTTTTTTTAATATTTTTTTTAAAGCCAGTACTACGATATAATATAGAAAGCAAAATATCAGACAGGTCTAATCACACACAGACCCACAATTATTTAAAGATTAAATATCACTTACCGATTATTATCCCTAATTTCACGCTCCCGCGATCTCTCGCTCTTTCACACAGTTCCTATGAAAAGGCCTAGCCCAGCGGTTCTCAACCTTTTACTTGTGACGCCCCCCCATAACGAACACCGGTACGTCCGCGACCCCCCTTAGCCAGCTAGGTCCGTGGAAGAGGGGGGAGCCTTAGCTAACCTCGAACGCCGCGTCGAGGAAATCAACAACGGAAGAACAAAGTTCGTATCTGCAAGAAGTATAACTGTTAATGAAATTTTACTAAAGC
>SRHC01003889.1:37194-47665 GCA_004794325.1 Pomacea maculata
TTTTCTGAGAAGTTGTCATTTCTCATGGTGGCGGTGGTCCCAGGCCCCGGTGGCTTATGCTGATCCCCAAGCAACATGAGGAATTTTCCGAAAGCCTGGCCCTTGAAAGAGGACGGACAGGTCAAACCTGTTGACCACCACGAAAATTCAAAACGCATTAAGTGTCTAATCAAGGAAATATTAAAACGAACTAATGAATTAATTAATCGATTAATTAGGGTACAATCTGGTACTTAACCAGCTGCTGCCCCGACTGGACGCACTGCTTCAGCCAAGACGTCCGTCAGGACACGACTGCTGCCCGCTGCTGTTGCCCGCTGCTGCCCGCTGCTGTTGCCCGCTGTTGCCCGCTGTTGCCCACTGCTGCCCGCTGTTGCCCACTGCTGCCCGCTGCCTGTTGCCCACTGCCAGCTCGCCCAACCTAAGGTAGGCCACTTGTTTTGTCATCAAGTAACGGCTAGAGTTATCTCTCTTACAGTGGAACCTGCGCTTTTCTCCCTTTGTACGTTGGGTGAATACGGCAGCGAGCCATTAACCTTTGGTCTGAAATTCTCATCTGCATTTCTGAAAAGTATCCACTAAGTTGTTAAATTAGTCTTGTTGTTATGGCAACACCTAATTAACAGGTGGCTGCGGTCTTTAGTGACGTCAGCAACTGTCGCTTACGTTAGTTTACACCGTTTTTCATGCAAAAAGAAAAGAAAGAAAAAGAAAAGTACCCACGCATTGCTGACAGGGAATTAAGTATGAAGTGACAGGATATGTGCACACCAACAAAACATCCACTACAGCTGTGACGACGACGACAGGGAAGTTGCAGGCACCAACATCAAATGGCTGCACACTTCAGTAACTCCGCTCCACACTCGGAAGGAAGGCTTGACTCTAAGATGAGCGCGCCACCTCAGTAATCGCACTAAGCTGTCTCCAAGACAACCACACACCGACTTCAAGGACACCAGCAGCTCCCAGTCAAGGACAGACACCAAGCAAAGCTGCTGGTCACACCGGTCACACAGTCACACAGTCACACCGGTCACACAGTCACACAGTCACACCGG
Source organism: Pomacea maculata (assembly GCA_004794325.1). Taxonomy (NCBI): domain Eukaryota; kingdom Metazoa; phylum Mollusca; class Gastropoda; order Architaenioglossa; family Ampullariidae; genus Pomacea; species Pomacea maculata. The sequence continues at coordinate 38,256 of SRHC01003889.1, forward strand.
TCACACCGGTCACGCCCGTCACACCAGTCACACCGGTCACGCCCGTCACACCAGTCACACCAGTCACTCCAGTCACACCAGTCACGCAGTGCTAAACAATAAGCAATACCACAACAGACAGCAGCATGAGACAGACACAACAGCAAGCAACACAAGTCCAGACAGGTGTACGACTCTCGTGTCACAGGTAGGCACGACGGTAGACATCTGACACTCCTATAATCAGTAGACATGATAATAGACACACAACTCGTACGAGACATGATGACAGTCACACAGCGGATAGTTTAGACATGATGATGACGATGATAATGACGATGACGACGACGATAACGATGGTGATGTACATGTGATAATAATAATACCTCCTAGAGACAAGGGCGTTAAGCAGAGATGTCTGGTGTCCAGTCTTGACAAGGGGAGGTCAGCCTGCCATCACATAAGGCGGCGGCCATCGCTAAAGAATCTTTCCTTCGTGACATTAGTGAAGTTACTGCAATTAATTAATTAATCAATGCTTAATAACATTTACTCCCGAAGCTTAGACTCTATTCTGTGGATATTCGGTTGTAAAATTAAAGGAAGCTACATGTGAGAAAGCCTGGTGTCCCGGACACTAGTGATGTCACAGGTGTCATGTCATCGTGACACAGTCACAGATAACCCACGTCGTCAGCAAAGTCTTCAGCTTTCTGTGTAACTCAGCCGACCTGTGACCAGGAGACAGGACAGGGGAGTGTAACACACACCAGAGTTCACACAGACAGCAATGTCTACTTTACACAAAGCAAAACACTGAGAGACAGAGAGCGTCACACTTCACACACGACAGATGCTAACAAGACAGCGAGACACCACAAATGACACAAAGGATGTGAATGCAGTAATTACAAAAGTACAGAAGCAAGAACATTTTCAGACACCAGAATTAATACAAAACAGTCTTACATACATGAGAGTTCACACAAAGACAGACACGTCCAACAGACACGAAAGACAGCAAGGAAAGCAGGAGAGACTGACAGTGTAAATACAAAGAAAGACAAAGAAAGACCGTGTGAATACCGTGGAGTTAGTTAATGCAAAGACAGGAGAGTGTAACATGGGAGTTAATACAGACAGGAGAGTGTAACATGGGAGTTAATACAGACAGGAGAGTGTAACATGGGAGTTAATACAAAGACAGGACAGTGTAACATGGGAGTTAATACAAAGACAGGAGAGTATAAATACTTGGGAGTTGATACATAGAGAGGAGTGTAGAACAGACACGAGAATGAATACAAAGACAGGAGAGTGTAGTCAGGTCAAGTGTTAAAGGGATACTCAAGGCTTGTGATCAGGCTGTGTGACGGTCAAACGTTTCAAAACTATATTTAGCTACAATCACAGAGCACGAGAGCGACACAGGAGAAATAAAGATTCGTGTCTCACCTAATTACACTTATTAGCACTATGTCGGTCGCCGATGTTTATAAACATTGAAAACATCCAGTGAAGTCGACCCTTGTGTCCTTCCGCCGAGTAGCCGCGATAGCTTCCCGAGATGGTCAAGCAGACGAGTCTGGGTGTGACGTCAGTCAGGGTGTGACGTCAGTCAAAGACGTACAGGAAGTGTCTGAGGTCATTGTGACGTCAGTCAGTGACGTACAGCAAGTGTCTGAGGTCATCGCGAAGATTTGACGTCGTCATCGGTGGTGTCACGTGAGTTTATTCAGGTTTTACAGTGAACTTTTCACAGCACAGTGTTAAAAATTACAGAAAACAGTCTGTCTCACGGTAAGCAGTCTTGGTCACATGTCATAAGGTCACGTGACGGAGAACGAGACTTCGTCTAAGTAAACGAAAGAGTCCGATGTCATTTCTCTTCTTAAACACAGCATGCTACACAACCCTCAGCTTTGTACTAGATTTGTGTACTAGATAGCCTAAGTAGTAGACATATGGCAACAACTCTGTGACGCTGCACCACCTCTGCGACCCTGGCAGACCTCTGGACCATCCTATGCAAATTTAACTTGGTTCATATAACCTGAGCTTGCTGGCTACGTGGTCGGCATCTTCTCTCCCTTCCTTATCCACTTTTCTTTCTGTTTCTGTCACCCTCCATTTCCCTCACCCTTTCCATCTCTACCCTCTACCTCCTTTCCCTCTCCCACACAGTGCGAAATCGCCCTCGGGTGGAAGCACTTTCCCATCTAAACAACCTACCTACCTACCCTCAGCTTTTCCATATGAACAGACGCGAGAACAGACGAGATTCAAGTGGAGCCTACTCTTCACGCCATTCTGAGCAGTTTTATGTTGCCCTGACACTTCCTTTAATGAAGTTTAACACTGTGAACATGTGATAACAGGGTTAGAATAACAACGATAGTACAACACAGCCTCTTCTTCTTATTATTATTATTATCAGCGATGCTCGTGACGTGGGAACTGAGAGCGTTGAAGAGGAATAAAACTTTCGTATCTTTGATTTAAAAAAAACGTCTTCTACATCCGACAGTAGGAATCCGGACAAAATACTTCTCATACGATATAAAGTAGTAATGCCGAAAATAATTAGAACATGAAGTAGAGCGTCCGTTGTTTCTGAAAAAAAAAATTCGGCTGGACAGACAATAGAGCATCTTGCAGACAAGAGGTCTTCATCGTTGTCATCAGGCGTTAAGTAAAACAGGTAAAAATGTCTCACTCTCTGCAAACTGTCGCCACGAGCCCTAGCCTTGACCTCTTCCTCGCTGTCACCTGGCTTCTCGAAGTCACCCGTTGAACTTGTCCACAGAAGGTGAAGCAGGCCAGGGACAGACCACGTGTAAGACCAGCTCTTGCTGACTGAAGGCTGGAAGCAAGTCCCAGGCACCACAGATCCTGGCCATGACCTCCCTGCCCTCAGGTCGCTTGGTGAGGAACTTCTCCACTCGCTTCTGGTAGCTGGACCTCATGGCTCCTCCCTGATGCCAAAGGGCAGGAGGACAGCGGTATAGAGGGGGCGCTGGTGGGTGAAGTCACACAGGGTTGCCGGGAAGCCAGGCAAAGAGATGGTTGGGCAAAAAGCCGCCGCGCCATCAGAGCTGCAGGACAGGAAGCTGGCGCTCCTGACACAAAAGCGGTTTTGGCAGTTGAGTTTTGACAGTTGAGTTTTGGCAGTTGAGTTTTGGCAGTTGAGTTTTGGCAGTTGAGTTTTGGCAGTTGAGTTTTGGCAGTTGAGTTTTGACAGTTGAGTTTTGGCAGTTGAGCATCATGAGAGGCTGTGTACTGTGGCGATGATTGATGAGGATCATTCGGCGAAGCTGGCATTTCTTTCCTCCAGAACAACCATCCTTTCACAACCCCAATGCCACCAAAACCCGCTGACAGAAATGGCCCAGTGGTCCGACTGACAAGTGTCAAGCTCCACGCTCCCCGTCATGTCATCCTAAATGTCACGGTGCTTGTCACTTTAGTCCACATGACAAATGTCACCTTACTAGTCTTCCTTTCGTCCGCGTGACGTGTCAGGGTTGGCTGTGCTCAAAGAGGATTTTATGACGTCACGTGATGGTTACTTCTTGACTGGGCATGCAGTCCATGCACCACGTGACCAGACAATGGCGTCGCAGAAGCGCTGCTGCTAGACGGAAGTGGATTAGCCGCCCATGCAGGCGCAAAGGTCATTTTGGCCGATGGATGCCGCAAGCTGAGGATTTGGTTTTGAGAACTGAGCCGCTTAAAGACAAGTGCTGCCACCTTGTGTCGTGACAGGTAAAGAACTTTTTCAAGGTCCTCGTTAAGAGCAGTCTTCATCTTTTACTGTCGTCACATCGTGGTCCCCAGTAGAGTTGCTGTCGTCGCAGGGTGGTCGTCAGTAGAGTTGCTGTCGTCGCAGGGTGGTCGTCAGTAGAGTTGCTGTCGTCGCAGGGTGGTCGTCAGTAGATTGATTTTTTTCAGCTCTTCTCACAGTCGTTGAAACCGTGGTTGACTTGAGGACATGATAATGACAGTTTCAACAATTATCGTCAAAAGGTAATCGAAGGTAGTCAGTGTCAGGTAGAGGGATTTATTGACCTTGCCCTTCTGCCCAGCAAACTGCCAGAAAGGTGTCCAGCAGGTTTCCACACGACCACCTGTAGTAGCAGGAGATTTGAGCTCAGGTAAAGGTGTGAGGCCTGCATGCACAAGTAACAGGGACTTGAAATCATTTGTTACCTCAGCTGGTTACACGACTGAATTGTCTGGTGTGATGATGATGATGATGATGGTGGTGGTGGTGGTGGTGGTGGTGGTGGTGGTGGTGGTGGTGGTGGTGGTGATGATGATGTAGATCTGTCTGAACAACGGTCTAGACGGAGGTTTTTAATTTTCTTACGATGACAGCCTTATCGCTATCTTGTTATTTTTATCAATTATTGTCTCGATCACTTGCTTTGTCTATTTTTGTTATCTGAGCACGTGATTGTCCACTGGCATTCATAAAGTTGGTCATTTTCACTGTCATTGTCATCGTGATTGGAGTAATGACCAGCTTGTATGTCACATGTTTCTCCCCTCAACTGAGTGAGACCATTCTCTTGTGGAGTCAACTGATGTCACTCACTGTACGCATCTTACTCTGTCCTCTAATGACCAGGAAATCTCCTGTAATCTCTGAGTTCGTGAAGTCTGTCTCAGCATGACAATAGTCTGAGTGGACGTTTGAATACAGTAATGAACACAGTAGTGAATACAGTAATGAACACAGTAATGAATACAGTAGTGAATACATCAGTGAATACAGTAGTGAATACAGTAATGAACACAGTAATGAATACAGTAATGAATACAGTAGTGAACACAGTAATGAACACAGTAATGAATACAGCAATGAACACAGTAATGAATACAGTAGTGAACACAGTAGTGAATACAGTAGTGAACACAGTAGTGAATACAGTAATGAACACAGTAATGAATACAGTAGTGAACACAGTAGTGAATACATCAGTGAATACAGTAGTGAACACAGTAGTGAATACAGTAATGAATTCAGTAGTGAATACAGTAATGAACACAGTAGTGAATACAGTAGTGAATACAGTAATGAACACAGTAATGAATACAGTAGTGAATACATCAGTGAATACAGTAGTGAATACAGTAATGAACACAGTAATGAATACAGTAGTGAACACAGTAATGAACACAGTAGTGAATACAGCAATGAACACAGTAATGAATACAGTAGTGAACACAGTAGTGAATACAGTAGTGAACAAAGTAGTGAATACAGTAATGAACACGGTAATGAATACAGTAGTGAACACAGTAGTGAATACATCAGTGAATACAGTAGTGAACACAGTAGTGAATACAGTAATGAATTCAGTAGTGAATACAGTAATGAACACGGTAATGAATACAGTAGTGAATACAGTAATGAATACAGTAGTGAATCAGTAGTGAATACAGTAATGAACACAGTAATGAATACAGTAGTGAATACATCAGTGAATACAGTAGTGAACACAGTAGTGAATACAGTAATGAATCAGTAGTGAATACAGTAATGAACACAGTAGTGAACACAGTAGTAAACACAGTAATGAATACAGTAGTGAGTACTTCAGTGAACACAGTAATGAATACAGTAGTGAACACAGTAGTGAATACAGTAATGAACACAGTGGTGAACACAGTAATGAACACAGTAGCGAAAACAGTAATGAACACAGCAATGAATACAGTAGTGAACGCAGTAGTGAACACAGTAGTGAATACATCAGTGAATACAGTAGTGAACACAGTAGTGAATACAGTAATGAACACAGTGGTGAACACAGTAATGAACACAGTAGCGAAAACAGTAATGAACACAGTAATGAATTCAGTAGTGAATACAGTAATGAATACGGTAATGAATTCAGTAGTGAATACAGTAATGAACACAGCAATGAATACAGTAGTGAATACAGTAGTGAACACAGTAGTGAACACAGTAATGAATACAGTAATGAATACAGTAGTGAACACAGTAGTGAATACAGTAATGAACACAGCTCACTGGCCCGGGTCTCAATAAACTAACCCTAACCCTGAGAAGTGAAAGCGGTAATGATGCTACAGCTGCTACACAGACAGATGAGTAGTGAGGCTTTGTTATTCTTAGAAGTGGCCTCATCCATGACTCACCGACTCATTCTGCTGCTAACTTTAGTCCTTCGTAATGGCAATCAGTGGATGGACTGGCGCTGATGGATGTGACCATCAGATGACGTGTTGACTGCTGTGTGCTGGTGGTGGTGGTGCTGGTGGTCTAGTGCTGCTTCTGCTGGAGCTGGTGGTGCTGGTGGTGCTTCTACTGGTGCTGGTGGTCTGGTGCTGGTGATGGTCTGGTGGTGCTTCTACTGGTGCTGGTGGTGCTTCTACTGGTGCTGGTGGTTATCTGGTGGTTATCTTTGCTCAATAGCCGCTTTGGGTTTTTTTGAATTATTATATATTTTTTCTTCTTCGCTGGTGTGTTACTGGAGGGGTTGATATTTGGCATCTCCGTGTGAGCTGTAGCACGTGACTGTACACGTGACAGGTAGCCATGTGACACCAGTGACTTTGACCTGCGTTGTGTCGCATGTAGTGTGACCTTTGGTGACACTTCCCTCTGGTGGAGACACACATCTCAATCGTCTCCTGACACTTCCGGGCCATAGTGTGTGGCCTGCTGATGACACCGTTACTGTTTATAGCTCTTGTCATCAACTGGCCTCTCAACGGCTCGTGCTGACGTGTTCCTCCCCATGTTTACAAACTGGGGATAGTTGACGTTTTTTTCCCTGAGTTTTGTGCGCAGCTTCCAGACAGGGAATCTCCGCGGATAGGGGCTGGAAATGTACGGTTGTGGTTTACAGTTTGTGTACACTTGAGTACGGTTGTGTACAGCTTGTACAGTTTGTGTACAGTTTATTTATAGTTGTATAGGTTGTGTACGGTTTGTGTACAGCTTGTACGGTTTGTGTACAGTTGTATACTGTTTGTGTACAGTTTGTATACTGTTTGTGTACACTTTGTATTCTGTTTGTGCATAGTTGCGTATAGTTTGTGTTGTTTATGTACACTTTGTGCACAGTTTGTGTACGGTTGTGTACACTTTGTATACTGTTTGTGCATAGTTGCGTACAGTTTGTGTTGTTTATGTACACTTTGTGCACAGTTTGTGTACAGTTGTGTACGGTTGTGCGTGGTCTAAGCCAGTGACCAGACACTGACACCTACTTGTGAAGCAACACCAATATTTGTCGCTGAACTTGGCCGCTTAACAAAAGCACACGTGACCTGTAGGGACATCAAGTCAGTCGTGACACCTTACTCCAGAAAAGCTCAGGGCCATGGAGCCGATGGCTGAGTTCCTTCTTCACAATGTTCGTGACATCAAAGTGTCCTGCGCTCTGTCAACGGGACATGAGGGACTTTGTCGTCACGTGACACGCCACACCTTTACCTGGCTTTGCCGTGTGATGTCCGTCACCTTTACCCACACCCGCCATCTTAGTCCACACTTTGGTCAGTGCACACACACACATACACTTCTGTCTCAAACATACAAGTCACACACACAATCTCTGTCTCAAACACACAAGTCACACACACAATCTCTGTCTCACACGTCACACACAATCTCTGTCTCACAAGTCACACACAATCTCTGTCTCACACGTCACACACAATCTGTCTCACACGTCACACACAACTCACAGCCAATTTCCTGTAAAAAGTGACTCTCCGATGTGATGTGACTGACGTGTCGGCCTGACTGATCTCCTTTCAGTTCCCTGAGCTATTTCTGTCCTGTGGGGCTCGCCAGTCGAGAGGATGTGAGCCGCGGGCGCCTGGCAAGTCTCGTCTTTCTCTCTGGTCCTTGTCTCTCTCTCTCGTCCTTGTCTCTCTCTCTCGTCCTTGTCTCTCTCAATGGTCTCTGTCTCTCTCTTTGCTCCCTATCTCTCTCTGCTCCCTTACTCCATGGTCTCTGTCTCTCCCTGTCCACGTCTATGTCCACGCCTATGTGGTCCCAGTCTCTCTCTCTCTGTGGTCCCTGTCTCTCTCTCTGTTTTGCAGCTCAACAGGTGTTGTCTGCTCCTGCTCGTGCCCTCTCCTATGGTGTCTCTGTTGCCGGCATTAGTGGTGAACTTTGGCCTCTGTGCCTGCTGTTAGTCTGTGAGCTGCTCACCTTGCATTGGGGTGGACTGTGCTGATGCCCTCTGCTCCTGCTGTTACTTGCTATCATCCCTGGTGGTCACCTGTGTTGGTGACCAGATTTCTTTGCTCTACTTGTATTTCTGGGTTGTTTTATTATTCCTTGTATATACGTGGTTATGTTGCTATTTATAACCCTTTACCTACCTTATATTAGAGTATAGGGGGCCTGTCGCTATTGATGCTACTAATAAAAGTTTTTTATGCCATAGTTCTTTAGGTGGGTTGAGGCACTTATTAAGGTTTAGTGCCAGTCTGTATTTATCTAAAGAATATTTTACTTCTTCTCTTTCTAATTTATTTTCATTGCACTCCAGCGACATGTGGAGTGCTAAGTGTATCCCCACAGGCACATGAAGGAGGGTCTTTACATCTTGTTAGATATTTTTCATTGAGCCTCATTCTAGTTATTTTGGTTTGGTCTGACCTATCTGACTTTACGAACATCAAAGTGTGACTAGGCTGGTCATCTATCAGTCTCCTAGTAGCTTTAGTCCTTTACCTTCATTTTTGTATTTCTCTTGCCACCTTATTTTTATTGCTGGTTTCAATGCTATTCTTCTCTTTGTTGGTGAAATAGGGATGTTTAGGATGACTTTGGGGTTTGTTTCTTGTTTTACTGAAGTCTCGCTAGTTTTTCAGTCTTTTCACTTCTTTGACTCCGGTATGGGAGGGAACCCAAAGGAACTTAATGTCTCCATTTTCCTGGTTAATCTTTATGAGAGGTAGTATCTCATCTACTATGTCTGTTCTGTTTGAGGATTTGTTTTTTAGCTCCTGGAGTGCTGACAGTGAGTCTGATATTACTAGCTAGATTGTCCTTCCTGTTAGGTGACGTGTCTGAAGAGTTGTTAGTCTGTCAGTTCAGCTGTGAAGATTGAGACATGCTTTGGGAGTCTGGTGGAGATGGTCATGTTGTCGGAATACTATATTCCTAATCCGGTTGTGTTTGTCTCTGGATCATGGGAAGGGTCCTCAGTCCATTACTGTTCAATAAAATGATTGAAGACCTCTTTCAAGGTGTCAAACATGTAAAATTTAAACAATTTACGAATGACACATCCCTCCTACGAAAAGTATAAATAGGTAAAATACATAACCATCACAGGCCCAAAACCATAGGACTAGATAAAATAGTGAAATGGTTTCAATATAATGGCTTCAAACTCTCAGACACCAAAGCCGATGAGGCTATAATACTCAAAAAA
>SRHC01003889.1:58992-70124 GCA_004794325.1 Pomacea maculata
CAGACCCTGTAGCAACTATACAGGTGTTAGAGACCCTGTAACATCTATACAGGTGTTAAAGACCGTTAACAGTCATACATGTTTTGTACAGACCCTGTAACAACTATACAGGTGTTGTAGAGACCCTGTAACATTTATACAGACATTGCACAGACCCTGTAGCAACTATACAGGTGTTGTAGAGACCCTGTAACATCTATACAGGTGTTAAAGACCGTTAACAATCATACATGTATTGTACAGACCCTGTAGCAACTATACAGGTGTTAGAGACCCTGTAGCAACTATACAGGTGTTAGAGACCCTTAACAATCATACATGTATTGTACAGACCCTGTAACATTTATACAGATATTGCACAGACCCTGTAGCAACTATACAGGTGTTGTACAGACCCTGTAGCAACTATACAGGTGTTAGAGACCCTGTAACATCTATACAGGTGTTAAAAACCGTTAACAGTCATACATGTATTGTACAGACCCTGTAGCAACTATACAGGTGTTGTACAGACCCTGTAGCAACTATACAGGTGTTGTACAGACCCTGTAGCAACTATACAGGTGTTGTACAGACCCTGTAGCAACTATACAGGTGTTGCACAGACCCTGTAGCAACTATACAGGTGTTGCACAGACCCTGTAGCAACTATACAGGTGTTGCACAGACCACCTCACCTGACGATGTTCAGGTGTTTGTAGAAACTGCTTCGTGTACACCAGACCTCGTGTCTCACAGCGCCTGGTGTTGACATTTTTTTTTCTCTTTTCCACTTACAAGGGGAGGTAGCTCCGTAGTCTGCACGGAAGTACTTTTTAAAAGTTATTTCCCTTCCTCAATGGTGCTTTTTACACACTTTATATTTTGATCATAATACTTTTTGTTTTGTTTTGTAAACAATTTTTTCCGATTAGAATTTTTTATTTTACAATTCCTTTCACTTATATACTTTCGTTGTCAATCATTTTTTGGTTTTTTATTTTTTTTGTAATGTAAATGTTTGTTGCTCTTGCGTTATCGATAAGAGTGAGCCGAGCAGATCAGAGGTCTCAGTGTCCCCACACCATGTTCTTAGAAGTGGGGCTCACACGAGTGAGAGGAGGGGCTGACCCCACAAGTGTCACGTGGCTCTCATGTATCGAGTATCACACCCAGTGATACCCAGTGCACATTCGGGTACATTCTGATCTAAAGATAGGGTGCATAAATAGCATTTAGGTGTTACAGACAATAGGTCACACACGCACGCACACACGCACGCACGCACACACGCACACACGCACACACACACACAGGCCGAGCGTGCTCAGAAACGATGACAGCGACAAAGATGTCAGAGGTCAGCTAATGCCGATAAAGGAGACTAGATAACAGTTCATTATTGCCGTTGTGGAATCCTTGCATGGAGGATGTGAGCCAGTGGGTGCACGCGGTCAGAGCGAGTACGTGTACTGCTGACTTATATTTCAGATACTTATCTACGACTTCATACCTTTCCCCTCCGCTCGCCGGGTGTTTTCTCCGGTGTACCCTGTTTCCTTCTAATCCTTCACCTCCCCCTCCCTTTCCCCTCAGTCCGAAATCACCCGGAGGTTGAAGCACTTTCCCGCTAAAGCAGCCAGTCGCATGGTGCCCCGGTGGCGCAGCGGTTAACTGTTGGGACATGTTTCATGGTCGGCTCTTTTGTTGTGATAGAGCCGCGAAATACCAGTCCCTTTCTCTCTCTCACGCACACACGCACACAGGCACATACGCACACGCCTCCAGTGCAACGAGTGCCGCTGTCTTTCCTTGGTGTAGGGGTGTATCAAGGGGTGTATCAATGGGTGTATCAAGGGGTGTATCAAGGGGTGTGATCAAGGGGAAGTTTGGCCTTACATTAATAATGGGACGCGGAAACAACAAGAAACTGTGATTAGTTCCTCTTAGCGGTCGAGTTCACTAGTTTAACGGTCACATGGGCGAGGGTTAGATTGTCAGTTGAAGATTAAGATTTCCCACGAGAGAGCGAGCGAGAGAGTGGGGGGAGGGAGGAGAAGACTACAGGGTGACACTACGGGGTCCGGGGCTTCACAATAAGTTGAGAGGAAAGTGAGGGACTTCCCCACGCGACCAACGGTATCTCGACACTGGGTGCGCACAGTCGACGCCGTCACGCAGCATACGTCACATGAGGGCGGGAGGGGGTGGACCCTGACCCAGTTTAGCGGGGAAGGGGGGGGTGCGACACCCGCCTTGCACCCGAGGGTAGCTTACAGAGCGTTGCAGCACGGGTCACATGACTAGCTTGTCATGAATGCGAGTGTACTTCACATCGGCTTGTTGTCGTCCTTGGCGGCGGCGATGAAAGGCAGCAATGCGTGCCGGGAAGGTCACCCCCCACCCTCTCCTACCTTTAGAGTGAGATGGAGGACCTGGCTTGAACATCTCTCTTTGTTTTGACGTCGGCACCGTGTGCACCACCCAGCACCGTGTTTATGTCTAGCCAAGCTGTAGCTGTTAGCTTAGCCACACAGCTAGAGGCTAGCAGCATGCTAAACACGCGGAGGCTGCTGTCGAGTGACGATCCCATCTCAAGCCAGCACACTCGCTTACCTGTGATCTTGCTACCCACCTACAACCTCCTGCACGCAAGAGTGCGATGAGATTCACACAACGTGCGCCGTGACCGCCGCTAGCGTCCAGGGAGGTTGGGGGGGGGGGGGGGGGGGGGGGGGCACGGTGACATGCAGACCTGGAATGTGATTAATAATAATTATTATTAGAAAGCTTCTTATTCTCAACAACACACCATTTCTTGTGACTGATAACCGGGTGGGTCATCTTGAGTGAGCTTTACTTATTTTTTTGTTTAGCAGTGAAAGCAGGCAGTGTAGTGATGCTAGCATCATGCGCGTGTGTGTGTTTGTGTGTTTGTGTGTTTGTGTGTTTGTGTGCTTGTGTGTTTGTGTGTTTGTGTGCTTGTGTGCATGCCAGCACTCACGCACCTCTCTTTGACCGTACAGTGCCAGTGCGCGTTGTTCACTGTTGGCATGGACTTTGTCCCTCCCCACCTCACACACTCACATACACTCACACACTCAATCTCACTCACACTCACACGCACACACTCACACACGCACGCACCCACGCACGCACCCACGCACGCACGCACGCACTCACACACTCACACACTCACACACATTCACACGCTCAATCTCACTCGCACTCACACGCACACACTCACACTCACGCAAGCACACACTCACACACTCACACACTCACACACATTCACACTCACATCTCGCAGTGACTAGATCACATCACACTGTCCCGTGCAGTGAAACAGTCGCCATGTGCAAGTGACAGGTGACGTCGCCATGCGTTTCCCGAAAGACGTGGGAGGAGGCCGGTGGAGGCGGGGGGGGGGGGAAAGGTTATCGGTACACGAGCACCAAGCTGCTATCAGGTTATCGGTACACGAGCACCAAGCTGCTATCACAGGCCTCAGTACGCATGAACTCATTAAACACTTTAGCAAATTGCTGACAATGTTGAGACGAAGGGGCCTGGGCTGCCTCACGTTGTCATGGAAACGCAAGACACAGTCGACAGCAACAAATGTTAGGAAGCACAGCGTGCGTCCTTAGGGTCAAGGTTACGTTAGGGTTAGGGTTAGGGTCAAGATAAGGGCCGACATTTACCTGGGGAATGCACGATCTGCCAGTCCCACCCGTGATTAATGGAAAGCCCGTCTTCTGCCCCACCCCACCCCCCACCCCGATACATTTTCACGGTAGCGAGGGGCCTGACCTTTGAACTGCATGGTGACGTCAGCTAGTCCATCTCGTTCTGACCACCGCTTACTCACAACTGTGTCAGACGTGAGACAGCTTCTATCACACACTCACACAAACACACAAACACACACATTATTCTGTGGATGTGTTTTCACCAGCATCACGTACCTGACTCCCCTAAACACGTGACTGCTGTGACCATCAAGTGCATGTCACTGTGCGTGGGCGGAGGTGGGGTGACGTACGATGGTGTCCGTGCAAGGTTAAGATGGGAATTGATTACTTGAGTGATGGTGATTTGGTATCAGCTGTGTGCGTGTCATTACACGGCTTGCGTGAGTAACGTTGAGTAACGTCACACATGTCACGTAGCTCAGCAGCATGAGACTGTACTTTACTTTTGACACAGCGATGTGATGTAACTGAACCTTGACCTGTATGCGTGTCTGTGTGTGTGACAGATCCTCCCGACGGCCACAGCGGCGTGCGTCTCTTCCGGTTCCTGCTCAACGAGTTGGAGCGTTCCGAGGGTCCTGACGACAGGGGGAGAGCACTGGCGTGGGTGGACAAGCGGCGGGGGGTGTTCCGCATCGTCCGCAAGAAGGAGATCGCCGAGCGGTGGGGCCGGGCCAAGAACAACAACTCCATGACCTACGAGAAGTTCAGCAGGAGCCTGAGGTCAGGAGAACTATGTTGTCCTCATTACGGTAGAGTGAAACCCTGTCCTGGTTATCTCCCTGTTTAAACAAGGTGCGTGTGGCTTCCGCTGGCTTGTGACACCTGCCGTCTTGCTGTGTGCAGGTATTACTACAAGGTGCGACAGCTCGAGAGAGTGGCCAACCAACACCTGGTCTACAAATTTGGCAGCAATGCGCACAAAGAAGTGTGGGATCGTATCGCCGGCCTCAGCCAGGAGCCCGTGTCACACGTCACTTCCTCACGGGACCAGCAAGCGTCACACACGTCACAGACGTCACGCCCCGCTGCCAGAGATGGTAGCACAAAGGAAGACCACTCCTCTGACACCTGGCGTCCTCTCCCAGAGTCCTTCAACACCGTGACGTCCCCTGAGCACCCTAGCAGCAGGCTGGTTGAGCTGAAATACGAACACATGGACGCAGATTTCTCGCATCATTCAACATTTTACTGCCCAGACAGCCAGTCTCTTGTAAATCCATCTCTTCCTCATGCGACCAGGCATTCCAACTCAAGGAACTTTTTAAACACTAGAGAAAATCAATTTGCTGGGCATCCGTCTGCCTCGCAGTCTAGCACTGTGACATCACACCAATCACCGACCAATCCGATTTCATCCAACAAAGCTACATCGTGGGGATGTGAGGTGCTGCCTCATTTTTTGCAGGAGAGGCGGGAAGCAGTCAGCCAACAGTCCTTCCAGACTGCGATGTATCGCGAACAATTCTGTGACGCCACGCTTGACATGCAGACGGCCCCGGGAAAGCGTTACGCAGCGTCACACGCGCCCTTTCTCATGCCTGCACCAGAACGTCACAAAGTGACGCACAACCCCAACGATTACAGTCAGCACCTCATGGCAGACCTCACGATGGAGTTCTCGTCGTCTGCCATGTGCACCACCGCGGATCAGAAGGGAAACAAACCGCTGCAAGAGGATGCGCTGTCGTCTCCCCTGCTTCTCAAGTGGTCCACCTCCGCCATGGACACCGAGGTGCAGGTGGATCTGAGGGGCCTCGTGCCGGAGTCCTACGACCTCGACTCTATTTCTTCGAGCATTCCAGCGGACTCTAACATTCCAATGGACTCCAGTATAGCGGTGGACTTTCACGATGGAGGTCAGGGTGTGGACTGCTTACCTTTCGCTCGTAAACCCTCGGCAACTAACCTGGACTTCAAGAGCCACAGTCCACAGGAGACTCAGTGGAGATGAACTCAGGACGAGTCGTAAACACGCCCGCCATCAACACCTCCCCCCCCCCAGTGTCCCTCGCCGCTACCTGTACACGTGAGACACAGCTGTGGCCAATGGAGTCAGCCAGCTGTGGCCAATGGTGTCAGCCAGCTGTGGCCAAACTAGACTGCCGGGGACTCCTGAGTCGCCAGCTGCACAAGGTGCTACAGCAGTTGTCGATGTACAAGTGCTACGCCAGCCGTTCTGTCAGCCAAGCTAGTCAATACAGCCAACGAAGAGTTGTGCGTGTGATGTGACGTCAGGTTATGTTGAAAGGTGTGACGTGCTGTACTGTCAGAGACTTTCACCTGTTTCCTGTAAGGGACACAAGCGTATGTGTGATGTACACACACACCTGCCGCAGGTGCATGGCTGCTGTAGGTTTCTCTGGCTTTGATCTCGTTGGGAACTAATCCTGTCACACCGCGATGATCACGTTTGTCAGTCGTGACGTTGTAAACACCAATTGCCTGTAAGTCTGACACTCCTGACCTTTGACATTCCACTGATACACTGACAGAGAAACTATGAACTTTCATGAGTTCACCTGTGACTGTGTTGGTCTGTGATTGTGATGAGCGGCGAGTGTCTGTCTTGCGCCCCATGGCCTTGGTCTGTCTGTCTGTCTGTCTGTCTGTCTGTCTGTCTGTCTACTGTGTGTATAATTTGTCTACACACTAGACACTGTGTTGTGGTCCACGCTGACACCATTCACCTGTTGTGAATTACTACCAGGTGTAAATGACTTGGTTCGCACCATCTTGGTCGCTGTTTGATGGGTGGCACATATCGACACTGTGTTGATGTAAATAAATATAGAACTGGAACACGTCTACATAAACACAGCAGGTGATCACACAGCTCACCTCCCAAGCCACTGCTGTGACAAGGCTACATCACGTGACGTTTATAACATCGTGTGACGTTACGAACATTTTAATAAAGTAATGATGAAATCTTGATTTGAGACGTTACAATGACGAGGTGTGTGTTTGACAGTTATTAATGAAGTGACGCGTTATCAGTTGTTGAAGGTTTTAGCTGTCACTGACACAGACTGACACAGACTGACGATCAACGACACCAACATTCCAGTGAGAGAAAGTTTGAGATTGAGTCTGTTGGGCCGTGACATCCTTCTGCTTCACACACTCGTCAACTGACACTGACTGACTGACACACTCACTGTATGCAAGCTACCCTCACACTCACACAGGTACACACTCACACACAGGTACACTAAGGTACACACTCACACACAGGTACACACTCACACAGGTACACACTGGCACACACTCACACAGGTACACACTCACACACAGATACACACTGGCACACACTCATAGACAGGTATCTACTGTACACACTCACACACAGATACACACTGGCACACACTCACACAGGTACACACTCACACAAGTACACCCTGGCACACACTCATAGACAGGTATCCACTGTACACAATCACAGACAAGCAGCTGACACGAGCTATTACTGCATCGCTGACAGCTGTGTATGTATATTTGTACACAAACTGAATGAGTGGCCGATGCTGTGGATGCTGTGGACGGTGACACCACGTGGGCGGTGTTGAGGAAGTGTCGGGTCCTTCAGGATGCTGTGGATGATGACGCCAAAGATCTGCGCAACAGGTAAGAGTCAGTGACGTCAGGTCCGTTAGTTCCGTTATTGTAACAGCCGGCAAGTCTACTCACCTGTCACATTCTATTTCGTAGTCGTCAAACTGCTTGTAGCCGCGTGTAGCATGTAGTCCATAGCTTGTGACGTGTACACCCAGCATGCATCACTTGCCGCGTGTAGCATGTAGTCCCTAGCTTGTGACGTGTACACCCAGCATGCATCACTTGCCGCGTGTAGCATGTAGTCCCTCGATAAAAATAAGCACAATAGCAAAAGCTTCATCGTCATTGCCATCATCAACATCATTATCATCATCCGCCACCGCTCAAGCAGCACACACGTCACAAAGAGGAGAGCGTGACGTCACATTGACACTCCCGCCACGCGCTGTGTGGAGAGCACTTCACTGTCATCACGGACGTGCATTCGGGCACTTCCGGTGGTGGTGCCGCACGCTCGCAACCTTGCGGTCTCTTCCGCTATGTGCGTGCGTGTGTGCTGAGACGGGTACTTGTGTATACTTGTATGTAGGTGCGTGAGTACGTGTGTGGGAGTCAATGGCGGGATATCGTCTCTATCACCACCACCAACACTAGCACCACCACCACCACCACCACGTCCACCACAGACGCTCCAGGATGTGTTCGTCACGAGAGGGAAGAGAGAAGCTGCTGCTGCTGCTGTGTTGGGGTCACCTCGTCACTTGTCGCATGCCTGTCTACAAGGCTACACGCGCCAAAAACTCACTCGCTCACTTACTCACCACTCACTTACTTACTCACCACTCACTTACTGATTTACTCATGTACTCACTCTTCTGCTCACGAGCATTTTTGTCACATCACCACCTCAACACATACAGACACACAGACGCGGCTGGCTGTCTTCACATATTAATGCACACACACAGACACGCACACACAGACACGCACACACAGACACGCACACACACAGACACGCACACACAGACACGCACTCACAGACACGCACACACAGACACGCACACACACACAGACACGCACACACACAGACACGCACACACACAGACACGCACACACAGACACGCACACACATACACGCACGCAAACAGACACGCACACACAGACACGTCACAACCACACGCATGCTGCTTACCCCCACCCAGTCCTTGTCCGGGGAAAAGTTTCAAAATGGCGGAGGCGGAAGAACCAGTCTGTAGAGCAGGTCTCGTAATTTTGCTGGAGGATACATCAGGCTACAGACGATGTACATGTGGGAGGCGTGCACAGCGGTGCCCACACTGCCCACCTGTACAGTGTCTGCCCACCTGTTCAGTGTCTGCCCACCTGTACGGTGTCTGCCCACCTGTTCAATGTCTGCCCACCTGTACGGTGTCTGCCCACCTGTTCAGTGTCTGCCCACCTGTACTGTGTCTGCCCACCTGTACTGTGTCTGCCCACCTGTACGGTGTCTGCCCACCTTTACAGTGTGGACTCTGCCCACCTTTACAGTGTCTGCCCACCTGTACAGTGTCTGCCCACCTTTACAGAGGTGGAGTGACGTCAGTGGCAGTCAGAGCCTCGCGGACCGAGGGCAAGGTACCCTCCTACCCACACGAGCAGATGGCGGGTGTGTGATGTTGCGACGTCTGCTGTGATGCTCTGTTGTTGTTTTGCAGTAGGTGCTGGTGTGTACACTGTGCCTAGGTTCTTGGGTTCTGTAATGGTGGCGCCACTGTGTTGTGGGCGTCACTTCCATGTGACGTGCACTTGTCATCAACATTACCAGTGTTGATGACTAATGTCGGAAGGGAACATGCCAGGAACTGTGGGAGCCGAGGATGGTCGTGGATGGTGGATTGTGGAGGGAAGGGGTTTGTGGTCACTTCCTGTAAGCCCCATGACGTGGCTAGCCGGCCCTCCCCCTCCCCCACACCCCCTCACTCACTTGTGCTGCACGGACACAACACCTGTTGACAGCCTGCTGACAACCTGTCGACATCTATCACTTTGATCTTTGCCGATAAGGTGACAGGTGATGGGTGTGAGGATGTCCGCGCCGGCTGACAGATTGGCCGCGCCTCATGGCCGGCGGTGGGGCTTGCCGATGGTGGCTCAGTCACCCTGGCAACAACGACGACTGACACCCGCCGACATCCCCCTCCCTGGGGTCCTATGCTACGGCCTCAGGCCAGGTGCGAGGTCATCTTAATGGCGGTGGCTCTCAATGTCCAGTGGACCCTAGCGTGTCGTGCTCTGTCACGTGCACACGTTCTAAGGTACCACAGGTGTTTCTCAACTCTCGGTAACACACACCTGCTTCTATAAATAGAAGGCACTCGACCCCACGTCGAGAGACACAAGTGAGAGAGAGACAGAGACTGCTGAATGGCTATCGAAGAGTTACGTTTCCTACTGACCTGACCTTTTGGCGCTGCTCTCCCCTGTGAGGATGTAGTTCTGTCGCCTCGTGTCGCCACTTTACCCTTTATCTCCACACCGGAAAAAAATTCTGCTTTGGGTTCTGCACATTCCGGGGTGGGGTGGGGTGGGTGCTTATCGTGACCTGCTACCCGGTCCTGGGAACGACTCTCCCCCCTCTGGTGTAAAGAAACCCCTTTGCTGACCTACTGTGACCTCGCGCCCCCTCCTCCCCCCTACATTCCAGCCTCTAGACTGTGTGTACGTGTGTGTGTCTGGCACTGGGTACACACTGGCTGAACGCACTGCCAGCAGTCTGCTAGTGGGGCCTTCAGTCTAAGTCTATCTTAGTACAGTGTGACAGACACACAGACAAGTTGATTACATCTCATGTTGGCGTGCACGTGTTTCCCTCTGTGTGTGTGTGTGTGTCTGTTTGCTCTGTGTGTGTGTGCTGCTTGCTCTGTGTGTGTGTGTTAATATAATTGTGCGCACGTGTANGACATGATTGTGTGCATGTTTGTATGCACTGACGCTCGGGTAGATGTCATCACAGCAAAGCCACCCGAGCTGTTAGTCCAGTTCAAAAGAACTTGTCTTACTGCAGCACTTTCCTTCTCTACAGGTCCACTCGACACCCGGGGTGCACTAAACGTCATGTTGAGAGATAAGAGTACTCCACCCGCTACACCAGGAGCACCACCCTGCAATAAAATGCAAACAATCAGATGACTGTGTCGTCTGTGTGATTTGCTCCCAGTGTCACCTGCTGACACAGCGACTTGGCCACAGCAGGGCAGAGGTCACAGCACAGACACCCTCTGACTTGTCCGACACTGTACATCATCGACGATGACTAGACTAACTGTACATCATCGACGATGACTAGACTGAGACTTGTCACACGCCTGTCTACACGCGCCAAAAACTCACTCGCTTACTCACTCACTCACCATAGACGACTGACTAGAAGGGAATCCTGATTGTACGTTGATGTTGACCACGTGGTACACAGGTAAGTGTGAACACCTGTACAGCGCTGTGTGGTGTCAGCACTCACCCAAGCATGCAGCCTGCTGTCACAGCGCCGGTGGCTGAACACAAGGCTACAAGTGTCAACAGCCTTTCACAGTCACGAGGTCTTTGACAGTTGAGTGTGACGGCTGCAGGTCAGACTGGGGGTCACAGCTGCAGGTCAGGCTGGGGGGTCACGGCTGCAGGTACTGACTGTCACACGTGACTTGGCGGCCGATGGTGGAGGCGCCGTCAGAAAGTCCGCCACAGACCCCACGGAGCGTGACGGCACCACGTGATCACCCACACAGCACGCGCCACACTCACCTGCTGAGCTGATTACAATCCACTTGTCGGGCTAATTACCGA
>SRHC01003890.1:0-33508 GCA_004794325.1 Pomacea maculata
GTTAAAAGTAAAAATTACGTGTACATATTTGCTGTTTAACAGAAGCAGTGACATTGACAGTTAATAACAACCAAAAGGACATGTCATCGACACCCATGGACTGCGATCCACAACCTGAGTCTTCAGGACTCGTCATCAGCCAGCGCATGTCTCACTCGGACACAAGCATGTCACTAATAAGTAAGACACTGGACTTAACAGCAGCTGCCGAGTCTGGTAACTGGACTCTTCTCCACGATTTACTTAGTTCAGATAAAGTTACAAGATATGATGTAGAACAAAGCTACATACTCCATAGACTGGCAGCAGCACCAGAAGTTAGTCTCTCGCTTGAACGAGATATTTTAACTAAAATACTAAAGCACACAACAGACATCAACATGGTGGATACAAACGGTGACACAGCTGTCGTGGTGGCTGCCAGATGTGACAACACAAAGATGGTGATGGAGCTTCTATCCCGACAGGCAGCTCTACCACCTGATGTAACACACGTGTGTTCTTTCTTGCAGACTCTGACTAACAACTGGAAACCACAAGACACGCCTTACATGCACGCGCTTGTTGTCAAACTGTTGTGGGACAGACTACAAGACACAGCACTACACAGCTGTCACAAACAGCTTCACCACACACTGGTCCGGCTGGCAGTCACGTTTCACACGTCACTTGTACGTGAAATGTTTGTAACAGAACAACAAGTGAACTCTGTAGACAGTGAGGGGATGGCGGTGTTACACAGAGTGGCCATGTTTGATAGCGATGACCATTACAGTCTTGTAAATTTTCTGATAAGCAAAGGTGCAAACATTAATCTACAGACCACGACAGGTGACACACCTCTACATGTGGCTGCCAAACACAAGAGCTGGGCGATAATGGAGGTTTTGTTACACCGACAAGCCAAAAGTGATGTGGTTGATTGTGAACAGCGTTCAGTTTTAGACATCATGGCTTCTCATGGAGATCCTGAATGCTTCTCAGAAATCAATGAAATCCTTCCGTTGTTAATCCATAACAACAGTGACATCAACAATAGGGACAGAGAAGGAAACACAGCGTTACACCTGGCAGCACTCGCCGGTAACATAACTTTTATGAAGACATTGTTACATCATGGTGCTCGTGTTGATGGTGTTAATGGCGAAAACAAGACAGTGCTACACATGATGGCGATCAATGAAAGTAAACATCTTGTAAGTAATAACTCACGTGGGAACATTTTGTCACTCATATTAAACAAAGGAGCAGATGTTCACAGGACCGATTGTTACGGTGACTTAGCTGTACATCTTGCTGCAAAACATAACAACTGGGACTTCGTAGACTTCCTGTTGAGATATTTAAGCGACATTTCACATCCTGACAGTGAAGGATTCAATATCTTACACAGATTTGTTATACAACCACCATACAAACACCTGTGTTTGCTTTACCAACTGTCTCAGAAGGTTGGTGATATAAATGCAAGAAGTAGAAGCGGTGATGCAGCGGTACACCTGGCTGCTAAACATCAGAACTGGGACACACTGCAGATGCTGGTGCAACAGGGCGCACTAATCGACGAACCAGACAGTGAAGGTTGTTGCCTTTTTCAGATATTAGCTAAGGCAGGAAATCTAGAGAAATTTGCGTTTTGTTTGCTTATAGAAAAGCACGACAGGGACTATAACAGTCGTGATTTCCATAAAGCCTCAGAAATGCAACTCACTACCAAGCATATCTGGTCAGTTGTCGAGAGCCTGATAGAGTACATGGGAAATATAAACCAGGTAGATTCTGAGGGTTTGACTCTCGTTCAAAGACTTGTTATGAGCAAAACAGGAAAAGTCAACACTTTAATATTGCATCGCCTTCTTGAGCTCGGCGCTGACGTCACCTGTCGTGATGCAAACGGCGACACTGTGTGTCACCTGGCGGCTAGAAATGGCCACTGGGAGATTGTCCGATACCTTTTGGAGCTTGGAGAAGGAACGGACAACCTAGACAGCGAGGGTTTCTCACTTCTTCATAGAGCAGTAACAGCAACTTCAGTAACAGCACGAGATGTGCTCTCCTACATTCTCAAACGGAATCCTGACTTACACAAGCGAACACGACAGGGAGACACAGCTGTACATCTGGCCGCCAGATACCGGCAATGGGAGGTTGTCGAGACCTTAACAAAACACGGTGCAAACATGTTTGACTACGATAGTGAAAACACAAGCGTTCTTAAGAGAATGATTAAATGTCCCTATTCAGTTGGAAAAGAGATATCTATTCTAAAGAATTCAATCACAACATACACAGCAGAACAGTTTACAAACTCACTTTTGCTAAAAGAAGTGCAAGTCTGTAGACTGAATGTAGTCCGATTCCTGTTGGATCACGGGGTCAGTATACATCAAAGCGACTCGGAAGGGCTTAGTCTTTTACATCACATAGCGAAAACAAGAGAATATTTCTCGATCTACATGACTGAACATCTTGAATATTTTCTGGATAAGAGCATTTGCTTGGAAGATAAATGTCCGAATGGCAACACACCTCTACACTTGGCTGCTAAATCTGATAACTGGGATATGGTAAAATACTTAGTGCACCGAGGGGCAAGCATTCAAGACCCTGACAGTGACGGCGTCTATGTGCTCCAGAGACTGGCCATGTACAGTGAGTTTGGTGAGATACACAGTGAAATTCTTCGACTTCTCATCAAGAAAGGTGCAGATGTGAAAATACGTGACTGCAATGGTGACACTATTTTACACCTTAGTGCCAGAGCCAACACCTGGAGTTTTGTTCGTCAGATTATCCAAGAGACAGGTGACCTTAATATAGACGAGGTTGACAGTGATGGCTACAACATTCTGCACAGGTTAGCACAATCTGAGCACTCAGAGTTGGTGAAGGCTGTCTTGAACAAAGGATGTAATGTAGAGGCCTTGAGTAGAGATGGCGACACCTGTTTACTTCTAGCTGCAAAGCGAGACAACTGGACCTTTGTAAAGCGTGTACTGGGTCACGTGTTCAACAGAAAGCCCTCGTCAGACTTACCGATGAAGCCACATATGATTGTATGTTCCTCAGCAACATATGATTCTTCCAGTTGTTCCTCAGCAACATATGATTCTTGCAGTTGTTCCTCATCAGAAAATGATTCTCCCAGTTTTACACAACACGTTGATAGTATAAGTCAAAAAAATCTTTATACAATTGACCTATGTGGATATACGGTCTGTCATCATGCAATCATAAGAGGACGGTGGGACGTCCTACGACAACTGGCAGAATGTGGTGCCAGCATGGACATCATTGATAACGAGGGACTCGATCTCCTGCAAAGTATGGCCTCAGATAATGTTTCTAATCCTGAAACTTGGACGCACTGTGACAGATTGTTAGAATCCATGAAAGAAAACATGTTTATATTCACTCGAACAAATGGGCTTGGAAATACACCTTTTCAAACAGCCGCCAAAAATAAAAATATTCCGATGGTAGTCCGCCTTTATCGCCTTTTTCATGGTGGTGAATTTCTTAATTCCACAGACAGCGATGGACTGTCTCCTTTGTACAGACTTGTCGACATTCTAAATGAAACCAAAAGTCGGGAGGAGCTTGAAAGCATAATGGAAGATATTTTGATATCATGTAAGGCACCTGAAAAAGTATCTTGGGATGGCAACTCGCCTCTTCATTTAGCGGCAAAGTGTAGTGATTGGTCGACTGTCAAAATGTTGCTGAAGCACGGAGCACGAGCTGATGTGTGTGATCCCGAAGGTTTCACAGTTTTACACAGATTTGCTCAGTATGTGACAGTTCTGAGGAGAAGATATTTTGGTCAGGGACCTATTAATGACACTAAAGGACTCTTCATTCAAAACCTTTTACAGAGTGGCGCGAGTCTACATCAAAAGAATCTCGAAGGAAACACGCCCCTTCATCTTGCTGTCCTGTGTCACAACTGGGATGTAGCTACAGAGCTTGTTTACCTTGGGGCCGAGGTTAATGAACTCGACTCTGAAGGGTACACCATCCTCCAAAGACTGGCACAGGTACCAGATCCCAGATATGGAGACTCGTGTGTAGTACTCACTAAACTGCTCACAAAAGGAGCTCGTTGCGATATTCCTTCAAAGCGCGGTGACACGTTGTTTGACATTGTAGTTGAAAATAAGAAATGGAATATGATGAAATGTTTACTTAGTCACGAGATGCTTGCAATCAGAGAGTACGAGGACAAATCTCTGTTGCATCGTTTGGTTTTTAGTGACAGTGGAGCTCAACACACTGATGTCTGTGACCTTCTGATTGAGAAAGGATTGTCTGTGAATGCTGAAGATTGTGAAGGCAACACACCACTTCATGTCGCAGCTCGAGTAGGCAACTGGAACTTGGCGAAACACTTCATAAGAAAGGGTGGTAGTGGTAGAAACTCTGATGGAAACGGCTTTTCTATCTTGCACAGTTTTGTAACTTCTGTGAACACGTTTCATGCGGTCAGAGATTATGAGGACATGGAAGAGCACCTTCGCACATTAGATGTCATCATTTCATCTGGCGTTGATGTAAACGCTACAGACCCCCGGGGTAACACAGCGATACATATCGCAGCAAAACGACAGCTGGTTGGTGTTGTAAAACGCCTGATAGACATCGTTGACAACCTTAACACCACAGACAGCGATGGGTTTACTGTGTTACTAAGACTGGCACAAACATCACACC
Source organism: Pomacea maculata (assembly GCA_004794325.1). Taxonomy (NCBI): domain Eukaryota; kingdom Metazoa; phylum Mollusca; class Gastropoda; order Architaenioglossa; family Ampullariidae; genus Pomacea; species Pomacea maculata. Next base: position 4,711 of record SRHC01003890.1, read on the forward strand.
CACAATGTCTCTCTGTCTTACGCCGTCTGCTACGGAAAGGTGCTGACATAAACTTCTGCTCGATACAAGGTGAATCAGTTCTTACACTTGCAGTCAGAAGCAACAACTGGCCTGTTGTACAATTTCTGGTCAGCAGTAGTGTACAGTATAGTGTACAGACTCTGGAGCAGCTTCACACTATTCATAAAATAATAAAGTCTTCCTCTTCGACATTTTCCGAGGAGAATCAAAAGGAATTGATAACATTGCTAACAAACAGTGGATTGTCTATAAACTTGCTAGATCAGTGTGGAAAGACACCAGCAGAGCTTGCAGTCATACATAAGAAATGGAAACTGTTCAAATATCTTTTAGAATCGAAAGCAGACATAAATTTCACTCATAGACAACAAAACACATTTTTCCATGATCTTGCCCAAGACTGTATCGCTGGCGACATTTTGAGAGATATTACACGACTTCTGGTTATGTCTGGCTTGGACATTAACCAACAAAATATTAATGGTGATACTCCTGTCCATGTGGCAGCTGATGAAGGCAACTGGGAGATTGTTCAGATATTTGTAGAGCACGGTGCAGTTATGAACACCCTCGACAGAGAGGGGAATGGCCTGCTTCATAAACTTGTTGATAAGCTCTGCAAAGATAGGTTAGTAAACCCCTGTAAATCACATAAATTATCTCTAACTTGGTTCGTACAACACGGGGCAGACATCAACATGCGAGGTCGAGACAATAGAACTGCCTTACAAAAAGCGGCTCACCATGACGACTGGGAAATGTTTGGACAGCTAATTAAATTAGGAGCTGATTGTGAACTTATTCCGATTCAAAAGGAGTCGGCTTTGAGAAAACTTCACCGCATTATTTTGGAAGACGCAGACGAAGAAAAGATCAAACGTTTCATAAATTACATCACAACTGATGATGATCATGACACCAGTAATTTTGTCCAGCGAGTATACAAATGTTATAGCAAGGAAATTCTTTTGAAACAGTGTGTAGACAACTTAAACTGGACCATAGCAAAGGCGCTGGTAGAATGTGGGACTGAAGTGTTTCAACACTACACACATCAGTCTCTGTTAGAATTTATGATGTCTCGATATTCCTCGAGTAATCAAAAAGCGTGGATGTCTTTTCTTGACTTAATTATTTCAAAAGGGTTAGACATCAACACTAAACTTGGATATGGATCTGGAGTACTTTTCCATTATGAGACTATCAACAGCATAATTCGTGAAGAGGAAGCTACTGATTGTTTGCTTGATTCACTATTGGAGAGAGGAGCTAATCCTCTGATTGTCGACTTTAGAGGATGGACATTGCTTCAAACAGTAGCAAACTTGGATAGTAGGAGTATGATAAGGGGTCTGAAGAAACTCATTCCCGCTGGGGTAACGACACATCAGCCGAGATTTACTGAGGCCTTGTTACAGTCACAAAGTGGTTCCACCGCATGGACTGCGTCCCCAACAGAAAAGATGATCTGGCACAAGAACATCTTTGCCCTCAAGCTGTTGATTGAGTCAGGCGCAAGTTCAAACGCAGAGTTATTTCGTCTGAACACAGAATACCAAGTGAAGCTGGCAGGACAGGCAGACACTGATGACAATATTAGAGAGTTGCTTGAGGTGTTGAACATGGCCGCCAGTCAACCTCGCTCACTGCAGTCCCTGTGTCGTCTGACTGTTTCTCACTGTCTTGGCTGTGGGCCTGACAGGACTGACAGACTCAATGGCTTGAATATTCCTCCTGTATTGAGAGAACTCATCTCGTTTGATGACTTACTTTCCGCAGATTTTTTTCAGTGCGTGAAGATGACGATAAAATATTCAAATTCGTACAATTTCTTCATCAGGAACGTGGATGGTACACGGACGTTTCGCCGACGGACGTTTCGCCGCCGGACGTTTCGGCGCGGGGCACTTCATTTCGGCATTTCACGCGGGACCTTTAGCCGAAGTCAAGTGTGTGACGCCCTTTAGCTAACACATTTCTCTCGCCATTGTATCAATGTATCAGGGAACTCTCTCTCACTATCCCTCCTCATGTGAACCGTTAGCTCACACATTTCTCTCGCCATTGTATCAATGTTTTTTCTCAAAGCTGTTGCGCATAATCTGTGACAATCAAAGTGAACTGTCTGTGAAGTCTGTGTGTAAAATTTGTTTGAAATAAAGAATTATTGTGTAATCTAGTAGTTACTTTCATTCTTTGAGAAGTAAGTAAGCTCTCTCTCTCTCTCTGACATAATGCGGCGAAACGCCGGTCGGCAAAACGTCCGACTCCGAAACGTCCGGCGGCGAAACGTCCGTCGGCAAAACGTCCGCACACGACGTGGATTATTGTTGTTAATATTATTCTGGTAGCGATATTAAACATCACTGCGCAGAGCATCTGAAATTTTTTCAGACTGTTGTCATCAAGACCTTCCGTTGGCTGTGGTCGTTGATAACTCGCAGCAGCAAGAACTGAACTCAAGATAGAATATGATGAGTCGTGAAAGCGTGTGGAGATGACTGTAAAACGTGTTATGATGTATGAAATGTATAAATGTATCAATGCACAAACCTACTCAGCAAATTTCAGTGACATAACAGTAACCTCTGAAATATCTGGCTGCTAATTGTTGGATTATTTGACACGGGGTGAACAGTGACGCTCTGTAGTACTTCTGGCAGTAGAAGCTAAGGTTTGGATATGACGATGTAGTGGTGTAGTGAAGAAAAAACTTTACCACAAAGGAATAATATTTTATCTCTGGACGTTTCATATTTTTTTCTACGGTGCATTTCTTTATCTTGCAGTAAATTTGCCACAGTTATTGTGTGACACATGAAGTATACTATATGAAGTATTCTACCGTACTGGAACAAAAAGTAATTAAAGCTGAGATCTTAATTTTAATGAAATTTTAATTTACAGTGTGCTCTCATACTCATGTACTTTGGACTGCCGAGGATTCTTGTAGTAATTTTGTCACACACTTTGCTAGAGACTAAAGAGCAGGTACTAAGCAGACTTTTGTACTTTAGAAACAGCGACTTTTACAGAGGTGGGTCATGGAGACTGAATCAAACCTCTTAAAATCTGGCTTTTGTTTGTAATTTTACATTATTGACGCTAATTAGTTCTACAAGTGGTATGTATTCGGCAGTCTAGTAGATTTATTAAAGACTGGTCAAGCTATCCAACTCTGACCTGATTATTCCAATGTTAGTTCCCCCGTCCATAAACACTTTTACCAAACACGACCCTAACCACTGTATTTACAGGACACAAATGCCATGAATGTCTAGGTTGTTTATGTAGAATACTCATATTAAGGACAACACAATAACCATATTATTCCTTCTGCTTTGTATGCGTGCCCCTTTAGAAATCCAGTTTGTATAATTAAGGAAGTTAAAAAAAAGTCAAAACAGTAATATTAAAAAGATATCAAGATTTAAATTGTACACCATACCTTATAAGACGTAAAGAAGAATCTTCAATCAGCTATAAACTTTGGAATTTGTTGTGTGTATATATGTTGTGTAGAATTAATAAATAATTTTGTTGACAATTGAATTTTTCTTGTTCTCGGGTATCTACAGTTCCATTTTTTAACGTGTCTTCAAAAATAGAAGTCTGTTCTTACAACTTTTACAACTCTTTCAACTGTTCTTACATATAACACTAAATCTGAACACTTACAACATATTTAAATGCATAGTATTTTGGCAATTTGTTGTGTGTAAAATAACTATTAAGTTTATTTTATAGGTTTCTCGGAGATATAATGAAACTGAATAACATCAGTAGTCTTATTGTTTCCTCCCCTTATGCTCCGATTGTAAGAGCTTTTCTATCCTTTTGCAAGACGTGTTGTATCTGGAAATTGTTTCTTGGAGTATGAAATATTTTGCTTGCAAAACTAGTTTTATAAGATTATTTATGCATTGTTGATTGATGTGAAATTTTTCTGCAACATTCTGTTATTACCTTGTGTGTGAGGTTCTAGAACGTGAAGGGCGATACCGATTATGCTTTGGAAATATCTTACAGTATGGTGTACCTGATCATTAGAAACAATTTTGCACCCCACCAGCCCTTTAACTTTAGAAAATCTTTTTTGTGGTGTCGTGTCATACTCGGAAGTCACCTGATCGACAAAGCTTCCTGACATGCGCTCAAACTAGAATGGCGGTGTTCGGGCTGTGACGTCAGATCACGAGACTGCCTGACTTCAAACACCTGGATGTTCACGTTAACCCTTGTCTTTATATTACCTGTTCATTTTTGTTTTTTTTTTTTTTTTGAAGTTTTGAAGGATGGAGGTCCTATATCCCAGGTTTCTGCATACACTGGTTTCTGAGATCTTGACTGTTACACATTTATTTTTCGGTTTTCTCGTTTATAATACATAGTCTGAGGAAAAATACGTTGATACTTTTGTGACTGACCACGGCTGTTTGCACTGTATGTTCTAAACAACTTTTCCGCACTACTGTACATTAGTTATTTGCTTTCTATAGTATATAGTATATAGTAAACAGCAGTCTGACATTTAAGTTATTTAGTGGATCTGCTGTTTCTCGTACAGAATGTTTAATGCAAAATAAAACCCTTTCTTGAGAAATATTTGTGTTGACACTTTAATTTCATTTGTCGTCTGGTCTTTCTGCTGTATCTGATATCTCTGTATAATTCAAGTTTAACTACTTTAAGTGGTGATACATTTTGTATTATGTAGTGTAAAAACTGTGACACACAATCAGCCGTACATATATCCATCCTTCACTCGTGCTGTCACAGTGTTGGCAGACAACAGCTCAGAAGTTGGCTAAAAATTTGATCTTATCATGCTTCAGTGGTTTTGTATCCTCTGTGTATTTATACTGTCTCAACACGAAACATTACAGCTCGAATATTTCTTTTGTGCTGCCTTAAGTATCAAAGGTAGTTTTACTGCAACATTTACAAACAGCTCCTGCAATCGCAGATGATGGAAATGGTTCTCCCTCTTACCAATCCCTAAGGATCAGACATGCTATTATCATTTATCTCTTCCCAGTCCTAGTCTTGTCTGTGCACGCTGAACCTATTCCTGTTATTCTTCTTATCCTTCGAAACATCGACGAGGAAAAAAAATGTGTAATAAAGTGTGTATAGTTAGAAGTGTTATAAGAAGTAAGCTATGGATGCAAAATGAGTTCAGATATTGTTTCTTTTACTTTGACTTGTACCTTTACTAGCGAAAGCTGTAACATTTCTTCTTTATAATTAAGCCTTACACAGGGTTGTAAGAGGCAAAAAAACTTTATTTGTTCAGAAAGAAACGAATGCGCTAATGTCAGCCGATTGCTATGGAGCATGCAAAACGAGTTCCTGTCACAGCAAAAGTTCCCCTCTACATTTTCGTTGCTACATTTTCAAGAAGCTTAATACTCTTCAAGTTATATACAAATCATTATAAAATGAAAATAACTTATTCGCTAACAAGTAATTTGGTTTGAAACTTAATCTAAATGTTTCTATATATTAGTAGGCTTTAATATGAAACGAAATGTTTTCTTTTTCTGGGAACAAGAACTACTTTCTCTTTCCACTGGTTTAAGCTTTCACTTTCTTTTTCTTTGCTGCCTAAGAACGCCTCAATATCTTGAATTGACAGGTGGCTGAAGCTAAACTCGTATGGACTGTTCTAGAGAAAGCGAGAAAGATACAATTTCATCATCATCAACATCATCATCATCGTTATCATCATCGTGGAAGTTGGTCTCAAAAGCAAAGACTATATTGCGTACCTAAGGTGTGTAGTTACTTATGACGAGAATAATGTAAATGTCTTAAAATAGAGGGGACCTTCAGCCTCGTTCTTGCATGGAATCTTCAAGAAGTCAGTCATCCAAGTAATTTACAGTTTGCTATTTAACAGAACAGCCACAGCCTCGTCAGTGGTATCTGTAATAACACCAAAAGGACATGTCCTAGGACACCCATGGACTGCGATCCACAACCTGAGTCTTCAGGATTCGTCATCAGCCCGCGCATGTCTCACTCGGACACAAGCATGTCACTAATAAGTAAGACACTGGACTTAACAGCAGCTGCCGAGTCTGGCAACTGGACTCTTCTCGACTATTGGCTGTGTTTCGATGACGTCACCATATGTGATATAAAACAAAGCTACATACTCCACAGACTGGCAGCAGCACCGGAAGTTATAGGGATATTTGTTATTGTTAATACGTCCCTGGTGATATCGTGGCTAAGTTGAGGGTTTAATTTGTTGGTATCATCATTCCTCGTGGCATTTCTCGTGGTTCTCCTCCTTTCCAACATTTTACAAGAAGCGCGATTTATGTAGAAGTCTGTATTTTTACTACCCTTTCAGCCAGTAACAAAGCAAGTATGGACCTGCGTGCACTGACATGTACAAATGTACACACACACTAAACTGTCACAACACGCAAGTTTAGTAAACAGTCAAATAAACATTGTGCGAGAGCTGTGTATAAAGACTTTGAACTCCTGTGGACCATAAAAATAATTCTGTTGCATGCGCTGACTTCATTTGGCAATGTTCCCGAGTCATATTCAACATATATTCAATGGTGGTGTCCACCTGTGTGTTCAGATCATGAGACTCGTCCCCACCAAGCACCTGTCTTCTCGTCCTCTTACAGATGTCTGCAATCTTCTGGTAACCGAACATTTCGCTGTTCGTTGTTGTCTAGCAAATCTTAGGTTGCAGTAATCATTATTTTTATGTCTATTCAGTATTCAGTTTATCTTTTTTCCTGTAATGGTTTGTTTATTTTGAGAATAATATAATATACTTTACTGACTTAGGCTGAACGTTTACCATCTGTCAGAGATTCGCCAGCGTTACTGTGCAGTATTTGAGATTTTAAGTGTGTATATATATAACTTCCTAAAGATCCCACATTTGTAAATTTTTCACTCGCTACTACAAACCTGACAAAGCTTTATATTTTTCACTATTTTATGTCGTCTGTGCTATATTATTTCTAGTAAATTACATTTCTTTTTTGTTCAAGTCCGCGCATGTTCATGTGTGTGTGTGTACGTGTGCATATAAAGAGAGAGATTACAATTTTCCCACAAAAATTCAAACCTATGTGCTATGTGGTGTCTTATAGGCTTTCAGGCTTATCTACTTTCGGTTGTGTAAGCCCATTCAGATATTATGCTCGCCAGACAGAAGACGCCTTTGTGTGTGTCTGTGATCTTATGACAAAGTTTGTCTGGGTTTGTTTGGTGTTGTGTTGGTGGTTGCTACTGGAATCGCCAACCCATTTGGGAATGAGTAATCTCTCTGCAGAGGTGTCCTTACGTGTTATTGATACTCAATGACTTGCTGCTTTGTTGTTTCAATGTCTCAGACTAGCACGTACATATCTTTTGATCATAACTACTGCACGTGAACTTTACAGTGCTGGACCATGTCAAAAACCTCTTTTTCTCCAATTTCAGGGAGACGAAGACCTTAGCATACATTTAGATCGGGCATTCTGCTACCATGAAAACAAAAGTTCAATGCTGAGAGCATGTCCTCTGAGCCAGTTATGGTGGTTGAGGTCGCATAAATGAGCCAAGTGTTTTAGACATGGAGCAGCTACGAGAGACAGCAATGAAAGAAGCAGTCTGTTCAGGGAACTGGACCCTCCTCAAAGAACTGCTGTGTAGAGATGTTGAAGATCGCGATATTCAAGAATCTCTTGTTCTGCAAGAATTGAGCTAAGTGAAACAGTTGAAGGATGAGGGGGCTGATTTTGACTTTGTGAACTCTGACAATCAAAGGAGTATGGCCTGTGACTGGGTGGCTTCAGGGGAAATGCCACAAGATGTTCTCTGCGTCTTCTCTCCCCGTGACAGCAATAGGATTTCACCAATGAGTAGCTTCATTTCGCCTGATCCCAACCCGTTAGATGAAGCTGTTGAGAACAACAATTGGGAAAACGTCAAAATACTGGTAACAAAAAACATAAGGATTATTAACAATCCTGACAATAATGGCTACACTTTACTACATAAAATTGCGCAAGTGAGGTCAGACAAAAGCGTGAAAAATGTTCTTTGTTTTCTACTTAATAGAAGTGCAGATGTCACTGTTAGGACTCCAAACGGTGAAAATCTTTTACATCTGGCAGCCAGACACGAGAACTGGCTTGTCGTAAAGATTGTACTGGAAAACAGACATAAGATCAAAACAGACGGTTCTGCTGACTATCTTGGCATAAATATCCCTGACAGTGACGGCTTGAATATTCTTCATAGACTCGCACAAACCAATCAAAGAAATTATAGATATCTTCCGAACAAAGGCAGTGAGGACGAATTGACACTCCTTGTTCCCACACTTCTCCAGTATGTCACAGATGTATCAGTTCCAAGTGAAGCTGGTGACACTGCCATCCACTTGGCGGCTAAACATGGAAACTGGAAAATGGTTCAAACAATAGCGAGTATCTATGCGCAACAACGAAAACCTTTAAGCGAGCTTGATAGAGAGGGATTCAACATTCTTCACAGACTTACAAAATTCAAAGTCACACACAAGAAAAAGGTTCAGATTTTGAAGTTCTTATTCCAAGCAGGTTTAAATCTCGATTGTAAGTGTAAACATGGCGAAACAGCTCTACAGATGGCTGTAAAGCAAGAACAGTGGAAGTTTGCTAGAGCTCTGGTCACCCTTGGGGCAGATGTTCATGAACGAGATCCGGGAGGACGTCACATCCTTCAAATGATTGCTACACAAAATATCAGTGATAATCAGATTGATGGCTGCATTTCATTCATAACTCTTCTCAATCAATCAGCTGTAGACTTTAATGTAAGGTGTCCAAACGTGCACTCATTCTTTCACTTAGCTGCCCGTCACGGCAACTGGCAGATATTGGAGAAGATGATTGGTCATGTATCCCTCGATATAAATGACTTCGATACAAAAGACGATGAAGGATTTACAGTTCTTCACAGGCTGGCCAGTAGTGAAAGTGCCTACCATGTTCATCTTCTTCAATTTCTTTTTGAGAAAGGAGCCAGATGTGACACGCTGAATTTTAGGGGGGATAGCGCCATGCACTTGGCTGCAGAGAAAAATAACTGGTATATAATTGAACAGTTGCTTGCAAGGGAGACTAAGCCCCATTCAGATCCGACCACTGCTGAAACGGATTGTCAAATCGGTGATACAAGTGCCTGTAAACACATATTACACACCACAGACACAGATGGGGCAGGAAGGGCGCATTTCAACATAGACGTAAAAAATCTTTCTGGAAACACAATTTTACATCTGAGCGCCAAGAAAGGGAAATGGGATTTGGTTCATAAGTTGCTGATGTTTGGCTCGGATGCCACGTTAACAGATGACGAAGGCCACACGATCATGTACTGGCTAGCGGCTGAAGACCATGCGACGGCTACAAATCACATACAAAGGAAAAAAGTTCTACAATGCTTGAAAATCTCAACTGTAGCCTTGGATGAAAAAGATGCCTTCGGGGACACATTGATACAAGTTGCTGTCAGAAACCAAAATTTAGATGTCGTGAATATACTTCTTGATGCCGTGGAGGACATCAACATGATTGACAGTAGTGGCTTTACTATTCTGCACAGAGCCGTGCAGTGGAACCCATCGGTGTCTTTGCACATCGTAAAGACCTTAATTGACAAAGAGGTGGACATAGAATGTCGCTGTCCAGATGGCAATACCGCCCTGCATCTGGCTGCTAATAGCAGGAACTGGACTGTCGTGCAAATGTTGCTCGAGAATGGAGCGGACGCTAGCAGCCCTGACAATCAAGGGATGTCGGTTTTACACAGATTCCTAACACCATCTCAAATGAAAGGTTCTTCTTGTGAGCTTTCAGACTGCTGGCTGTTCAATAGTGAGAAAAGATCGCTGGCCCTAGTAAGACTAATGGTTAGTAGGGGTGCCAACATAAACTCTACAGGTCCGAATGGCTTGACGCCGGTGTGGCTCGCTGTCATTAAGAGAAAATGGAGCATTGTAGAATTTCTTCTTCTTTGTGAGGCTACAGTCCCAGTAAACACACCATACCTTTTTCATGAACTAGCCAAGGACACTAGCGTAGATGCTGATTTGGCAACAACAATCACAAGTCAACTGGTCAGGCGTGGCCTTAATATCAACGAGATGACCGGCGACACGCCGTTGAACCTGGCAGCTAAATATCAAAACTGGAAAGTCGTGCGCGCGTTTCTGGAACATGGGGCCGATGCAAGTATCGTAGATAGCGAGGGATTGTTTGTGTGTCACAGACTTCTGATGGACAGTGGTCAGAGTAACTTTTCTGAAGTAAATTACTTTATCTACTTAATGACAAAGAATGGGTTTGAGATCAACCAGGCAAGTAGAGCTGGACAGAATGCCTTACAGCTAGCGTTACAAAGGGACGAGTGGAAAATCTTTTGGTGTCTGGTCCAGTATGGGGCATCTTACCGTTTTCTCTTTTGTAGAAAGAAAAACATTTTGGAAAACGTTTTTCAGTGTCCAAGACAAATGATTAAGGCAGATAACGTTAAAAAATTTATGTTATATGTCACAGATAAAGACTTGTTTTCCAGAAATGGACTAAACGAAATAGAAATGTTGAAACGCAAAGCACTTATAAAGTGTTTGTCACAGTATAACTGGCCTGTAGCCACAGTACTTGTCCAGTGTGGAGTAGACATCAGCAGCAGTGTTGAGGGTAAACCTCTGCTTCATTATGTCTTGTTTAAATATGAGCGACAAGATCATGAGATGTGGCTGTCTTTTCTAGATGCTTTGCTGGCTCGTGGTCTCGATATAAACTGTCAGAATGGAGACGGAAGAACAGTTCTTTTTTATCATGACGTGTACTGCAGTGCGGAATGTAGTAACGATGATTTTAACTTACTTTTCCATGCATTAATCGACAGGGGAGCCAATCCTTTACATACTCCTCGTGAGGGAATATCTCTGTTCAGACACTATTTGAATCTCGAGGATACCGTTGGTATTACCCTTCTCAAACTTCTCGTACAAACTGGTAAGCTAACCATTCAAGCGAGGCTAACAAAACCTTTCAAACCGAGGGCTGCAACACGCTCGTCTTGTCAGCAAACAAGTAAGTGTTCCCTTACTAAGATAGCATTTGACACAAAGAAGGTTTTTGCTTTTAAACTGCTCGTAGAATCCGGTGCGAGTTCCAATAAGGAACTAGTGGAACTCGCAACTCGGACAGAGTCTACTTTGAACAGCAAGACCAGAACAGATGGACGGATGCTGGAGGTGCTGTGCCAGGCTGCTCACCAACCTCGAAGTCTCAAGTCTTTGTGTCGCCTGACTGTCTTGGAGGCTGTTGGCTATGGTCCCCAGCGGATACACAGATTGATGGCTCTTCCCATTCCTTTGCTGCTTAAGAAGTATTTTCTGTTTAGTGATATAACTCTAGAAGATCAGGATCTCGAAGGTCAAAAAGAGAAGTTTTGATTCCAACTTTCAGTAAAACTTAAATGTCATGGCAGTTTACAACAGTGGTATCTACAGGTATACAGTTCATGTTGTATGTAAACCAGGCGATGACATGATAATTTACTATAATGATATCTTTAGGTCTGTAAAGTTTTAATAATACGACTGCGGTGTCGCTAATTTTTGAAGCAAGTTCTTTGGTTGTTTGCCAAGGGTGTGTGGATATTAGTCGACACGTGTTTGAGTCCCCTTTTCACCAAAATAAGCACGAGTGGTATGGATAAATTTATTAATGTTAAACAGTGGAAAAAAAGTAAGGAAAAGTGACAGGTAACGGTTTGCATGGGTTCTCTGGGGTCTTCAGTTGATAAAAAAAAAATCCATCCACCAACTAGACCTATCCGCTATGATCTACCTTTGACTGGTTGTCGTTACCTGACGGGTTGATGAAGCACTTACATAGATGAAACTTCATTTCATTTTTAGCGTCAGCAATCCTCGGAGATCTTTGAATGTCCAACATCGGTCATTGATGAAGGTTTCTGTTAATATAATAACGAACTTTAAAAAAGTTGGTGTCTCTTAGATTATGTCACAATAACTATATGTGTGCTTTGTCGCAATAAAAAACACGTAAGGGAAATATCATTTGAATATTCATGCATGGATACCCAGACGAATCACACCTACAGCTTATGGTGTTCAGATATTCCCAAAATAATCATACAGAATTGAGTCTTTTCTTGATTTCATGATTTCTAAAGGACTTGACACCAGTTGATGACTTATCTAATGTATTTCTCGCCAATACTGCCTCACAAGGAATGTTGTTTCACAAAGCAAACTTGAAAAGCTTACATGTGAAAATTACAGTTCCAATTGTTTATTTCATATATTTTTGGAAAGAGGAGCTGATCCTCTTCTCGTAGACTCGAGGACTAAAGCTACAAAGGAAAGTCGTGGACTTCAGTAAACAGCATACGCTGAATGCTCTGAAAAAACTTTTTCGCATTTTAGTGGGATGACCACACATCAGCAAAGGTTTTACAATCATAGTGTTTTCTGAACAAACAACTTAGCCAGCAGAAAAAGTGATACAGGAGAAAAATATATGTGGCCTTAAATTACAAACTAAAGCCTTAACATGAGCGTGATCCTCTCGGTTTTCCTGCAGACAGACCTATTCAGCCCAAGAAACAAGCTTTCTCCTAGCTAAGTGGTTTTAAGAAAATATACTGATTTTCTTTTTAGTTTTTTCTAGAAATGTAGTATAGTGGTAATATTGCCTTACAGAAAAGAAATTCTTTTGCAAAAAAGCTACCACATATGTATCAAAAACAAATGTTTATATACTGCTTCATTTTTTTATCATATACTATGGAATTTTAACTCATTCACAAAATTATTTTCAAATGTCTTGTTTACGCTCAATACTCATTAGATTGGATTCACAGCTAGCAAATGAATTCCATTTGCTTTGTATAATCCTTTGAACATCGGAACTGTTTTCTTTTTCTTTGTTGGGGGACAAGGCAGGAGCGATGGATGGATGAACATCACAAAAAGAAGGCATATATATTGAATACTATAATGTCTATATATATATATCTGGTTAGCCATAATGACTGTTCGGTAGTCACTGTGACTGAATATGTAAACTATGATGGATTTTTTTGAAATTCCTGGGTGGGAAAATAGCAAGGCGACAGTTGTGTGCATAGAGTGATATATCTGATTTTTGCAGCTTGTCTAAGCAATGTCAGTGAGCTCTACAGAACTGCATGTACATCAAGTTTCAAAAACAAAAGAACCAACAGCTTATCAATAGTTAATGTGCCTTATTTTGCCTTGTTTTCCTGCAAATATGTATAATCTATATCACTGAACTTCCTTGTGTCTGTGGTTGTATTTATTGACAAGTAACGCTTATTCACATAGTCTTTAATATTGCAATCAGAATACTTCTTGTTGAATTCTTTCTTGGTACTGACATGTCAACAAACCCCTTTGACCAGGATTGTAAAGAGTACGAGGAATATTGTTTTCCTTTAATGGAGGACTAGTGCTTATCTCTTGTGATTAAAAAGAATTTTGTGATCTTCATTTAATAATCAGATGAAAATCTTGAGTTTAAATACTCTGGCACTTACTTACTTTTATTTATTTTTTAGTTGTTTTTCAACCCAACGGCTACCAACATATTCTTTATTAATAATAACTGAAGATTTATATAGTGCATATTAACACAGAGTATTAGGAGGAAAATAAACAGATGCTGCTTACTTATCTGCACCACAGATGCGAAACTGCAACAAGCACTCACGAGACACTTTTATCTTTCATCTAAGATGTATGTATTCAGGATATAAATGTGTTTTTCTAGAACATACAATGTTGTTTATTTTTAGCAGTTTAGGCTAATTTTTTATTAATTTTCTACATTAAGAAAATTGTTTTGTATTTTTCTTTTAAAAATTCATTTTAGACATGATCTCTCATGTTTAAGATACACCTTTAAACTATATTTCATAACAACTCTTATTAATGTTTGCATTTTTTTATGTTAGGGGAGTGAGAAAGAGGGTGTATGTGTGTGTCTGAATATGTGTACAAGTTGCCTTTTCGTCTGTATTTGTCCATACCGTTAAGTTGCTTTTTTGTCCTGCTTCAAAGAGTTGACCTAAAGATAATAACTTTTGTTATAGATTTAACTAGCGTGCTATTGCTAACACAAATATATTTTTCACCTTACTGCAAGATGTTTCGCTTCTAGAAAAACAGGAAACTGCAAACATTTAATTGTTATAATTTAATGTATTTTTCTCATATTAGACTTCTGATTTGGGATGTTCAAGAAAGATTCTCTTATTAACGTTATGTTTCCTTCATTACTCTGTCATATAGTTTTGCACAGGAATCTTTCATGAGCTTTCTCAACAGACCTCTTTGTCCAGGATTGTAAAATGTACGTGGAATATTAGTTTTAAATATATTTTGAGGGAACAATCTATGAGGATTTATTTTTTAAGTGTATGTTGATCTAAAATTGTATGTTGATTTCACAAAATTTATCATAAGCACTTTGTTGTTTTACAAGCATTACAGTATGTAACCTCATTTCTCACTGATGTGATTCAGTGGATTGTGAAGAACAAATATACAACAGATTTCTAAAATTATATAAATGAAAACCTGCTTTGACATCTAACATGTATATATATATGTACAATAGCATAGAACTGTAACACCTGTGTAAATAATGTAAATAAATCTAATTTAAATTGCATACTTCTTTGTCACTGTGAAAGAGACAGCACAAATACTTGTGCATTACATGTTTGTCCATGTTGAATAAAAGAAATTAACACAGTTCCTGGGCGAACAATATCAATATCATCCAGTGCATAGTAGAGGCAGTTGTGAAACACAGAGTACACATGACAAGACTGAGAAGTCTTCTGATCCCAGAACTGAACATCACATTAAAGAGAACACTTTAGGATAAAGCAGGGTTATCTATGGACTCCAAGGTTGGCTGTCGACACGTGATTCTCATCTGA
The DNA here is from genome assembly GCA_004794325.1 of Pomacea maculata. Classification (NCBI taxonomy): domain Eukaryota; kingdom Metazoa; phylum Mollusca; class Gastropoda; order Architaenioglossa; family Ampullariidae; genus Pomacea; species Pomacea maculata. The sequence goes on from SRHC01003890.1 coordinate 19,750, forward strand.
AAAAAAAAATAGTCAGAAAAAGAGTTTGAATATGAGCAGAGAGTGGTTTGGTATACATGATAAAAGGAATAAGATTAGTACCAAACCTTGGAGAACTTCACAGTAAATGGGGACTGGTGCATCACAGCCATCTACTATGCTGAGCCCTGACAAAAATAGAGCTAGAGATACCATAAAAAGTAAGTCTATCAATGAGAGTGGTGCAATCAATTGTGTCAAAAGCAGCAAAAAGGTTTAAATTGATAAGTAATGAGATGTCCCCTTTATCCAGAACAGAGGGGATATCATTGATCATTTTAAGAACTACTGTCTCAAGGACCTGGAGGGAAATGGCAAGTACAAGTCGGTTGTGTCTAGAGTAGGCTTTTTTAAAACAGAAGTTTCACTAAAGCTGTTTTGAAAACATGTTACTTCAATCCGCTCTTTCAAATCCACCAATTTATACAGAGAAAATACAATTTCACAACAGAATGGATGCAACTTCCTCAGGGATTTCGCATGACACAGCTACTGGAAAAAATATTAAGATACAGCTTAAGCTGAGGAACTTCTTCTTTGTCATGGACACAATGAGTGTAATCATCCTAGCTAAAATATCACTGTAATGGTACTTCTTTCGAATAGAAGCGCAGTTTGGTAGCTTCAAGCTTACGAATTACTTTTGGACTGTACTGCAGATTTGTAATTTTATTATTTTTCTTTATTTTGATTTTTTTTTTTTTTGGCTCTTCGATGTCTGGACTCCCACTATCATTTCCACTATAGTATCCACTGAAGATCTACGCAGGCAAAGATAAAAGAATTTTATTTCATACATCACTATAGTAAATAAACATTCGGTCGTGTTCAGAGTGCTGACACAAACAGAATAACCGTTCATTGAACTAATTTAAACATTAAATTTAAACGTTCATTGTCAATCAGCCTGCACTTACTATCTGGATGCCACTGAAAGCAAATGCCGCTAGGAAGAGCTTAACTCTTTCTGCTTGCGATCCCAACAGAATCCATAAACACACACACATATGAACATGAGTACAGACTGCTCGCGTCTTTCGAAACAGGGGGCGTAATGGACATACACATTTGACTTCAGAGTTATCTCCCACAATTCAGAGTTATCTCTTATCTGACTAGAGTTACCTCTAAGGTCCTTTAACTTTGAAACTTCCGCGCCACTCTATAGGTATCTGCCAGAAATCTTTATTTTATTTATTTAGTTGTTTATATGAATTACAGGTATCACGCCTAGCATGGTAAATTTATATCTTCGTTATTTATCAGTTTCTAAGGAATCAAGATTATTTTTCTTTGAGACATACGTTTCGCACGCTGCTAATTACCTGGGACAGTAATTGGCTTTTTTTTTCTATTACTTTTGTTACCTTTAACTTATTTTTTTAAATTCACTTTAACACATGCGTGTGTATGTCTGGTGTTGTTCACATTCTCAGCATTGATCTTTCAAATGTTCATTTTATTCGACGTTTATAATTATCTGTTCAGTTAATCGTGAGCGAAATCAGTTTCATAGCCGTATAGACAATCAGATGGATTTCTAAAAAAAATTGTAGGTATTGTAAGAATTTCAAGACATACGACCTTATCCAACAGTATCAAGTAATCATAACCAAAAGCAACATCTGCTCTGCTTTTGTAAATCGTTCCACTTTAAAAATACCCTGTATTTAATATGCTCAGCCTTGGGTGGTAACACATCCTTGAAAGAAGACAGCATGTAAAATGCGAAAGTATCCAAAAGATCCATACCTGTATCATATAACTTATAAAAGGAGCACCCATGGACCAAATGCAGATCATAAGTATACAGATTAACCCCAACGTTTGTGATTATTGTTGCGTTAAGAGCAGCTTCAAGCTGTTTTCAGTCCACAACTACCTCGAAGTATGTGTTTCTGGCTTCTACAGATATGTCACAGACATCTGTTGCTGCTATTTCCATTAAAGCCACATTAATACACCTTTTTTGGATACCCTAACTAAAGAATTTAAGTTGTATTTTCTATTCCAAGATTTTTTGAGTTTTTGTCAGAACTGATTTAGCAGAATGAAAGAATGGAGTGATTTTTCTATAAAAAGTTATTCTTGGTAAGCATCTTTTGTGTTAATTTAAATATATTGTTATCTTAACCAAGTACAGATGTCTGCTTCAGCAATATGACTATTTAGTGCAGTGTCATTTAGAATACTGCTCATTAGTACTGAAAAGATGAAAAGATGGAGGGTTTTTTTTTCATGTAATAATGACTATTTTTAAAATTTTATAATCAGAAGGAAGCAGCAGCCTTGAGATATGGAAGTGGACCAAAAGCAAGAAATGTCAGTAATGGCCATGGATATCGATCCAGAGCCTTGGGAGTCTACTGACCATGTTTTAAGCCCACAGAGACTTCACTTTGAAGAGACCTCACCGCTGAGTGCAAAGTCAACAGAACTTAAGGCAGCTGCTGCGTGTGGCAACTGGAGTCTTGTCCACAACTTGCTGAGTTCCAGCAGCATCACCAGATGTGATATAGAGCGGAGCTCTCTGTTCCATACCCTGGCAGCAGCACCAGAAGTCAGTCTGCCATTTGCACAAGATATACTGACGAAAATATTGATACACAAAATTGACATCAATCTGGTGGACAAAAACAAAGACACAGCTATCATGCTTGCTGCTAGATGTGACAACACAAAGATGGTGATAGAACTTTTATCCAGACAGGCAGCTTTACCACAGGATGAAACACATGTGTGTTCTTTCTTGCAGACTCTGACAAAAACTTGGAAACAAGAAGAGGCACGCTATATGCATGTGCTTGTTGTAAAACTGTTGTGGGACAGACTAAAAGACAGAGCACTAGATAGTTGTCAGAAACTACTTCATGGGACACTGGTCCAGCTGGCAGTGACATTTCATGTGTCTCTTGTTCGTGAAATGTTCTTAACAAAACTACAACTGAACACTCTGGACAGTGAGGGAATGGCTGTATTACACCGATTGGCCATGTTTGATAGCGATAACCATGTTCGCCTTGTTCACTTTCTAATCAACAAAGGGGCAAACATCCACCTACAGAACACTACAGGGGACACAGCTCTGCATGTTGCAGCAAAACAGAACAACTGGATGATGATGGGAGCTTTGTTAAGAAGACAGGCTACCACTGATGTAGCTGATTGCGATCAGCGCTCTGTGTTACACATTCTTGCTTCTCACACTGATCCTGAATGCTTTTCTAAGATTGACCAGATACTTACATTGTTGATTTGTAACAATAATGACCTCAACAAAAAAGACGGTCATGGTAATACAGCCTTACATCTGGCAGCACTTGCTGGTAACATAACATTTATGAAGAAATTATTAGATGGTGGTGCTTGTGCTGATTGTGTTAATGACGAACAAAAGACAGTGTTGCACATGATAGCTATGACCAAAAGCAACATCTTTTCAACGTTTGATTCATGCATGAGCATTCTCATGCTGATTTTAAAAAGAGGGGCAGATGTTGACAAAGTAGATAGTGAGGGTAACTCAGCTGTGCACATTGCTGCCAAACATGAAAACTGGGTTCTGGTGGAATTTTTGTTGAAATACGTAGACAATACTACTCAGCCTGACAGTGAAGGCTTCAACATTTTGCATAGATTTGCAATGAAGCCATTTGCCAGGATGAATGTATTGTTTTACAAGCTGTCTCAGAAGGTTGCTGATATAAATGCAAGAAGTTGGACTGGTGATACAGCCATAGACCTAGCTGTTAAGGGTCAAAACTGGGGGCTTGTGAAGCTATTAGTAGAAGGAGGTGCTGCGTGGTATGAAATAGATGATGAAGGATATGATGTACTTAAACAATTTGCAATGGCAGAAAATACACAAGATTTTTGCTTTCCCTTTTTTCTAGAAAAAAGCATTAACTATAACACCCAGTCTTTGGTTGGAGACACAGCATTGCATCTGACAGCGAGATATGGTAAGCGTTCTCAAGCTGAACGCATTGTAAAACATGTAGAAAACATTGATGAGGTAGATTCTGAGGGCTTGACAGTTATTCAGAGATTAGTTATGAAAGCAACTAATGTGAGTTCTAGGCACTATTTTTTGATCCATCATCTTCTTGAACGTGGTGCTGATTATACTCGTTGCGATCCAAATGGTGACACTGTTCTGCACCTGGCTACCAGGAATGGCCACTGGAAGGTTGTCAAATGCCTGGTGGAGCTTGGAGTAAGGACAGACACGCTTGACAGTGAGGGATTTTCAATTCTTCACAGAGCAGCAGTAGCAGGCAAGGATTCTTACTCACAGAATATGAATATTGAAAAACTTTTACAGAGTGGTGCATGCATGAAACAAAAGGATCTTCAAGGGAACACACCTCTCCATCTTGCTGTCCAACATCAGAACTGGGCTGTGGCTAAAGAGCTTGTTCAGTGTGGGGCAGAAGTCAATGAACTTGATCTTGAAGGGTACACCATCCTTCAGAGACTGGCACAGATGAAAGATGCTTGCTTGTCGCTGGCTCAGCTTCTGCTCGAAAAAGGAGCTAGATGTGATATAGTATCATACCAGGGTGACACCATTTGTGATATAATTGCTGACAGTGAAAACTGGAACATGATGGAGTGTTTACTTAAGCACGGTATGCCTGCGTTTAAAGAATATGAAAACAAATATCTTTTACACTGTTTGGCTTCTAGCTCCCATGGAGATATGCATACCGATGTCTGTGACCTCCTGATTGAGAAAGGATGGTCTGTTGATGCTGAAGATCGTGATGGTAACACGCCACTTCACCTCACAGCCAAGGCAGGTAACTGGAAATTGATGGAACACTTAATACAAAAAGGTGCAAGTGGTAGAACGTTAGACAGTTCAGGAATTTCTATATTGCACAGATTTGTTACTGATGTGACTAGGGATGTGTTGGGTGATGAAGAGTACCAAGCTACTCTAAATCTGATCCTCTCATCTGGTGTCAAAGTAAATGCAACAGATCCTCAGGGTAACACGTCATTACAAATTGCAGCAAAACGTAGACTGATTTACATTGTAGACTGTCTTATAGATAAAGCTGAAAATCCAAATGCTAAAGACAGTGATGGCTTTACTCTCTTGCTGAGATTATCACAGATGCCCTCTAAAAGTTGCTTTTCCCATTGTTATGACCTAATGAAGAAAGGTGTTGACATCAACACCTGCACAACTAATGGGGAATCAGCTCTTCACCTTGCAGTCAAAAGCAACAACTGGCCCATGGTACATTTTCTGCTGAACAGAGGTGCACAGTTAAATGTGCAGGATTTGGAACAGATGTATACCATACATAGACTAATAAAATGTTCTACTTCGGCCTATTGTGGTAGTGATGAACTCAGATTGATGACACTGTTGACAGACATGGGACTCTCCATTGCTATGCCAGATTTATGTGGAAGGACACCAGCAGAGCTTGCATTCAAACATAAGAAATGGAAACTTTTGAAATACCTCTTAGAATTGGGAGCACAATTAAATGCCACTCCTAGAAAAGGAAACTCACTTTTCCATGAACTTGCTAAACTTGATTTCATCAAAAAGGAGGCAGCAGAAGTTACACATCTCATTGTTAACCATGTTTCAGGCATCAACCTAAAAAACAACGTTGGTGATACACCTGTCCATGTGGCTCTCAATGAAGACAACTGGGACGTTGTAAAAGCCTTTGTGGAACATGGGGCTGACCCAAACATACTTGACAGGAAAGGACAGTGTCTCCTTCACAAATTTGTTACAAATCTTAATCAGAAAAATAGTGTTCCCCTTGTAAAGGCTCTAGTGAAGCACGGTGCAGAGATAAATTGGAGAGGACCCAATGGTAAGACCGCTTTGCAATTAGCAGCTAGTAACAGTGAGTGGGAAATGGTTGTAGCCCTCATTGAATTAGGTGCTGACTGCATACTCACTCCTAAGGAAAAGCTGTCAGCTCTTAGGAACCTTCATTGCCTGACATGGAGAGATGAGAAAAAGCTGAAACTTTTCATTAATTGCATCACAAATAATGTCTCAGGATCTGACATCAATACTAAATTAAAAAAAGAATTTAGAGGTTATGAAAACCCTTTGCTGCAAAAATGTGTAGAGAATTGCAACTGGATGATGGCAAAAGCCTTGGTGGAATGTGGAGCAGAAGTGAGTCTGATTCTTGAAAATAAAGCACTCTTGCAGCTAATCATGTCCAGACCTTCAACACAAGACTGGACACCTTTTTTTGATTTGTTGATTTCTAAAGGGCTTGACATCAACACCAGACTTGAGAATCAATCCCCAGTTCTTTTCAGTAAGGAAGTCATCAGAAGCTTAATTCATGAAAAAGACGTCTCCAGATGTTTGTTCTGTGCATGGCTCAAGAGGGGAGCTAACCCTTTAATTGTCAACTGTAGGGGACAGACACTGCTCAGGAAAGTTACAGACTTCAATAGACGCGGTACGCTTAATGCTCTCATAAAACTCCTCCCCACGGGGGTGACAACTCATCAACCGAAGATTACAGAAGCCATTTTACGATCTGAGAGATCCTTATATAACTATAATGTCTCACCAACAGAAAATGCAATACAAGACTATAATATTTGTGCCCTCAAAATGTTGATTGGATCTGGTGCAAGTTCAAATGCAGAGTTATTTCGGCTGAACACAGAATATCAAATGATACTGGCTGACGAGGTAGATGCAAATGAGGAAGTTAGAGAGCTTCTGGAAGTCTTAGACCAGGCTGCCAGTCAACCTCGCTCACTCACATCACTGTGTCGTTTGACTGTCTCTCATTTGCTTGGTTGTGGGCCTTGCAGGCCAGACAAAATCAAGCGCTTGGAAATCCCTTCTTTATTGAAAAGTCTTATCTCTTTTTCTGATTTAGTGTCAACAGAGTTTCTGTCACAAAAACATGAAGATGTTCATTCTGGTTTATCAGAAGACAGTAATGACTTCAGTAGCAACAGTGATTATAATGACAGTGGCGATGAAATAGATGGCATCATCATCATATGATGATTGCTAATTAAATGATTAAATAATTTGAACTGTGAATAGCTGACAGGTTGAGTATATCTGCACGTAACCGCTTTTCCCAGCCCTTGTCTTACACCACAAGGAGAATTTATGTTGGTCACAAGTTTTTTTCCTCAAACAGCTTCGCTTGATCTAATGGAAACACATCAATCACTACAATGATCATAAATATAATCTTATTATTAACTAATGATTTATCAAATAACAGTGTTAGGTCTAGTGGCATACTTGCAGTTAATTCTATTGAAATTACTTGAATATTTGGAAATAATGGACAAAGTTGTGGAGTTGTATGGTGTTGGTGTAGTTTAACCACAAAAAAAAATCATCCTGTTCTTTTTTTTTGGAGGGTTCACTGCAACTTTATGAGGTGGCTGTTGCGAACAACTTTCCCGCTTCTTCTTGTTGGCTTGTGAAGACACCAAGTCTATTGCTATAACTTTTAAAAATTCAGTGTCAAGCTTTATTGAACTTGGGAATAACCAGTATGTAGACAGGTCAGTTGGAGTTGCCTCCTTATTCTTGGTGAAAGTTCCTATGCAAATGAATGTCTCCTACATGGCTGTAGGTCTCAGAAAGTTTTGCCATGCATGTGCAATGGGCAGACTGGACAGATCCATCATTTGCAGTTATAATCCATGGTTCCAGAAGTTTCTGTGAAATGTGCATTGCGTTAAATGAAAATCACATTTATAAATGATAATTTGTATTTCATATTCTGTATAAATTGTCAGTCATAAATAAAATCCTATTACTCAAGTGTGTAATAGTTCATTTTTTAAAAATTTTTGGCAGAAACGTTTTACTTATCTCATGTTTGATTTGAGGTATGAAAGCTTACCCTACAACTAGGTATAGTAGACGATGTTGATATACTGTACGTGAATTCTGGTCACATCATTTGAGCCCGGCTGCATGATTTGGGATGAATGTCTAAGGGCATATGTCGATCTCAGAAGTTTTTATTTTATAACCTTCTTCGATATCGTCTGTCAAAAATGAACCTCGCTCATGCTCAAAATCACTAACAGCTGTAGCCATTGTATCTGCGCACAAGTTAACATCTGTTTAAAATCGAAAAGAAATGATCCTCATAAGATCTTTAACAGTATAATCTTGTAATGAGTATACTGCAACAGGTAGAAAAAATTACTCGAAATAAATGGTCAGTATATGATGTGTTAACTTCTTTTATTAACAGTTGTGACTGGGAACCATGATGCAGCACATAAACAATTGTCAACAACGGATATGACGACAAATCCACAGAATCAAGTTTCCATTCGTTTCGTCAGCATACAACAGAAACTACATCAAAAACAAAACAAGTTTGTCAATAAAATGTGGAGAGAACTAAATTCTCCGCTGAGCTTTAGTGACGTCACTAGGTGTGACTGAAAACCTCAGAAACGGTAGCCGGAGACAGTTTTTATGACAACAAAATCTATAAACAGGTGTAACATCAAATAAAGAAGTGTGTTCCACCATAAGGTCTGAACTCATGACCTTATAATCTTCACCACAACAATGACAGACCAGTGTTGATTCTGCGCTACTCAGACGGATACAAGAACCAGTTTCTGCCAGTTCTTTAGACTATCTCTAGTGTTACGTAACCAATAAGGTTGACGGGTAAAAGGCACAGCCCCATCAACTTCTTTTTCTGGTCTCTTTGAACTACAGCTGGGACATGGCACTTTATTATTGAATTACTGTTATTAATTACGAAACTAAATTTTACTTTCCTCTGTCAAAGTTGTCAGTCGGCAGTAGTCATGACAACACTACTTACCTGCAGTCAACATAGCCATTGCAGGCCCCTCACCTATTCAGGTAAAGTGACCTCTTCAACTACTCATTAACGATAAAATTTATACACACGCAATACTCGAGTCGAGTCGAGTTACAGGCCAACAATCATTTGTGATTTTGAAAAACAAAAAACTGCCTACGATCTTTGCCGTTGACCTCAGGTGTTCAGGTATAGTCTGCAAAACATGGCTGACTGTCATGTCGACGAGGTACAAATAACGATTCCTGACAAAGAAGGTCATTACCTTGTACGTCCGCTTGTAAACAAAGTTCTCTATTTCTGTACATTAGTAGATTACACTAATCTAAAACGAAAGTTACCTGCACATTATTCTTGGAACTGTTGTCATGTGTATTTTCTTTTTAACCTGCTTCTACTTTTGTTTTCACTGGTACACAAAAGATCTTGAGACCAGTCAATTTTCGAGAAACACTGAAAGGAAGGACACGTGCACTGTCATCTAACAACCCTCCTACAACAACCCACTAGACTGATGTTCGCCAAAGTGCAAAATCGCTGGTCACTCGAAGCACTTTCAAGAGGTTTTGAAGAGAAGAGATCAGCTAAACATTATATTCCACATTTAATCATAAAGGTGAGGAGAAGTACATAAAACTATTCTCTAAGACTCATACAGGGGATACCATTGGACAACCCCGCCTATCCAGCATCCCTCAACCAACCACTAGTCACCATGAACAACAGGAATATTTCACCCTACTTGACCACCAACCCAAAGTACAGGTGACAGGTGGAGAAGTAAGACTCTAACTACCTCAGTGTCCATTGGTAAGGCCGCCAGCCCGACTAGACCTACTATTTTGTGTGTGTCCCTGTGTGTATAGCAGGGTTAGGGTTAGGGTTATTCACACAAGGCAATATTGACCTTTAAACTCATAACTGCGTGTTTGTACGCTGTGAGCATGTGAACCGATGATCTCATACCGTTACTCAGTCCCAGTCGAGTGCAGGGCCGTGCTTAGGGGCAGGCAGACGAGGCATCTGCCTAGGGCCCCGCTCATTTCATTAAATAACAACCGTGGCGATCGTGGTGTCAAGGGCCCCGCACATGCCTCGGGCCCCGCGGGGGGGTAAGAACGGGCCTGGTCGAGTGTCCACATTAAAACTGAAGTCTTCTGACACTGTGTGCTTTGAGAAAAGGTATTTTTCATTGCAATATTTATGTATTAACTATGCTATGTTCATTTATTCTGAGACGTATTATGAGCGGGTGCTTAAGTGAGTGAGGCTGAGGGAGGTTACTACGAAAGTATTCTCTAACACGCTTACTCCCTCGCATATCACACGCCAGTCGCTCATTTTTTCCGTAAATTAATAACATAAATAAATAAAAACAATAACAAATTTTAACATTTACCACCTAGATGTATACATTTATGTCAAGAAGTGATTGTGTGCCTGTTTGTGCGTGTGTGTGCGTGCGACTGTCTGAGTGAAAGAGACAGATTATAAGACTTTGTATCAAGTAGTGCTAATATGTCAGGACGCGCTAAGGACATAACAGTATTAAGACTGATCGTACAGACAGTTAAATGTATGCCAACTGCAGGTGTACATGGACTTCATTACAATGACTAAAAATAGAGCCATTGCTCCTCAAGGTGTCTGTCGCCGTGGGCGTTACTATTAGCAACCAAGTCAACAAGCCCACGGTCGCTAGACATAGAGAGTAGTGTTTCTTCTGCACTAGAGCTTTGTGACTTGGGTAAATCGTATTTGTAGTTGTCTTCAAAATTAATTTGAGAGAAAGTGGAATCCTTCTTCAGGTGGTCCTTGACTTTAAAAAAACCTCGTAGGAGTCAGCAGCCGAGCCGAGAAGGTCTTTCGTCAGATGAAATTATCTAAGAACGTAAGTACAGATGTTTGTTCAAAACTCACCATAGACACAACGAGGTCATCAACTCAGACCTGAGGATTGTGTGTGGATACATTGCATTGTCAACTTTTTGACCACCAAAGAGAGCTGTGGCCAGGGCCGTGCTTAGGGGCAGGCGGACGAGGCATCTGCCTAGGGCCCCGCGCTTCAAGGGGCCCCGCGCTTTTAAATTAATCGTAGGCTTATGTTGTAATGTGTATGCAGCGTGCTGTCAATGATAAAAGACGAGATATCCCTGAGGAAAAAAGTGACTTTAGATCCCAACTAAAACCGTGTGATCGTGGCGTGAGGGCCCCTCACATGCCCTTTGCCTCGGGCCCCGCGGGGGCTAAGAACGGGCCTGGCTGTGGCCATTATGATAAGTCACCTGAGTACAAATGTGAAGTCACGCGTTCGACCTCTTTCTCTGAATAACAAACAACAAACCCTACAAGATCTTTAAATGTATCTTAGTGCAGTAATATAATATCACAAAGAGTATTACGTAACAGATATAGACTAGAACTCCAAATAAAGGGTAAATCTCTGATTTATTTTTTTCGTTCATTAACAGGGATGACTACAGCTTAGAATCGTTGCCTACCTTCCCCAAACCTCAGAGGAGTCAGGTACCCACTTCCGCCAATTTGGTTGGACAGTAGCTAGGGAGACGAGATGGACACCTACCTCCTTGACCTCGAATGTTAAGCCCCTGGTGACCTGAAAAGGTTATGGGACTACCTTTAGCTTTACAGCTTACACTCGGACATAAAACGTAGATCATAGTCAACAACAGATATGGCGACCAATCAACACAATGAGGTTCCCTCAGGTTTTGTCAGCATGCAGGAAAATCTACATCCAAAAAATAAAATGTGTACAGAACTAAACTCAGCTGCTGTCTCTAGAAACTGGACTTATGTGGATGACTTGCTGAGTGCTAGTGACGTCACTAGGTGTGACATAGAGCAGAGTTGTCTTCTCCACAGACTAGCAGCAGCACCGGAAGTCAGTCTCTCACTTGCACGAGATGTTATAACGAAAATCTTAAAACATGAAGTCGACATCAACATGGTGGATACAAACGGTGACACAGCTGTCGTGGTTGCTGCCAGATGTGACAACACAAAGATGGTGATGGAGCTTCTATCCCGACAGGCAGCTCTACCACCTGATGTAACACACGTGTGTTCTTTCTTGCAGACTCTGACTAAGAACTGGAAACCACAAGAGACGCCTTATATGCACGCGCTTGTTGTCAAACTGTTGTGGGACAGACTACAAGACACAGCACTACACAGCTGTCACAAACAGCTTCACCACACACTGGTCCGGCTGGCAGTCACGTTTCACACGTCACTTGTACGTGAAATGTTTGTAACAGAACAACAAGTGAACTCTGTAGACAGTGAAGGGATGGCCGTGTTACACAGAGTGGCCATGTTTGATAGCGAGGACCATGTCCGTGTTGTGCTCTTTCTCATCAGCAAAGGTGCCAACGTTAACCTACAGACCACGACAGGTGACACACCTCTACATGTGGCTGCCAAGCACAAGAACTGGGCGATAATGGAGGTTTTGTTACACCGACAAGCCAAAAGTGATGTGGTTGATTGTGAACAGCGTTCAGTTTTACACATCATGGCTTCTTATGCAGACCTGGGATGCTTCTCATATATTGATTTCATCCTTCCGTTGTTAATCCATAACAACAGCGACATCAACAAAAGGGACAGAGAAGGAAACACAGCCTTACACCTGGCAGCACTCGCCGGTAACATAACTTTTATGAAGACATTGTTACATCATGGTGCTCGTGCTGATGTTGTTAACGACGAGCAGAAGACAGTGTTACACATCATGGCGATCAATGAAAGTAAACATTTTGTAATTAATAACTCAAGTAGGAACATTTTGTCACTCATATTAAACAAAGGAGCAGATGTTCAAAGGACCGACTGTTACGGTGACTTAGCTGACTTTGCTGCAAAACATAAGAACTGGAATTTCGTGGAATTTCTTTTGAAGTATTTAAGCGACCTTTCTCATCCTGACAGTGAAGGCTTCAATATTTTGCACAGATTTGCGATACAACCATCTTACAGCCACCTGCATTTGTTTTACCAGCTTTGTCAGAAGGTTGGTGATATAAATTCAAGAAGTCGGATTGGCGATGCAGCGATACACTTGGCTGCTAAACATCAGAACTGGAACATAGTGAAACTTCTAGTACAAGAAGGCGCCATAATCGACGAACCAGACAGTGAAGGGTTTCTTGTATGTCACAGAATGGCAATGGGAGAAAATACACAAAACCTTGATTTTCATTTTTTTATGAAGTATGACTTAGACTGTACCAGTCGCTCTTTGGCTGGAGACACAGTGGTGCAAGTCGCTGCCAAACATGGTAATTGGTCAGTGGTCGAACGCCTAGTAGAGTGCGTGGAAAATATAGACCAGGTAGATTCCGAGGGTTTAACTGTAGTTCAAAGACTTATGACTAAAGAAGCTAAATGGAACATCTCAATATTCTACCGTCTTCTTGAGCTCGGCGTCGATGTCACCTGTCGTGATGCAAACGGCGACACTGTGTTGCACCTGGCGGCTAGAAATGAACGTTGGGATATTGTTAACTATCTTGTGGAGCCTGACAGGGATGGTTTATCAGCTTTTCACAGAGCAGCGACATCCGATACAATAGGTACCCAGGAGTACCAAGTAAATATTGACGATGTAGATTCCGAGGGTTTGACTCCCCTTCAAAGGCTTGTTATGAGTAAAGACAATAACTTCCCCACTTCACTATTACGTCGTCTCGTTGAGCTCGGCGCTGACTACACCTGTCATGATGCAAACGGTGACACTATCTTGCACCTGGCTGCTAGAAATGAACACTGGGAGATTGTCAACTATCTTGTGGAGCCTGACAGCGATCGTTTATCAGCTTTTCACAGAGCAGCGACATCGGATACAATAGGTACCCAGGAGTACCAAGTAAATATTGACGATGTAG
>SRHC01003890.1:33520-69933 GCA_004794325.1 Pomacea maculata
CGAAAGTACGTAGTAAATATAGACGAGACTGATTCCGAGGGTTTGACTCTCACTCAAAGACTTGTTAATAGCAAAAAAGGTAAATTACATTTTTCACTATTACGTCGCTTCATTGAGCTCGGCGCTGACTACACCTGTCGTGATTCAAACGGCGACACAGTGCTGCACCTGGCGGCTAGAAATGACCACTGGGAGACTGTCAACTACCTTGTGCAGCTTGGAGAAGGAACCGACACACCTGACAGCGATGGTTTTTCAGTTCTTCTTAGAGCAGCGACAACATGGGAAAAAACAGCACGAGATGTGTTTTTTTACATTCTAAAACGGAAACCCGACTTACACAAGCGAACACGACAGGGAGACACAGCCGTACATCTGGCCGCCAGACACAGACAATGGGACGCTGTTGCAACATTGACAAAATACGGTGCAAACCTTTTAGACAATGACAGCGAGAACACAACTGTTCTTCAGAGAATGATTGTGTCGTCATGTTCAACTGAACAACAGACATGCATTCTTCAAAGTTTAGCGAAAACATGTTCAACAGAACAGCTTATCAAGTCATATGGATTACTTTTATTTCATGAAGCGCAAGTCTGTAGTCTGAATATAGTCGGGCTCCTGTTGGATCAAGGGGTCAGTATACACCAACACGACTCGGAAGGGCTTAGTCTTTTACATCACATAGCGACAACAAGAGAATGTTTCTCGATCGAAATGACTGAACATCTTGAATACTTTCTGTATCAGGGCATTGGCTTGGAAGATAAATGTCCGAATGGCAACACACCTCTACACTTGGCTGCTAAATCTGATAATTGGGGTTTAGTCAAATATTTAATGGAGCGAGGGGCAAACATTCAAGACCCTGACAGTGACGGCGTCTATGTGCTCCAGAGACTGGCCATGTACAGCAGGTTTGGTGAGAAACACAGTGAAATTCTTCGACTTCTCATCAAGAAAGGTGCAGATGTGAAAATACGTGACCGCAATTGCGATTCTATTTTACATCTCGCCGCCAGAGCCAACAATTGGAGTTTTGTTCGTCAGATTATCCAGGAGACAGGTGACCTTATTACAGACGAGCTTGACAGTGATGGCTACAACATTCTGCACAGGTTATCACAATCTGAGCACTCAGAGTTGGTAGAGGATGTCTTGAACAAAGGATGTAATGTAGAGGCCTTGAGTAGAGATGGCGACACCTGTTTACTTCTAGCTGCAAAGCGAGACAAGTGGACCTTTGTGAATCGTGTACTGGGTCACGTGTTCAACAGAAAGCCCTCGTCAGACGTACTGGTGTACGATCTTTACTCATCAGAATATGATTCTCCCAGTTGTTCCTCATCAGAAAATGATTCTCCCAGTTTTACACAGCACGCTGATAGTACAAGTCCAATAAATCTTTATACAAAAGACCTACGTGGATATACTGTCTGTCATCTTGCACTCATAGGAAAACGGTGGGACGTCATATGCCTACTGGCAGAATGTGGCTTTAACATGGACATCAGTGATAACGAGGGACTCGATCTCCTGCAGGGAATGGCCTCAGATTATTTTTCTAAGCCCAAAACTCTTAGGCACTGTGACAGGTTTATATTCACTCCAACAAATGGGCTTGGAAATACACCATTTCAAACAGCCGTCAAGAATAAAAATATTCCGATGGTAATCCGCCTTTATCATCTTGTTCATGGTGGTGAAGACTTCAATTCGACTGACAGCGATGGACTGTCTCCTTTGTACAGACTTGTCGACATACTAAATATGACCAGAATTCGAGGGGAGCTTGAAATCATAATACAAGATATTTTGATATCATGTAAGGCACCTGACAAAATATCTTGGGATGGCAACTCGCCTCTTCATTTAGCGGCGAAGTGTAGTGAGTGGTGGACTGTCAAAATGTTGCTGCAGCACGGAGCACGAGCTGATGTGTGTGATCCTGAAGGTTTCACAGTTTTACACAGATTTGCTCAGGATAAGATATTTCTGATGAGAAGATATTTGCAGTATGAACCTATTAATGACACTAAAGGACTGCTCATTAAAGAACTTTTACAGAGTGGCGCGAATCTACATCAAAAGAATCTCGAAGGAAACATGCCCCTTCATCTTGCTGTCCTGAGTCAGAACTTTGATGTAGCTACAGAGCTTGTTCAGCTTGGGGCCGAGGTTAATGAACTCGACTCTGAAGGGTTCACAGTCCTCCAAAGACTGGCACAGGTACCAGATCCCTTCGATAGTAAGTCGTGTGTAAAACTCACTAAGCTACTGTTTGAGAGAGGAGCTCGGTGCGATATTCCGTCAAAGCGTGGTGAGACGATGATTGACATTGTAGTTGAAAATAAAAACTGGATCATGATGAAATGTTTACTTACTAATGAGATGCTTGCAATCAGAGAACTCGACGAAAAATCTCTGTTGCACCGTTTGATTTTTAGTTGCAATGGGGCTCTTCACATTTATGTCTATGACCTGATTGAGAAAGGATTGTCTATGAATGCTGAAGATTGTGAAGGCAACACACCACTTCATGTCGCAGCTCGAGTAGGCAACTGGAACTTGGTAGAACACTTCATAAGAAAGGGTGGTAGTGGTAGAAACTCAGATGGAAACGGCTTTTCCATCTTGCACAGATTTGTATATCATCAGATCAGAGAAGTAACCCTTGACACATTAGATGTCATCCTTTCTTCAGGCGTTGATGTAAACGCTGCGGACCCCCGGGGTAACACAGCGATACATATCGCAGCAAAACGACAGCTGCTTGATATTGTGGACCGCCTGATAGACATCGTTGACAACCTCAACACCACAGACAGCGATGGCTTTACTGTGTTACTAAGACTGGCACAAACACCACACCCACAATGTCTCCCTGTTTTACGCCGTCTGGTAGAGAAAGGTGCTGACATAAACTTCTGCTCGATACAAGGTGAATCAGTTCTTACACTTGCAGTCAAAAGCAACAACTGGCCTGTGGTACAGTTTCTGGTCAGCAGTGGTGTACAGTATAGTGTACAGACTCTGGAGCAGCTTCACACTATTCACAGACTAATCAAGTCTTCCTCTTCGACATTTGTCGAGGTCGAGCAAGTGAAGCTGGTGACATTGCTATCAAACAGTGGATTGTCTATAAACTTGCTAGATCAGTGTGGAAAGACACCAGCAGAGATGGCATTCATACATAAGAAATGGAAACTGCTGAGATATCTTTTGAAATCGAAAGCAGACATAAACCCTACTTCCACAAAATTAAACTCATTTTTTCATGAAATTACTAAAATCAGTTCCGTTGACGACGATATGACAGATATTACACAAATCCTGGTTATGTCTGGCTTGGACATTAACCAACAAAATTTCTTTGGTGATACTCCTGTCCATGTGGCAGCTGACAAAGCGAACTTTGACGTTGTTATAATATTTGTAAAACACGGGGCAGACATAAACAAGCTCGACAGATATGGGCGCAGCCTGCTTCGTAAAGTTGTGCGTCATCTCAACTTCGGATATAGTAGGCGGCTAGAGAGACCTGAATTAATTTTGGAAGTCCTAACCTGCTTTGTACAACACGGGGCAGACATCAACAGGCGAAGTCAAGACAACAAAACTGTTTTACAAATAGCGGCTGCGAAAAATGACTGGGAAACTGTAGGAGCGCTCATCCAATTAGGAGCTGATTGTGAACTCACTCAGTTAGAAAAGAGTTTTGCTTTTGATAGCCTTCATCTCTTTACATGGAAAAATGTCGACGAAGAAAAGGTGTGTCGTTTTGTAAATTATATCTCAAACGATGTTTGTGACATCAATGCTTCTTTCCTGAAAGAAGACAAATGTGATAAAAAGAGAAAGATTTTGCAGAAGTGTCTAGAAAAGTCCAACTGGCCTATGGCAAAGGCTCTGGTAGAATGTGGAGCTGACGTGTTTCAGCTGTACACACATCAGACTCTGTTAGAGTTTATGATGTCTAATTATTCAGAGAAAAATCTAGCATCGTGGATGTCTTTTCTTGACTCAATGATTTCAAAAGGGTTAGACATCAACACTAAGCTTAGAAATGGATCTGGAGTACTTTTCCATTACGAGACTATCAAAAGCATAACTCGTGAAGATAAAGTTAATAGTCGTTTGTTTATTTCACTGTTGGAGAGAGGAGCTAATCCTCTGATTGTTGACTCTAGAGGAAAGACATTACTTCAAACAGTAGTAGAATCCGATAGCAGGAGTATGCTAAGGGGTCTGAAGAAACTTCTTCCCGTTGGGGTAACGACACATCAGCCGAGATTTACTGAGGCCATGTTACAGCCACAAAGTGGTTCCACCGCATGGACTTTGTCTCCAACAGAAAAGATGATCTGGTACAAGAATATCTGTGTCCTGAAGGTGTTGATTGAATCAGGTGCAAGTTCAAACGCAGAGTTATTTCGTCTGAACACAAAATACCAAGTAAAGCTGGCCAAACAGGCAGACACTGATGACAATATTAGAGAGCTGCTTGAGGTGTTGGACATGGCCGCCAGTCAACCTCGCTCACTGCAGTCCCTGTGTCGTCTGACTGTTTCTCACTGTCTTGGCTGTGGACCTGGCAGGACGGACACACTCAATAGCTTGCCTATTTATCCTCTATTAAGAGAACTTGTCTCGTTTAACGACTTACTTTCCGAAGATTTTTTTTTTGCAGGTCCATAAAGATGAGTCATTGAGTTTGTCAATCAAATGCACTGACAGTGATGATGAATATTATTATTGGTAATTTTATTCTGGTAGCGGTATCAGCGATGAAACTTATTGCTTAACACATCTAAAAAAGTTCTGAATGTTATTATTGAGACCTTCATTGACTTTAGTCCCTAATTGTATTCTCAGTCATGCATGTAATGTACGTATCGGTACGAAAACTAAATTCATCTTCATTCAACAATAACTCAGTTTGTTCCCATAGTCTTGTACTTTAGACTGCCGACACTTGCTATACTTGTTTTGTCAGACAGACATTGTTAGAGACTAAATTGTAAGTGCTCAGTACATGTCAATCCTTGTATTGTATTGTACTAAACTCGAAAACTTCGTTTACTGTTTGTAATGAGATTGTAAGTTGTACAAATGGTGTCTTTAAACAGCTGTATGCTTCAGCAAACTTGTAGGTGTAGTAAAGGGGGTCACGTGGTGCCGCTGTGTTGACAAAATCAACTGTCATGTCCAGGCTGTTCATATCGAATAATAATAATCATAATAATATTAAGTACAACACAATAGTTTTCAATATTATTTATGTATATGTTTACTTTTGTAAATATAACTAATGTGAAAAGATGTGTAAAGTGGAATGATGGACTGTGTCTAATAATATGTAAGTGAGAAATCATCCAAGAATATTAATAATAGCAATCATAATAATAATAATGGGTACTTGTAACGCAGCACAGCATGAAGACCAAGATAGATGTAGATGGAACTCTGCGCAGATAAGTTACACTACAATTTATAAACTGTTTTTGTTGATAAATGAATCATGTTTCCTTTTTTTTTTTTTTTGCTTTTTGCTTTGTTTTGTTTGTTTATTTTTATTTGTTGTTGTTGTTGTTGTTTGTTTGTTTGTTTTTGGGGTTTTTTTTTTTTGTTTTTGTTTAGGTAAGTATATCTTTAACTAGTATCTAAACGTACGAAAATATTCTTAAACTTTATATATAACATTAAATCTCACTAGCTGTCAAGATTTTAATCTGTGATATTTTGGCAACATTTTGTGTGGAAATGAAAATGTTAAACTTTTATCTTTTGGAGATTTAATGATATTGAATGGCACCAGAAGTCTTATTGCTTCCTCCCTTCCTGCTCCGATTGTGTGTTGGTATCTGCTTTAACAAGTCTCGTTGTTTCTGTCTGAACAGTATTTCTCTAAATATGAAATTTTTTTGCAGACAAAACTATCCCACTCGCACCTCGGGTTGCGAAATCAATTGTGAAATCCTCTCACTAGTAATTAGGGGCCGTAACCTGGTCCATCTACTTGCTGTAAAGGGACTGAACTGGCTTGGAAATATGTAAAAAAAAAATTAATTTTTTCATATTTTGTTTTCTTACAACTCTCTTTTTACCTTTATTTACAAACAATTGGTTTCGTTATACATTATGTTTGCATTCAGAATCTTTATCCTCATGTGTTGGAAGTGTTTCTCATAATTTGTTTTCTCATTTATTGAAAACTTTAGCTATAGTTATTATTCGTGTTACATTTTCTCAAGTATTTAAAATATTTATGTAATAAAAAACTGACTTTCTATTGTTTTTAGTATGCTACATTGTGAAACAGAGGTTTCATTATGAATGAAGTGAAAATAAATGATTTACATGTTGCTGTTCTTTGACTAAGCTGTGCAAAACGTTGTTGAATAATTGAAATTCTTCACATTAGAGAAGAGGGCGGTGTCAAAGTTTTCTTATTTTAAATCACAAACACATCTGACTTCTTTGTTGGTATAGATAATTACAAATAAATCATTTCAAGCTTTGCACTGAACCTCAATGTCCCAGCGGAGTTGCTCACAGCTGGCGAGGAGGAGCTTCCAAAGACTTTTACCACCCTGTGCAGAAACATCTGGGCGACCAAGCAGTGACTACACATTTCAGAGGTTTCTCTTCCGTACTCGAGAACTGTTAGACTCCGGCAAACACCAGCAGGTCTGTGTAAGGGAACCTATTGATGCCGAAAACTGTGTAGACAGTGAATACTAGTCTTCCTTCAGAGAGTAAGAAAGAGAGGAAGACATGGTCGACTGATTTTTTTTTCCAACTCTGAACTCTGCTCGTTTGAGTGAGTGTTCCGGACACGAGAGCTGAACCCAGCACATTTAGTGTTTTGCTGACAAGAGAGTGTTTTACCATTTTTATATAAGCATGCTTGCTTGGTTGGTTTATTAGACTTCCAGCATGTGTGGAATTTAGGTTTTTGGAATAGGGGGTACGAAGGAAAATACATAAAACTGCTCTGGGAAGTGACCGCTGTGTTACCTGGTGTTATGTCCAGGGATAAGTACGTAAACTTGAGGGGAGATATGAACCTAAAGCTTTATGATCATCACTTCAAAGGTGATAAGAGATCCTTGTACCGCTGCGCTACCAAGTCAACCCGGTACAAGAAGCAGATTCCATTCGCTGTTTATACAGAATCAGGGGCGTAATATCGTTTATAATACACAAACAGTGGGAATGGGGAGGCTACAGCCCCAGCAAGTCATTATTCTCCAATCAGCTGTGACACGTTTTCTTTTCATTATGTTTCTTTGTTTCTGTTTACAAAAATGATACAAAGTGCAGATGCTTCCTATCAGAATTGTCCTCCTTGAAACCATGTTAATACCTAAAACTGCAGAGAACATTAAAAACACCCACGTCTAGTTAAAAGTCATCAATATCTGTATTTGTTTGCATACACACTCAGTTGTGTGTTTTATTTACTCTTGGAGTCTTGTTTTATTTTAATAAATTATTTATAAACATTTATATACAACCATAAGAGTTTAAGCTCTTTTCTTTCTGAAATAATCATCAAATTCATTGCCTCCAGGAAAACTGTATATTAAAAAAAAAATTTTTTCTTGAATGGACGGCTGTTTTGCTTATGAAATTTATTTTTTTACTCTTTAACTTTCCTAAGCTGTCAATTTCAGCCTTCCTCATTACAGAAAACTTTTGTAGAACTTAGCTCTAAAATATTATGAGTTGGCTGGGTACACAGATACACATTTGTAAGGAGAACTGCCGAAACAAATAAAAACATAAATTATATTACCACTGTAAAGTCTCTTGAAGATTTTACAATACAATTTTATTGATCCCCATGTAGAGGGCCGTTAGGCCAGCGTTGTCGCTAGTTTTGGCGGGATCTGCTAGGGCATGGTGAGAGATGGCAAATAGCGGTGATTGGCTATGGGAGATGGCAAATAGCGGTGATTGGCTAGGGTAAAACGGCGTATTGTTCCGACCGTATCAGAGCATCGCAAAGTTTACCCCTTCCCAGAGGTATATAAGGGCAGAGCTGAGACGAAAGGACAGATCAGATCAGAGTCGGCGGAGACAGCGCGCACAGCTATACGACAAAGAAGAGACAGCTCCGACCTTTAGCGCCTCGGGCGATCGACGCAGCCGTGACCATTGTACGAGAATAAAGGGTCGCACACCTGCTGACTGTTCCTGCTTTTTGGTTCGAGTGTTGAACTGTTGTTGTCACCATACAACCCACCTTACCACTCGGTTACATCTTTGGCGCTGCGAGCAGGATCAGTGTCAGCAGGTGAAATATGGCTGCAGAGGGCGACAGTACAGCAGAGGCTGTACGAACTTGTCATTTAGTCCGTCTTCAGAAGTTTGCCGGAGGGCCCAGTGTCGACGAGTTTGAAAGAGAGGTGGACATAGGTCTTGCCCTAAGCCCGATGCCTGAGAGTGCCGCGTGTGTCTATGTTCTCAACGCGCTGGAGGGACCTGCTAGACGGCGAGTGCTGATGTTCCCTCATGACATGATAAACACACCGGAAAAGATTTTGGATGTGTTGAGAGAGGCATACGGCGAGCGGAGAGATGTTATAGACATTATCGCCAGTTTTTATAACCGCCGACAGCAGAGTGAGGAGTTGGTCATCGAATATGCTGCGACACTGAGAAATTTACAGGCGAAAGCAAATCTCCTGATGAGCGACGCCATATCCAGTACACACCTGGCGACACGCTTTGTGAAAGGACTTAAACACAGCCAGGTCCGACGTGAAACATCCAGACAGCTGGCCGACCATGGGTCTTCTTTTGTCGATCTCCTTAAGACGGCCCGACGTGTAGAGACAGAGGAGATGTGTAATGACAGGGAGGATGAGATACATCGTCTGACTGCACGAATAACACAGTTGGAGATGGAGGCGGCCTCCCGACTTCACACGACACAGCAAAGTGATTTCCCCTCCGAGGCTGATCGTCATCACAAACATAAATATTTGCGACGACAGCAGACAAGACAACGGGGCGGCCAGCGACCCGCACCTTCCCATGACAGCGATGGTGGAGGGGGCAGAAGGCGAGGTTTCTGCAGGTGGTTCAACGTGGCAAAAGGATGGGGGTTCATCACACCTGATAATGGCGGCCAAGACGTCTTTGTCCACCATTCAGTTATTCACAAGGCAGGCTTTCGCAGCCTAGGCAAAGGTGAATTGGTGGAATTTGAACCCAGACTGTCATGCAAAGGCATTGAAGCCACGTTCGTCTGTGGTATCGAAGGAGTGAAATGCCGAGGCAGTGATCGCCGGCCGATTTCAAGAGAAAAGTTTCAAGACAAGCCGGTGCAACTACAACAGCGACAACCACAACGACGGCAGAGCCAAGCAGAACTGCGGCAGGACAGATTCCATGGGCGGAGCAGCCGGAGTACCTGTAATATCACCAGCCGGCCAGTTGTTGATGACAGTGTTGTGTACACAGTCAGGCCCCTTGTTGACGGCCCTGCACGTGCCCACAGTAACGACATCAAAACAGCGAAGCCGTCTCCGCAGTTAGAGGACAGTCAACTGCCGGAGACACAGAATTGTCAGGAATACGACAGTGACGAAGAAACTCCGTTTTGGTATCCTACTGCCCCACCCCGTCAAGCCAGAACTACAGTGATACCCGAAGTGACAGTGCCTGTGGTTCCCGAAGTGACAGTGCCTGTGGTGCTAGATATGACAGTGCCTGTGGTGCCAGAAGTGACAGTACCTGTGGTTCCAGAAGTGACAGTGCCTGTGGCTCCAGAAATGAAAGTGTGTGTGATGCCAGAAGTGACAGTGCCTGTGGTTCCAGAAGTGACAGTGCCTGTGGTTCCAGAAGTGAAAGTGTGTGTGATGCCAGATATGACAGTGCCTGTGGTGCCCGATATGACAGTAACTGTGATTCCAGAAGTGACAGTGCCTGCAGAGCACAGCAAATTGCAGCGGCTTGCTGTAAGACAGGCATAAACTCAGATGCATAGAAAAGTGGTGTGTGACACTATTCACTGACATTGTGGATAACACGTATATATGTTGTAACCATTAGTTGTCTATGTTGCTATTGTTCATTTCATTTTGCCACGGCTGCGTCTACGAAATATCATGACATACGAGACAGATGGACGGAATGCCTGCCCTTATATACACCTCGTGCCCATGCAGTAGTTATTTTGGGAAAAGAATAATCAGTCGGTCAGATTCAGGTGTTAGGCGTAGTACAGATATTTTGTTTACAAGGCAAATCTTTACTCTACTAGGTAAATAATACCAGCGGCTGATATGACTAGGCGTTGCTTGCGGCAGCAACAGATCTTCTTTAGAGGTTTAAATATTGAAGGCTCCCCGAGGCCAGCATAATTAGGTGAGCTTGTATATCAGCCCTAGTCTTGCTAGCTAAAGCTCATCAGCGAGGACGCTGTTGGAGAAAGAGTCGGCGGGGATGTAGAGGGCCGTTAGGCCAGCGTTGTTGCTCGTTTTGGCGGGATCTGCTAGGGCATGGTGAGAGATGGCAAATAGCGGTGATTGGCTATGGGAGATGGCAAATAGCGGTGATTGGCTAGGGTAAAACGGCGTATTGTTCCGACCGTATCAGAGCATCGCAAAGTTTACCCCTTCCCAGAGGTATATAAGGGCAGAGCTGAGACGAAAGGACAGATCAGATCAGAGTCGGCGGAGACAGCGCGCACAGCTATACGACAAAGAAGAGACAGCTCCGACCTTTAGCGCCTCGGGCGATCGACGCAGCCGTGACCATTGTACGAGAATAAAGGGTCGCACACCTGCTGACTGTTCCTGCCTTTTTGGTTCGAGTGTTGAACTGTTGTTGTCACCATACAACCCCACCTTACCACTCGGTTACACCCAGGTACAGTTCAAAATAGTGTTCGTACTAGCAATAATATATATATAGATATGCATGATATAAAAGAGATGATATAAATGTAGATATTGAAATAGTGTCTCTCCCTTACACAGTAAAGATAAGAACTCACATGCCAACGCATGATCAGAAATAGAGAGGATGCGGGATGCCTTCCTGAGGATTTGCTGATGCCAAGTCCCTCTGGCTGGTTCCGGTGATCTTGGAACAAATATTAACAATGGAGACGAGACTGTTCCTGTTCCCTAGGAAGAGGCTGTGAAACCAAGAGATCAAACAAAAAGTGATGAGACCCTCGATGAAGGACTAATAGAACCGAGTGAGAATGACAGAGAAAGTCAGTGTCAGATTTTGACTGTATTGGTGTTTCGTACCATTTTTATAGAGGTGTTGAATGGTTGATTATTATCCCAATAAATTACGTCTTTTAACTTTTTTAGAGATAAAAACCTCAGAAAACAGTAGCCAGAGAAAGCTTTTGGCAGAAAACAAAATCTATGGTATCAAATTAAAAACAGAAGTGTGTTCTATTATAAGATTTTCACAAACGACTTTATTGTCTTCACGGCAATATTGACAACCCACTGTGTCACCGGGTACCCAAACCGGTACACAAACCAGTTTCTCTCAGTTATTTATAATAATCCCAAGTTCTGAAGTTCACAGTTGAACGGAAGAGGTGCAGAAAGAGGTTGAAGGCGCGAAGGTACAGCACAATCAACTTCCTTTTCTTATCTCCTTGTCCTAAAGCTATATCTGTAGATATATATTTCTGTCTTTAAGCAGAAGTAGTCGTTATACACAAACTTCTCTATTTCTGTACATTAGTAGATTACACTAATCTAAAACGAAAGTTACCTGCACATTATTCTTGGAACTGCTGTGTATTTCCTTTTTAACCTGCTTCTACTTTTCTTTTCACTGGTACACAAAAGATCCTGAGACCAGTCAATTTTCGAGAAACACTGAAAGAAGAGACACGTGTATTTTTATCTTACAACCTTCCTACAACAACCCTCTAGACTGATGTTCACCAAAATGCAAAATCACTTTTCGAAAAGACGAAGAAAATAAATCAGCTAAACATTCTATTCCACGTTTAATCATAAAGGTGAAACGAAGTACATCAAAATATTCTCTAACACTCAAACAAGAGATGCCATTGTTCAACCCCGCGTACCCAGCATCCTTCAACCAACCACTAGTCACCATGGACAACAGGAAGATGACACCCTACTTGACCATCAACCCAAAGTACAGGTGGTGGGGTGGGCTGAGTGTTAGTACACCGCGAGTATCTCAACCCAACAATGTGTAAGCTTCAGCTAGGCATACAGAAGTCAGTGTTTATTAATAAAGAAATTCTAACAGAGGAAATTAAGCTTGTCAACCTTTATTTTTTATTAGGAACCTAGTCTGTCTCCATCGACGTCTCAGGGCATCTGCACGTGCATGCGTATGTGAGCGCGTGACGAACAGAAAGAATTAATGTTTTGGTGTGTCATGGTGTTACTACGAAAGTATTATGTAACACACCCACGTACTCCCTCGGATATCACACGCATGTCGCCAACTTTTTTAAATTAATAAAATAAATTTAAAAAAAAAAAACAAATAACTAATTTTAACATTTGACACCTAGACGTATATAGAGGTGATTGTGTGCCTGTGTTTGTGCGTTCGCCTGTCTGAGTGAAAAAGACATTGTAAAAATTGTGAATCACAAACTGTGTCCGGGTTTGTTCGGCGTCAGGTGATAGCTACAAATATGTCATGAAAACACACACACCCACTCCCCTCCATATTCATGTATAGACGTCCCTCAATAAATAGATATTTAAGGTGCCTATTTTTGTCAGGTGAATCAGTAATGTCAATGCATTTACAACTGCCGTTGAGAGCGAGGGACACCCTAAGGACATAAACAGCATTAAGATGCAGACAGTAAAATATATGCCTACTCCAGGTGCACATGGACTTGATTACAATGAATAAGAATAGAGCCATTGCTCCTGAAGGGGTTAGTCGGCGTGTGCGTTACTATTAGCAACCAAATCAACAAGCCTACGGTCGCTCGACAAGCAAAAGGTTGGACAGTGAAATACTTTACCCTCAGTCTTTCTCCAGTAGCGGACATAGAGAGTAGTGTTCCTTTTGCACTAGTGCTTTGTGACTTGGGTAAATCGTATTTGTAGTTGCATTCAAAATTAATTTGAGAGAAATTTGAATCCTTCTTCATGTGGTCCTTGACTTTTTGAAAAAACCTCGTAGGAGTCAGCAGCCGAGCCGAGAAGGTCTTTCGTCAGATGAAATTATCTAAGAACGTAAGTACAGATGTTTGTTAAAACTTACCATAGACACAAAGAGGTCAGCAACATACACTTAAGGATTGTGTGTGGATACACTTGCATTGTCAACTTTTTGACCACCAAAGAGAGCTGTGGCCATTATGATAAGCGCATCTGAGTACAAATGTGAGGTCACGCGTTTGACATCTTTCTCTGAATAACAAACAACAAAACCTACAAGATCTTTAAATATATCTTAGTGCAGTAATATAATATCACAAAGAGTATTACGCAACAGTTACAGACTATAATTCCGAATAAATAGTAAATATCTTATTTGTTTTTCGTTCACTAACAGGGATGACTACAGCTTAGACTGGTTGCTTACCTTCCCCAACCCTCAGTGGAGTCAGGTACTGGTTGGACAGTAGCTAGGGAGACGAGATGGACACCGCCCTTCCTGACCCCGAGTGTTAAGCCCCTGGTGACCTGAAAAGGTTATGTGACTACCTTTACCTTTACAGCTTACACTCGGACATAAAACGTAGATCATAGTCAACAACAGATATGGCGACCAATCAACACAATGAGGTTCCCTCAGGTTTCGTCAGCATGCAGGAGAATCTACATCCACAAACTAAAATGTGGAGAGAACTAAACTCCGCTGCTGACTCTAGAAACTGGACTTGTGTGGATGACTTGCTGAGTGCTAGTGACGTCACTAGGTGTGACATAGAGCAGAGTTGTCTTCTCCACAGACTAGCAGCAGCACCGGAAGTCAGTCTCTCACTGGCACGAGATGTTATAACGAAAATATTGAAATATAAAGTAGACATCAACATGGTGGATACAAACGGTGACACAGCTGTGGTGGTTGCTGCCAGATGTGACAACACAAAGATGGTGATGGAGCTTCTATCCCGACAGGCAGGTCTACCACCTGATGCAACACACGTGTGTTCTTTCTTGCAGACTCTGACTAACAACTGGAAACCACAAGAGACGCCTTATATGCACGCGCTTGTTGTCAAACTGTTGTGGGACAGACTACAAGACACAGCACTACACAGCTGTCACAAACACCTTCACCACACACTGGTCCGGCTGGCAGTCACGTTTCACACGTCACTTGTACGTGAAATGTTTGTAACAGAACAACAAGTGAACTCTGTAGACAGTGAGGGGATGGCCGTGTTACACAGATTAGCCATGTATGATAGCGATGACCATATCCGTCTTGTGCACCTCCTCGTCAGTAAAGGTGCAAACATCAACCTACAGAACACTTCAGGTGACACACCTCTACATATTGCAGCAAAAAACAAAATGTGGATGATGGTAGAAGCTTTGCTACTCCAACAAGCCCGCAGTTATCTAGTTGATTCTGAAAAGCGCTCGGCCTTACACATTGTGGCTTCTTTGACAGAACAGTACACTCGCAATATCAACCACATACTTCGATTGTTCGTCCGAAACAGTCAGAACATCAACATGAAGGACGGTAAAGGAAACACAGCCTTACATCTGGCAGCACTCGCCGGTAACATAACTTTTATGAAGATATTGTTAGATCATGGTGCTCGTGCTGATGGTGTCAACGACGAACAGAAGACAGTTCTACACATGTTGGCAATGACCAGAACTGAAATAATGTCAGATTCTCGTTTCAATGTTTTCTTGTTGACTATGAAGAGAGGCGCAGACATTCACAAAACAGACAGCGATGGCAATTCTGCTCTGCATCTTGCTGCCAAACACGACAACTGGACTTTGGTGGAATTTTTGCTGAGGTACGTTGACGATGCCTCTCAGCTTGATAGAGAAGGCTACAACATTCTGCACAGGTATGCGATAAATCCTCCTTTCCCATATACTGGGTCTTACGAGCTGCCCCATAAGGTAGGTGATATTAATACGAGATGTAGGACAGGTGATACAGCAATACACCTGGCTGCTAAATATCAGAAATGGCAAATCGTAAAGCTGTTTGTAGAAGAAGGCATAATAACAGACGAACTAGACAGTGAAGGCTTTTGTATTCTTCACAGGTTGGCTATGGAAAATAAGATTGATGATACTTTGCTCAGTTCCTTTTTGGAGATCAGCATTAATCCTCGTTCTTTGTCGGGAGACACAGTGTTGCACATGGCCGCAAAACACGAAAAATGGCAGCTGGTAAGTCGCCTAGTAGAGCTCGTAGAAAACATAGACGAGAGAGATTCTGAGGGCTTGACTGTCATCCAAAGACTCGTTGTGTCTAAGGATGAAGCTCGGTTGAATAGAGAATTATTCTCTCGCCTCATTGAACTCGGCGCTGACTACACCTGTCGAGATCAAAACGGCGACACTGTGTTACACCTGGCTGCTAGAAATGGCCACTGGAATATTGTCAACTACCTTGTGCAGCTTGGAGAACCAACAGACATGCCAGACAGCGAGGGTTTTGTAATTCTTCACAGAGCAGTAACAGCAGACACGGGAGATTCTTCCGCGCAAGACATGCTTTGTTCCATTCTAAAAAGTAATCCTGAATTGAGCAAACGAACAAAACATGGCGATATGGCCATACATCTAGCAGCTAGATATGAACGATGGGAAACTGTCATGATCTTACTAGAGCATGGGGCAAATGTTTTTGATTGTGACAGTGAGAATGTCAGCGTTCTTCAACAAATAGTTAAGTGTCAGTCTTCCTTTTCCCTTGCATTGCCCATTCTTCAACGAACAGTCGTGATACATACAGCAGAACATCATTACAATTCATACAAAACACTTGTATGTGAAGCAGCAAAATGTAGTAAATGGGATCTTCTACAATACTTAATAGATGTTTGCGGGGTCAATATAGGCAAACTTGCTTTAGATGGCTTGAGTTTGCTACACATCGTAGCCCAAACTAAGTTTACACAGTACCCTCATCAAATTATCAGTGAACTTGTCAAACGTCTTCTAAATAAAGGCATGAAATTGGAAGACAGATGTCCAAATGGAAACACACCACTGCACTTAGCAGCTAAATCTGACAACTGGGATTTAGTCCAGTATTTAGTGGAGCAAGGGGCGAACATTCAAGACCCTGACAGTGAGGGCCTCTTTGTGCTCCAGCGACTGGCCATGTCCAGCAGTTATGGTGAGAATCAGAGGGAATTCCTAAGACTTCTCATCAAAAAAGGAGCAGATGTCAAAGCGCGTGACTCCAACGGAAACTCTCTGCTTCATCTTGGTGGCAAAGCGAACAACTGGTCCTTTGTTTTACATATCATACAAGAGTCTAATGACCTTCAACCAGAAGAGCTTGACAACGATGGCTTCAACTTGTTGCATAGGTTGGCACTGTTTGACAAGTGCTCAGAATGGATAGAGAAAATTTTGAGCAAAAGCTTTAATCTGGAAATGTTATGTGGTAATGGCGACACTTGTTTGCTTCTGGCTGCAAAGCAAGGAAACTGGGTAGTTGTGAAATGTCTACTGGAATACATGTTACACAAAAAGGAACCTTCAGATTTCATGCTTACTAGGCTTTCTACAAGCAAAAGTTCTTGTAATACAACGTCTTCTACCAGGAATGCGCTGGACTCTCGTGTTGCAGTACAAAGAACTCTAAATAGGAGAGACGTGTGTGGATATACGGTTTGGCATCTTGCGGTCACGAGAAAACAGTGGGACATCATCGAGTTTCTGGCAGAATGTGGCGCCGACACAGGCAACATTGACGATGAAGGGCTGGATGTCCTGCAAAGATTAGCATCAGACCGTGTGATGAATTTCCACAGTGTTGCCAACTGGACGAACTTTTTAAAGGTCCTAAAAGAAAAAGGGTTGAGCTTTGATCGAAAAGATGGGCTTGGAAATACTCCAATACAGAGTGCAGCAAAACACAGAAATCTTGATGTAGTTACACTGCTTTTTGATGATGTTAAGGATGTACTTTCCAAAGACAGCGACGGACTTCCTCTGTTGTACAGGTTAGTTCACAGATGTCCTGGTAGGGACAGTCGTGAATATAAAAAAATAATGGAAAGGTTGCTGCAATTAGGAGCTGATCCTGAAGAACTCTTTTGGGATGGTAACACCCCTCTTCATTTAGCAGCTAAAAGAAACGAGTGGGTTGTTGTCACACTCTTGATAAAGCACGGAGCCCGAGCTAGTACGTGTGACTCGGAGGGTCTCTCTGTTTTTCACAGATTTGCATTTCAGAATAGTAGTCTATCAGTCAATCACCTTTTTTAATATGTTTGCTTCTTTGGGTTTGCCGTCGATGATCGAAACCATTGTACAGAGCGGTGCAGACATTGATCAAAGGGATCGAGAAGGAAACACCGCTCTCCATCTTGCTGTACAAAATCAGATATGGGACTTGGCTTTTTCGCTTGTTTATCAGGATGCGGAGGTCAACAAACTTGACTCTGAAGGCTACACTGTCCTCCACAGACTTGCACAGATACCTCGTCCTATTGAGTCCTGTCTATCAGTCATTCGACTTTTACTTCAGAAAGACGCTTCGTGTAACATTCTTTCTCGTCGCCGTGAGAACCTTAGTGATATCATAGTTGAAAATGAGAGCTGGAGCATGTTGGAGTACATGTTCCATCTTAGCAGCCTCACGACTGTAATTAGAGAAGAGGAGGACAAATCTCTGATGCACCATTTGGCGTCTAGCTACTTTGGAGACAAACATACTTCTGTCTGTGACCGATTGCTTGAAAGAGGATTTTCTGTTAATTTTCCAGATTATGAGGGAAACACACCGCTTCACCTCGCAGCAGAAAGAGGTAACTGGTATTTAGTGGAGCACCTGATACAAAGAGGTGCAATAGACAAAACAATAGACAGAAAAGGTATGTCTATATTGCACAGATTTGTCAATGATATTAAAAGTGACCGACAGTTTCACAGAGTAGATCCCTACACAAAAACTCTTTCCGATGTACGTGATGCCATTATCTCTTCTGGTGTCGATGTAAACATTACAGACCACCAGGGTAACACAGCTTTACACATTGCAGCAATGCGCAGGCAGTTTTACATAGTTAGGGATCTCATAGACATCGTTGACAACCTCAACACCAGAGACAGTGAAGGGTTCACTGTATTACTGAGACTGTCACAAATAGCTAGACCACGATGGCTCCAAGTTTGTCAGCATCTTGTTGAGAAAGGTGCGGATATCAATATTTGCACCAAAGACGGGGAATCAGCTCTTGAACTTGCAGTCAAGAACAACAACTGGCCTCTAGTAGAGGTTCTGTTGAGCAATGGTGTCTTGTTTGATGTGCAAAATATCGAAAAACATTTTCCCTTGCACAGATTAATAAAATCTTCACCATCAACAATTGCTACTGACATTCAACTGAAATTGATGACATTGTTAACAAATATTGGACTTTCTGTAAATATGCCGGATCCCGATGGAGATTTGCCTACAAAACTGGCATTCAGACATAAAAAATGGAATCTTTTGACTCATCTCTTAAACTCAGGAGCACATCTGAATCCGACATTTACAACAAGAAACTCATATCTTCACGAGCTTGCTAAAAACTCCTCCGCTGGAGGCGAGGCGGCGAACATTACGCGCCTTCTGATTAACCGTGGTATGGACATTAACCTGCTAAACGGTGTTGGGGATACACCTGTCCATGTCGCAGCTGATGAAGGCAACTTGACCATTGTAAAAACTTTTGTGGAACACTGCGCTGACACAAACATACCTGATAGGAAGGGGTGTTTTTTACTTTATAAAGTTATTAATAAACTCGTTAATAAGCATTGGGGGAGGCTTTCCACCTGTGAAATAACAGAACTCTTAAGGACTTTAGTAAATCACGGAGCAGACGTCAACTGTCGAGGACCAAACAACAAGACTGCCTTACAAGCAGCGGCTGGCAAAGACCACTGGGAAACGGTCGGGACACTCATTCAGTTAGGAGGTGTCTGTGAACTCACTCCGGATGAAAAGCTGTCGGCATTAAGACTTCTTGATTGCTGTACTTGGAAAGATGTCGACGACGAAAAGATTAAGGTGTTCATCAAGTACATCACAAATGATGGTTCGAACATAAACAATTCTTTCCAAGAAAAAAACAGATGTGGGGATCAAAAAACTGCTTTGCCGAACTGTATAGAGAAATCCAACTGGAGGATGGCAAAGGCATTGGTAGAATGCGGGGCACACCTCAGTCAGAAGGACACAAACGAGCCAATACTACAAGTTATGGTTTCCAGATATTCAGAGAGGGATCACTCATCATGGGTCTCCTTTCTTGACTATTTAATTTCAAGAGGGCTCGACATTAAAAGCAAGCTTCGAGAAGGGTCTGGAATACTTTTCCACGACAAGATTGTCTCAAGCTTAACTTGTAAAGAGAAGGTTAACGAATGTTTGTTTGATACATTACTGGAAAGAGGAGCCGATCCTCTGGTCGTCGACTCCAAAGGACAAACATTACTCAGGAAAGTTTTAGACTTCGGCGAAAAGCCTGCTCTGAATGCTCTGAAAAAACTTCTTCCAATTGGAGTGACGACCCATCAACCAAGATTTACAGAGACGATCGTACAGTCCCATGGAGGTTCATCTAAACAAACTGTTTCGCCAATGGAAAAGGTGATAGAGGATCGGAACATTTCCGCTCTCAAGATGTTAATCAAATCAGGGGCAAGCTCAAATGCTGAGTTATTTCGCTTGAATACAGAATACCAAGTGAAGATGGGTAGAAGGGCGAACAAAGAGCTTCTTGAGGTGTTGAACATGGCTACAAGGCAACCTCAGTCACTAAAATCACTGTGTCGTCTGACTGTTTCTCACTGGGTTGGTTGTGGGCCTGGCAGGAGGGACAGACTCAATCGTTTGACTATTCCCCCTGCACTAAGAGAACTCGTCTCGTTTAATGATTTACTTTCCGAAGATTTTCTTTCACAATAGGGTAAAGATGGCTCGTCAAACTATTAGAACAAACTCACTGACAGTGATTATTGTTGGTAGTATCATTCTGGTAGCGATATCGACGATCAAGTTTTACTGTTTCAATGCACCTGACATTTTCTCAGATTGTTGTCATCAAGGTCTACCATTGGCTGTTGTCACTGATAACTCGCAGCAGCCAGAAGTGAGCTCAAGATGCGTTTATGATGAGTCGTGCAAACGTGTGGAGGTGACTTTGTCTTTAAAATGTCTGTTATGGTGTATCAAATGTATAATTATATTTGGCATTAATAAAAGGTTACATTCTCTTAATTGAATATAATTATGCTTTTCCTGATTTATGCACATATAATTTTCAAATTGCTTACAAGCTGTGTTCATGAAAGAATGTACATGTTGATCTTATATCTCAGACAAGATTTACTGTTTCACAGATTGCAATGTACAAACCTACTCAACAAATTTCAGAGATATAACAGTGACCGCTGAAATATATGGATGGTAATTGTTGTATTATCTGTTGTATTATCACTGGGTCCACAGTAACAGCATTGTAGTACTGTCTGCAGTAGAAACTGAGGTCTGGATATGAGGGTATAGTGTTGGAAGGCAAGAAGAAACTTTAACACCAGATAGTCTTATAGTTCTTTATCTAACAGTTCCGTTGTTAATACCCTTTTGTGTATTTGAAACATTTATTGTATTCTCAGCGATACCTGAAATATATGTATCGATAAAAACGTAATTAATCTGAGATCATCTTAATTCAGCCACAGCACAGTGTGTTACCATGCTCTTATGCTTTAGACTGCTGATGTTTCCTGTACTGGCTTTGTCAGACACACTTTGATATACACTATACGGCAGGTACAAAGCAGACAATAATCCTTGTACTTTCCAAACGGTGACCTTCAGAGGTAGATCATGGAGATTGCTTTAAACCTCATAAATTATTAGTTCAACAAATGGTGTCTATAAACAGCAGTATGCTTTAGAAACAATTTCAATATCCAGACTGTTCATGTTAAATACCTTTATTAAATAAAACAAAGTAATTGTCATTATTCGTTATGCTTTGTATCTGTGCCTCTTTAAAACTCTAGCTTGTATAAGCAAAGTAACAAAAATTCTAGACTAATATTAAAAGGGATGTCAAGATTTTAAATATACATCATGCTTTATAAGATGTAAATAATAATACTTAATCAGGTATAAAAACTTTGTAGTTTGTGTTGTATATATATATATGCTGTCTAGTACTTATGAATTATTTTTCCTTACAAAAAAAGCTTTTCTTGCTTTCATTTATCCACAGTTCCATTTTTAAAAATTTTCTTCAAAGATAGAAATATATTCCTATAACTATGCAAATGACACTAAAACTCAATGCTTACAAAGTATGTGGCATTTGGCAAAGATTTTTGTCTTTAAAAGAAATATTAAGTTTATTCTTTAGGTTTTTTGGAGATGTGATGATACTGAATGACACCAATAGTCTTATTGTTCCTTTCGCTGTTGTGCTCTGATTGTAAGAGATTTTCTACACTTTGACAAGTCTCAATGTGTCTGGAAAGTGTTTTTTGAAGTATGAACTATTTTGTTTACAAAATTAGTTTCACATATCTATATAAACTATATACATATATATATAGATGTGGTTGATGTAAGGAACCTGCAGGTGAAGCATGTAATGGATTATTTTCTACAACTTTCTGTTATTACTTTGTGTTTGTGTGTGTGTATTACACAGGATATGTGATTATACGCCTGAATTCTTAAGAGATGGAGTAACAATTAACTTCCAGTTAAAGTATAACTATAATACTTAACTTTATTAATCCACAAGAATGATTCCTGATAGCGCTCCTTCTAGTAATATATGGAGATCAGTATAAACATATAAATGTTGAAATAATTTGTTCTCTCTCACACACACACACTGTATATATGTATATACATACACATTTCCCAGCAAAAATAGATACAGTTGGTCTCCTTGGTCTAGTACAAGATCATGCCCAGTCGAGTTGATCAAGTACTGGCCATATATCAAGTTTACAGTGCCTGATGGTCACAGACACATTTCTGGTTTCTAACCTTATAAAAATGTTGATTCTTACATGTGGGTTTTTATATACTGCTTTGCTCTGTTAATATCTCCTTTATATCAAAATGATGATGCCAATGACATTAAAAATACCAACTGTCAATTGTCTAAAGCAGAGTATATATATGTATAAATAGTATGTGTATATATGGAAATAAGTCCTTATGCAAACGTACTTATAAATCAAAGTTTTCTGAGAGTAATTATGGACACCCACTGGCTTGCTTCCAGAGAATACAGCTATAGAAGTAATAATGTGCTGCTAGGTATTAAAATGTACAGACATCTGTGTGCATTGCCTTCCTGTGAGGGAAAGAGCAAATGTAAGATATCATTAATACATGTATATGGTAAGGTATAGGGATACATGCATAGGTATGTTTGTAAATTAAAAATTTCTGTATTGATTTATTGGATATTAAAGTTACATCTATACAATAGTCATCAATATGCTATCACCTTTTGAAATCTGTGTTTGTTTGCATACACTCAGTTGTGTATTTATGTACTCTTGCAGTTTTGTATCATAGATGAATTATTTATAAACAATTATATGACCACTAGAGTCCAAGCGCTAGTTCCTCTGTAGTTTGTGTCAAATTTATTGTTTCCCAGGAAACTGTAGATTGAAAACTCTTATTTGGACGTGACACTTTCTTACAATTACTGTTGTTTTCTTCTGCTCGTGAAATTTTTTTTTTCTCTTCAACTTTCCTTAACTTGTGACTTTGACAAGTATAGAAGAAACGTGTGAGCTGGCTGGACACAGAAAGCTTCCTTACAACAGAAACTATAAACAGGGGTCACATCAAAAGCAGAAGTAAATTCCATTAGAAGATCTGAACTCATAACTTTATAATCTTCACCGCAATAATGACAAACCAGTCTTACCACTGTGTTACCAGGTACACAAACCGGCACGAGGACCATCAGTTTCTGTAAGTCATTTATCAATAATACCACGCGCTACATAAGCCATTCTCCATCTCAATCAAACGGACAGAAATGGATCGAAGTCCTTTTCTGATGTTTATTTATACTCCAGCTGTGACATTGCGCGTCATTGCGAATTTACTGTGATTGATTACAAAAAAAAAGCACAAAGGCGCTGCTCTCTGTCGGAGTGGTCTGCTCAGGGTAGCCATGACTCATGACAACGCTGCTTACCAGTCGCAGCAGTCAACTTGGCGATAGCAGACGTCTCACTTATTCAGGTAAACTGATTTCAACTACTTATTAGCGATTTATAGTTTAAACACACGTCACACTCCACGTTGAGCTGCAGGCCAATCAATAATCACTGGTGATTAAAAAAAAATAAATATCTGCCAACGATGTTTGCCGTCGACCTCAGGTGCTCAGGTATTGACAACAAAACATGGCTGACTGTCATAGCGATGGGGTGCAAAGACGATTCCTGACAAAGAAGGTCATTACCTGCACATTATTCTTGGAACTGTTGTGCATTTCCTTTTTAACCTGCTTCTACTTTTATTTTTACTCGTGCACAAAAAGATCTTGAAATCTGTCAATTTTCGAGAAACACTGAAAGAAGGGACACGTGCACTTTCACCTTACAACCTTCCTACATCAACCCTATATTGATGTTCACCAAAGTGCAAAAATCACTGGTCGGTCGAAGCAGTTTCAAGAGGTTTTGAAAAGACGGGAAGAAAAAATCAACTAAACATTCCATTTTTTTTCTTTGATATTCAGAATGAGCAGAAGTAAAATGATAATGAAAATAATAGAAAATAATAGATAATAGAGTGAGATGATCTTTTGGTAGCTTTCTATGAAGGTCCAATGTTTCACTAGGGTGGGCCCTAGTCTGTAACATCGTGGCTATATTGGTTGAGAAAAGTTTACAAGCGTATAATACAACTAAATTTCACAATGAAATGTATTTGTTATATAATAGGCATTTAAACATAAATAAGAGAATGAGAAAGTTGTGACCATTCAAAGGTAAAAAGTATCTGTATCAGGATTTCTCATAGTCCTGAATCAGAGATAGTTGTCTTCTGCTGGAGCACGAAGAATGGCGCCTATCGCTAGCCTGTTTTAGATTATAAAACTAAGATTTGGTGCACACCTTTATTTATCCAGTATGTATGTATCAGTGAAGCCCCAGCGTTGAGCATGCTACATATCTGCAGTATACATTGTGTACTATCATGTTGTACTCCCTGTGACACTGGGCCAGAAGCATGAAGAATAAGGTCACCCCAACTGTTTACTTGATTTACTTTCCTTTCTTCTTTTAAATACAAATATAGAATGCATATAGTTCTCTTCTTCAATTTTTTTTTTATATAAAATACACAGCGAAAAGTTCTAGCACATAAAAGTTTGAGATGAAAGGCTGAACAGATAATTTTTCTACTGGCAACGATGAGAATTAAAGATTATGTGGAAAGAACAATGCGGTAGTCAAGCATATCACGTAAAAACAAACGACGAATAGACTTTCTGTTGTTGTCGTCACGATTCGAAGTTTCAAGATCGAAGGCAAATTCATCTACCATCTCTAGAAAGACATGACGATGAAATCTGAACTTTTAATACACTTCTTTGTCGTCGTATATATCTATCTATTGCAAAATACTTATTTATTAGAAGATCCACCGTAAATATTATCGACACGCCTAAACTTTACAACCATGGCGGCCATCTTTGCGCCCGTGGCGTACTTCCTGTAGAGGTATGCGTGCGCACGCGTTGCGGTACGAGGCTGTTTTTGACTCACGTGACTGGCATGTTTCACATCTGCCGATGCAGTCAGCAGGCAGAAAACGTACGGAGACGTCACACCTGCACAGGTAGTGTGATTTCAACTGCTTTCCTTTTGAGATTTCTTGTTGCATTGCGTCATTCAAATTTGTTACACCACAAATCAATTACATTAGAATTAATTACATTAATACATTACGGAATGCTGTTTAAACTTGGTTCGGTGAGATCTTCACAATTCAAGCCAGACTTTTCCGCTACTTTTACCTTTGCCCTAATAACTCTATACCCTACCTCTCTCTTTTCCCATCTCTAGCTCACGGTCAACCGCATATGGTGGCCTGTCAGTCATTAAAACCTCAGTGACCGCTAAGTTTACCTTTAATTAAATACTTGACCCGACCGTTTGGTTCTGGTCTTGAACCAGCCTGCTTTATGGCACATTAAACCTAAGATATTTTTCCTTGCCTACTTCAGCTTTCAAAAATGTTTCATCTTTTGAAAGTTCAATAAACGGTGTCGAAATCAACCGTTGTATGTCCTCTAAAGCGCGGGTTGGTCTATCTGTATTGTAATATTGATCATAATGGGTGCAACATGTGCAGCATGTATGAGGATATGCCTCTGTAGACACACTGCTTTACATCACTATTAATTAAAGTGTTTACAGCCTTTGGACGGCTAATAACAGTGTGTGTGGAACTAGTGCAATGCAGGACACTTGGTGCTGAGCTAACTGTAGCATTAGTGGTCATCATCTTTACTTGTTGGCATTGGTCTGTTGGGTATCCTGCTGAAATGCCTCGGTCAACTTTGCGACATTAAATATGGACAATAAGCATCGCATTTAACATTTCACAACTTATCTGTTTTAATTTTCTGGAAGTACAAGCATTCTTTAATACTAACCATCACCCACGGGCCTGCTTTTGCTCTACCAGGACGCATACCTACAGAGCTGCACATCTATCACTGCAGTCATCAGGCAGGGAAGCTACAGAGTCGTCTCACCTGCACAGGTAGCATGATTAAAACAGCTTTCCTTTTGAGATTTCTTGTTTCATTGCGTCGTTTAAATATGTTACATGTGACTGTACACCACAAATTAATTACATTACATCACTGGTACATTTCAAAGAAAGATAAATATTCTTCATTGTTTTATATATGTATATGAAGGCATCATAAAAAAGCTAACTTTAATCTCTCAGAAATGTTTGGTTCTAAATGCTGAACGCCCATGTTGCTATATATTACAGGAATGTATATATGAAACGAAAGAAGTTTGTTATTCTTCTTAGAACAGGAGCTACTTTCTGTTTCCATAATCTTCTTTATTAATGATATATATAGAAAGAGCTAACCTAGCAGTGATCGAGCGGTGAGACACACCTGACAACTGTTGCCTCAGTGACTCATGCTGGCTGAACATGGCACACGCCGGACGATGCTTCCTCAGGTACTCTTGCTCTCTGTCGGTCTCTCCTCCACACTTAGCTCTCCGACTGCTGCTATTTCATCACTCACACTCAGGCTTTATATACGATGTTTATATATAATGTCTTGGGTTACAAGTATGTAGAACAATCTAGCATCTACTTGTCACGCATGCGCTCTCTCGTACCGAATATCATGGGTAACAAGGCATCAGTCACACTCTAGGGCGGAGTGTCGTCGTAATATGAATAAATCCGCTGTCCAGCTGTCCGCAGCATTCTACTTCTACACCCTTTCTGCATACCAGTGTTTATCTATTTTATTCGTTTTATTTTCTTCTTTTATGCCGATTTAGGGGAGATAACCTAGTCTACTCGACTACTAGAACATCAGTTAATTAT
The DNA here is from genome assembly GCA_004794325.1 of Pomacea maculata. Taxonomy (NCBI): domain Eukaryota; kingdom Metazoa; phylum Mollusca; class Gastropoda; order Architaenioglossa; family Ampullariidae; genus Pomacea; species Pomacea maculata. The sequence goes on from SRHC01003890.1 coordinate 60,311, forward strand.
CTCACATAACTCGGCTTACAAAATTAAAACAAATTTGTAATATTTTCCTACTTATAGATTGCTGCAAATAATTTAGCATTGCATTATTACCTGAAATAAGTAAATTTTGAAAATTCCAGGCCTATAGGACGATAGAAAGTATGAAAAGTCGATTACAACTGTCACCTGCACTGCACAGTCACGTTCAGACGAGATAATAAAACACAACAACAGTTGAAATTAAAGATAAATATAAATGACAAAAAAAACTTTCAAACACAATTAATTAAAATATTACACGGTAAAAAACAAAGTTATCTAAACTCAACATTTCACTTACGAAAGCATCTTCCCGACCAATAATCTACTTTCAGCTATTTACCTCAAACAAAAAAAAAATACTATAAATCACCCTCTCGCAACAAAAATTCCACCGTTAATTCACAACATTCAAAATACACCAACCACCGTTTTCATACAAAAATTGATATGGACGCAGACTGGTCTCAACATGTTCCATTTGACAACTTTTCTCAGAACATCTTATCAGGACATTTACACAAAGTCTGGTCAGGACTTTTACAATACCAAGACTTTCACGTTCCCTGACCCAGTCAAGGGAGAAACCACCACACGAATGAAAAAAAAAAAACCCCAACAAAACACTCTTTTTTCTATTCCTTCCTTTGTTTACATTTCGACCTTTCAACAGCCCTGAATGACACCCCCCCCCCCATCGCGTCATTTCCCACCTTCCCCCCTCCGTCTTCATTTCCTGTCTCTTCCCCAGCTAAAATAAAACAGCAGGTTTGTCACAACAACACACACTGTACATACAAATATGAGTTAAATGAAAGTGTTAAAAAATCACGGATGTGTATAAGTAACACAAGTTCGTGGTAAAAATAAGCTTAAATTTATTGTGATGTTTATATAGAAGCTGAACTCACAATCTTTGACTCAATGGGATTACTTTCGAAGACAAAATTTTGTTCATTCCAAACAACCCCTTCCATAACATTATACTCACAAGTACAATGAGATTATAGAAATACCTTTTTAATAAATGTAGACTATCAATTTTAAGAATCCAAGTAGACAACATATTGTCATGATTTATAGTTCATGGAAGAGCTATTGTTAAATAATGAGTTAAAAGTAAAAATTACGTGTACATATTTGCTGTTTAACAGAAGCAGTGACATTGACCGTTAATAACAACAAAAGGACATGTCATCCAAACCCATGGAGTGCGATCCACAACCTGAGTCTTCAGGACTCGTCATCAGCCCTCGCATGTCTCACTCGGACACAAGCATGTCACTAATAAGTAAGACACTGGACTTAACAGCAGCTGCCGAGTCTGGAAACTGGACTCTTCTCCACGATTTACTTAGTTCAGATAAAGTTACAAGATGTGATGTAGAACAAAGCTACATACTCCATAGACTGGCAGCAGCACCAGAAGTCAGTCTCTCGCTTGAACGAGATATTTTAAAGAAAATATTAAAGCACACAACAGACATCAACATGGTGGATACAAACGGTGACACAGCTGTCGTGGTGGCTGCCAGATGTGACAACACAAAGATGGTGATGGAGCTTCTATCCCGACAGGCAGCTCTACCACCTGATGTAACACACGTGTGTTCTTTCTTGCAGACTCTGACTAACAACTGGAAACCACAAGACACGCCTTATATGCACGCGCTTGTTGTCAAACTGTTGTGGGACAGACTACAAGACACAACACTACACAGCTGTCACAAACAGCTTCACCACACACTGGTCCGGCTGGCAGTCACGTTTCACACGTCACTTGTACGTGAAATGTTTGTAACAGAACAACAAGTGAACTCTGTAGACAGTGAGGGGATGGCCGTGTTACACAGAGTGGCCATGTTTGATAGCGATGACCATGTCCGTCTTGTAAATTTTCTCATCAGTAAAGGTGCCAACGTTAACCTACAGACCACGACAGGTGACACACCTCTACATGTGGCTGCCAAGCACAAGAGCTGGGCGATAATGGAGGTTTTGTTACACCGACAAGCCAAAAGTAATATGGCTGAATGTGAACAGCGTTCAGTTTTACACATCATGGCTTCTCATTCAGACCCTGAATGCTTTTCAGAAATCAATGACATCCTTCCGTTGTTAATCCATAACAACAGCGACATCAACATAAGGGACAGAGAAGGAAACACAGCCTTACATCTGGCAGCACTCGCCGGTAACATAACTTTTATGAAGACATTGTTACTTCATGGTGCTCGTGTTGATGGTCTAAATAATGAACAGAAGACTGTGTTACACATCATGGCGATCAGTGAAAGTAAACATCTTGTAATTAATAACTCAAGTAGGAACGTTTTGTCACTCATATTAAACAAAGGAGCAGATGTTCACAGGACCGATTGTTCCGGTGACTTAGCTGTACATCTTGCTGCAAAACATAACAACTGGGACTTTGTAGAATTTCTGTTGAGATATTTAAGCGACCTTTCCCATCCTGACAGTGAAGGATTCAATATCTTGCACAGATTTGCGATACAACCACCATACAAACACCTGTGTTTGCTTTACCAGCTGTGTCACAAGGTTGGTGATATAAATGCAAGAAGTGGGATCGGTGATGCAGCGGTACACCTGGCTGCTAAACATCAGAACTGGGACACACTGGAGATGCTGGTGCAACAGGGCGGACTAATCGACGAACCAGACAGTGAAGGTTGTTGCCTTTTTCAGATATTAGCTAAGGCAGGAAATCTAGAGAAATTTGCTTTTTGTTTGGTTATTGAAAAGCACGACACGGACTATAACAGTCGTGATTTCCCCAAAGACACAGAATGGCAACTCACTACCAAGCATATTTGGTCAGTTGTCGAAAGCCTCGTAGAGTACATGGGAAATATAAACCAGGTAGATTCTGAGGGTTTGACTCTCGTTCAAAGACTTGTTATGAGCAAACCAGAAAAAGTCAACACTTTAATATTGCGTCGCCTTCTTGAGCTCGGCGCTGACGTCACCTGTCGTGATGCAAACGGCGACACTGTGTGTCACCTGGCGGCTAGAAATGGCCACTGGGAGATTGTCCGATACCTTTTGGAGCTTGGAGAAGGAACGGACAACCTAGACAGCGATGGTTTGTCAGTTCTTCATAGAGCAGCGACAGTAAATTCAGTAATAGCACGAGGTGTGCTTTCCTACATTCTAAAACGGAATCCTGACTTACACAAGCGAACACGACAGGGAGACACAGCCGTACAGCTGGCCGCCAGATGCCAACAATGGGAGGCTGTCGAGACCTTAACAAAACACGGGGCAAACATTTTTGACTACGACAGTGATAACACATGCGTTCTGCAGAGAATGATTAGATGTCCCTCTTCAATCAGAATCGATCTATCAGTTGTACAAAATTCAACAGCAACATATACAGGTCAACAGTTTACCAACTCACTTTTGTTAAAAGCAGCGCAAGTCTGTAGACTGAATGTAGTCCTATTCCTCTTGGACAAAGGGGTTGATATTCACCAACGTGACTCGGAAGGTCTTAGTCTTTTACATCACATAGCGAAAACAAGAAAACATTTCTCGATCGCCATGACTCGACATCTTAAATATTTTCTGGATCAGGGCGTTGGTTTGGAAGATAAATGTCCGAATGGCAACACACCTCTACACTTGGCTGCTAAATCTGATAACTGGGATTTGGTCAATTATTTAGTGAAGCGAGGGGCAAGCATTCAAGACCCTGACAGTGACGGCGTCTGTATGCTCCAGAGACTGGCCATGTACAGTGAGTATAGTGAGAAACACAGTGAAATTCTTCGACTTCTCATCAAGAAAGGTGCAGATGTGAAAATACGTGACCGCAATGGCGATTCTTTATTACTCCTCGCCGCCAGAGCCAACAATTGGAGTTTTGTTCGTCAGATTATTCAAAAGACAGGTGACCTTAATATAGACGAGCTTGACAGTGATGGCTACAACATTCTGCACAGGTTAGCACAATCTAAGCACTCAGAGTTGGTAGAGGATGTCTTGAACAAAGGATGTAATGTAGAGGCCTTGAGTAGAGATGGCGACACCTGTTTACTTCTAGCTGCAAAGCGAGACAACTGGACCTTTGTAAAGCGTGTACTGGGTCACGTGTTCAACAGAAAGCACTCGTCACACTCATTTTTGCTAGAACTTTCGTCGGCATCAAATGCTTCTCTCAGTTTTGCGCAAGATGCTCTAAGTATGAGTCAAATAAATCTTTATACGAGAGACCTACGTGGATATACGGTCTGTCATCTTGCAATCATAAGAAAACGGTGGGACGTCCTACGACAACTAGCAGAATGTGGCTACAACATGGACATCATTGATAACGAGGGACTCGATCTCCTGCAGAGAATGGCATCAGATAATGTTTCTAATCCTGAAACTTGGACGCACTGCGACAGATTGTTGGAATCCATTAAAGAAAACAGGGTTATATTCACTCCAACAAATGGGCTTGGAAATACACCATTTCAAACAGCCGCCAAGAATAAAAATATTCCGATGGTAGTCTACCTTTATCATCTTGTTCATGGTGGTGAAGATTTGCATTCCACAGACAGCGATGGACTGTCTCCTTTGTACAGACTTGTCAGCATACCAAATGAAAGCAAAAGTCTGGAGGAGCTTGAAAGCATAATACAAGATATTTTGATATCATGTAAGGCACCTGAAAAAATATCTTGGGATGGCAACTCGCCTCTTCATTTAGCGGCAAAGTGTAGTGAGTGGTCGACTGTCAAAATGTTGCTGCAGTACGGAGCACGAGCTGATGTGTGTGATCCTGAAGGTTTCTCAGTTTTACACAGACTTGCTCAAGATGTGACAGTTCTGATGAGTAGACATTTTCGACAGAAATCTTTTTCGGACAGTAAAGGAGTTTTCATTGAAAACCTTTTACAGAGTGGCGCGAGTCTACATCAAAAGAATCTCGAAGGAAACACGCCCCTTCATCTTGCTGTCCTGAGTCAGAACTGGGATGTAGCTACAGAGCTTGTTCACCTTGGGGCCGAGGTAAATGAACTCGACTCTGAAGGGTTCACAGTCCTCCAAAGACTGGCACAGGTACAAGATCCCAGCGATAGTAAGTCGTGTGTAGAACTCACTGAACTACTACTTGAGAGAGGTGCTCGGTGCGATATTCGCTCAAAACGTGGTGAACCCATGTTTGACATTGTAGTTGAAAATGAAAACTGGATCATGATGAAATGTTTACTTACTCATGAGATGATTGCAATCAGAGAACACGAGGACAAAACTATGTTGCACCATTTGGTTTTTAGTGACAGTGGAGCTCAACACACTGATGTCTGTGACCTTCTGATTGAGAAAGGATTGTCTGTGAATGCTGAAGATTGTGAAGGCAACACACCACTTCATGTCGCAGCTCGAGTAGGCAACTGGGACTTGGTAGAACACTTCATAAGAAAGGGTGGTAGCGGTAGAAACTCAGATGGAAACGGCTTTTCCATTTTGCACAGATTTGTAACTTCTCTGAACATTTTTTATGCGGTCAGCGATTGTGAGGACATGAAAGAGCACCTTGACACATTAGATGTCATCCTTTCTTCAGGCGTTGATGTAAACGCTACAGACCCCCGGGGTAACACAGCGATACATATCGCAGCTAAACGACAGCTGCTTGATATTGTGGACCGCCTGATAGACATCGTTGACCACCTCAACACCACAGACAGCGATGGGTTTACTGTGTTACTCAGACTGGCACCAACACTAAACCCACACTGTCTCTTTGTTTTACGGCGTCTGGTAGAGAAAGGTGCTGACATAAATTTCTGCTCGATACAAGGTGAATCAGTTCTTACACTTGCAGTCAGAAGCAACAACTGGCCTGTGGTACAATTTCTGGTCAGCAGGGGTGTACAGTATAGTGTAAAGACTCTGGAGCAGCTTCACACTATTCATAAAATAATAAAATCTTCGACATTTTCAGAGGACAATCAAATGGAATTGATAACATTGCTAACAAACAGTGGAGTGTCCATAAACTTGGTAGATCAGTGTGGAAAGGCACCAGCAGAGCTGGCATTCATACGTAAGAAATGGAAACTGTTCAAATACCTTTTAGAATCGAAAGCACACATAAATTACACTCACAGACAACAAAACACATTTTTTCATGATCTTGCTAAAGACTGTATCGCTGGCGACATTTTGAGAGATATTACACGACTCCTGGTTATGTCTGGCTTGGACATTAACCAACAAAATATTCTTGGTGAGACTCCTGTCCATATAGCAGCTGATAAACACAGCTATGAGATTGTTAAGATATTTGTAGAGCACGGTGCAGTTATGAACACGCTCGACAGAGAGGGGAATGGCCTGATTCATAAACTTGTTCCTAAGCTCTGCAAAGATAGGTTCTTGAATCCCTATAAATCACATGAATTATCTCTAACTTGGTTGGTACAATACGGGGCAGACATCAACATGCGAGAGCAAGACAATAAAACTGCTTTACAAATAGCGGCTTACTATCACGACTGGGAACTTTTCGGACAGCTAATAAAATTAGGAGCTGATTGTGAACTCACTCCGTTTCAAAAGGAGTCAGCTTTGAAAAACCTTCATCGTATTATTTTAAAAGACGCCGACGAAGAAAAGATCAAACGTTTCATAAACTACATTACATCTGATGATGATGACACCATTGATTTTTTCCATGGAGTATACAAATGTTATAAGAAGCAAACTCTTTTGGATAAGTGTGTAGACAACTTAAACTGGACCATAGCAAAGGCGCTGGTAGAATGTGGAGCTGACGTGTTTCAACGCTACACACATCAGTGTCTGTTAGACTTTATGATGTCTAGATATTCACGTAGTAATCCAACATCGTGGATGTCTTTTCTTGACTTAATTATTTCAAAGGGGTTAGACATCAACACTAAACTTATAAATGGATCTGGAGTACTTTTCCATGCTGAGACCATCAGAAGCATAATTCCTGAAGAGGAAGCTACGTGTTATTTGTTTGATTCACTATTGGAGAGAGGAGCTAATCCTCTGCTTGTTGACTCTAAGGGACAGACATTACTTCGAAGAGTAGCAGACTTGGATAGTAGGAGTATGCTAAGGGGTCTGAAGAAACTTCTTCCCGCTGGGGTAACGACACATCAGCCGAGATTTACTGAGGCCATGTTACGGCCACAAAGTGTAACCGCACAGACTGCGTCCCCAACAGAAAAGATGATCGAGGACAAGAATATCTGTGTCCTGAAGCTGTTCATCGAATCAGGCGCAAGTTCAAACGCAGAGTTATTTCGTCTGAACACAGAATACCGAGTGAAGCTGGCAGGACAGGCAGACACTGATGACAGAGTTAGAGAGCTGCTTGAGGTGTTGAACATGGCCACCAGTCAACCTCGCTCACTCCAGTCCCTGTGTTGTCTGACTGTTTCTCACTGTCTTGGTTGTGGGCCTGACAGGACGGACAGACTCAATAGCTTGAATATTCCTCCTGTATTGAGAGAACTCATCTCGTTTGATGACTTACTTTCCGCAGCTTTTCTTCAACAGATGCGTGAAGATGACGGTAAAATATTCCAATTCGTACGATCTGTTCGTCCGCTACGATGATTATTGTTGTTAATATTATTCTGGTAGGGATATTAAACATCACTGCACAGAGCATCTGAAATTTTTTCAGATTGTTGTCATCATGACCTTCCGTTGGCTGTGGTCGCTGATGTCTCGCAGCAGCAAGAATTGAACTCAAGATAGATTATGATGAGTCGTGAAAGTGTGTGGAGGTGACTTTGTAAAACGTCTTATAATGTATGAAATGTATAAATGTATCAAACCTACTCAACAAATTTCAGTGACATAACAGTAACCGCTGAAATGTCTGGCTGCTAATTTTTGGATTATCTGCCACGGGGTGAACAGTCAAGCTCTGTAGTACTCCTGGCAGTAGAAGCTAAGGTTTGGATATGAGGGTGTAGTGGTGTAAGTAAAGAAAAAACTTTACCACAAAGGAATAATATTTTATCTCTGGACGTTTCATATTTTTTTCTACGGTGCATTTCTTCGTCTAGCAGTTTGATTAAAAAGTAAGTATTCTTTTAGAAATTTGCCACAGTTATTGTTTTACACACGAAGTAAACTATAATTATGAAGTATTCTACCGGACTGGAACAAAAAAATAATTAAAGCTGAGATCGTCTTAATTTTCAATGTGTTCTCATACTCATGTGCTTTGGACTGCCGAGGATTCTTGTAGTAATTTTACCACACACTTTGCTAGAGACTAAAGAGCAGGTACTAAGCAGACGTCAATTCTTGTCCTTTAGAAACAGCGACTTTTACAGAGGTAAGTCATGGAGACTGCATCAAACCTCTTAAAATCTGGTTTTTGTTTGTAATTTTACATTATTGACGCTAATTAGTTCTACAAGTGGTATGTATTCGGCAGTCTAGTAGATTTATTAAAGAATGGTCAAGCTATCCAACTCTGACCTGTTTATTCGAATGTTAGTTCCCCCGTCCATAAACACTTTTACCCAACAGGACCCTCACCACTGTATTTACAGGATACAAATGCCATGAATGTCTAGGTTATCTATGTAGAATACTCATATTAAGGACAACACAATAACTATATTATTCCTTTTGCTTTGTATGTGTGCCCCTTTAGAAATCCAGTTTGTATAATTTAGGAAGTTAAAAAAAGTCAAAACAGTAATATTAAAAAGATATCAAGATTTAAATTATACACCATACCTTATCAGACGTAAAGAAGAATCTTCAATCATCTATAAACTTGATCATGTGTAAGTTTGTATTAAGATTTCAGAATATTTGTCTACTTTCATTTCATGTCCTTATATTTGTCAAGACAAAGCATTGCTATTTCGAAACTTGTGTTACTAGGTGCTATTGATGTTTTTTATCAAATTATGCAATTATTCCCCTTTTTCCTTAGTAGATTACACTTATGGTATAGATTGATAATAATAAATTACTGCATGATGCCAAATTGACATGTTTTAAACACATACACATATGCACTCACACCCTCACTCACACACATATTCTATTCTGCTTCTATCTCTATTGCTATGTACAAATGATAAATAGACAATACATATCATATATTTAAAAAGAAAAAAAAAGAAGAGAGAAAGGGGAAGGAAAGGGAAAAAGGAGAAAGAGAAAGGAAAAGGAAAAAAAATTTCTTATTTGTGAAATACAGGTGGGTGTGACATCATAGATTCAGTCAATGACGGAACAACATATATAGCAGTGTAATAATAACTTTTTTTCCTCTAAAAGGTATATAAATTTAAGAATTGTGTAAAACTGATATTTTTTTATGGTGAAATTAGTAGGGATTAGGATGTGTCAGTGGTAGCTGACATTGTAATAGTTGTATGCTCAATGGCATGGGAAATGTTTATGTCTTGTTTAAGATCCACCTTCATTGTTATGTTTATTTTTGTTGGTGTAAATCATAATCATAAAAAATAAATAAACAACTTCGGAATTTTTTGTGTGTATATATGCTGTGTAGAATTAATAAATAATTTTGTTGACAATTGAATTTTTCTTGTTCTCGGGTATCTACAGTT